>CM053785.1:446870516-447471766 GCA_028749045.1 Cupressus sempervirens | reverse complement strand
AAGAAGGAAACCATAATCTCTGACAAAAAGACAATAAATATGTTTACCAAATTTTGGTAGACACCTCCCACAAGGAAAAAATCTCCAGAATATAACTTCAGTGAACACAAGGAAAAAGAAAAAGAACAGAGTAAGGTAAAAGGAACCTTAATACAATATTTTCAAGACTTTTTGAATAAGGATATGGAAAGGGATGAAGAATAGGAAATGGTAATGTTAAATGAGACTGAGAAGGAAAACTCAGAACTTTTATTTGATGAATTGATCCAAGTATTTGATTACGAGAATTTAGATAAGAGCAATGAATCACAGAAAGAGGATCTCATGTAGCGAGTATTAAAACTAGGTGGAGACAACTATACCTTTGAAGACTTAAAAATAGATTTTCTATTAATGGAGGATGGAGAAAAGAATAGTATAACCATCCAGAGATCAAAACATAAATCAATTACAACACAGGGTGACCGTTCTGATGAGGTTAGTTATATCAATAATTCTTTGACAAATGATAGATTTCTAAATGATTAGATAATTATGACATAACAAATAATGCAAGAATTGGTTAATGAAGATAAAGATGAAATCGAAGGTAACAATCTGAAACTACTTTAAACATGCATGACAACATAGATCAATTGGGTATTCTGATGAACCAAGAAGGGATAAACTCCCCTAATTATGGAAAAATCAAAGCTAAAAGAGGAAGGAAATCTCTTAAGGAACTTAGAGAACTGGATGGGTAGGCAAAAGAGCAGCAAAAGATCAACTAGTTACTTAATCCAAGGAAGGGGAAGATCCTTCCCAAGGTAGCATGAAGATCACTACTTGGAATGCTAGGGGCCTAAATGCCCCTAGCATGAAACACTTATTAAAATAGAATTTAAAACAATTTGAATATGAAATTATCATGTTACAAGAAAAAAAATTGAAGAAAGAAGAAGGATTTAAGCTAGAAAAGAAATTGGGTAGCTGGAACAGTTACCTACATGAATCTAGAGGAGCCTCAAGTGATTTAGGTATGATTTGGAACCCCAAGAAAGTTACCTTAAATATTTTAAGTTCAAATATTTCATGGTTAAGTAGTAGATTCAAATGCATTAAAACTAACCTACATTTCATCTTAGTTAATATTTATGGTCCAACCTCTAACATAGATAAAAAATGTTTATGGGATGAAATTAGTATAATTATTAATAATCACAACAATGAACTCATTCTTCTCGGAGGTGAATTTAATACTATTTTAAATATAGATGAGAAATTTGGAGGCATCCAACAAACTTCCCAAGCAACTAAGGAATTTAAGAATTGGTCCGATCTTAACAACCAGACAGACATTTTGTTTAACAATGGGAAGTATATGTGGCACAACAAAAGGAAATATTTTTCTTATATAGTTGAGAAATTGGATATATTTTTCCTCAAAGGAGAATTGAGTGAATTAAAATCCGACATCCAATCCTCAATTCTCCCAATAGCAGGATCTGATCACTATCCTGTTTGTATTGAATTTTTTGAACCTATTAAACCAATTAGAAATCCTTTTAAGTGTGAAAAAATGTGATTTTTAGAAAAAAAACTTTATGGAACTTATTAGAGAATGGTGGACTTAAGGCAATTGTAAAGGCTCTAAAATGTATATGTTTGTCTCTAAAATGAAAATGATTAAAGAAAAGATACTTAAGTGGAACAATGAACATTTCAATAATATATTTAAAGAAAAAATAGATATCGAAGGAAGATTAAAATAATTAAACATAGAAGTAATTAAAAAGGGGATGAATAATGACAACTACAATCTAGAAAAAGAATTGCTTGCAAAGTAGGAAATCATCCTGGCCAAAGAAGAAGTCTTTTGGAGATAAAAGTCAAGAGAAAAATGGCTAGAAGGAGATCGAAACACAATTTTTTTTCATAATAGCACCATTCATAACAGAGCCAAGAGAAAAATAATAAAAACCAAAGATCCATTGGGTGCCACCATAGATAACCTTAATTAAATAGATGAGATTTTAGTGAGTCACTTTTAGAATATATTAAATAATTAAGACTTCTTGAATATGGTAGCACAAACAAAAATGCTTGAAGCCATACCTAGAGTGGTCTCTTTAGAAGATAATAAAGTATTAAAGAGCCCTATATCCTTGGAAGAAGTTAGAATTGTGTTTTTTAACATGAATCCAGACAAATCTCCAGGTCTAGATGGATTCCAAGCTTTCTTCTACCAAAAATGCGAGGACATTATTGGTGTTGATTTGTGGAAAGCCATTGAAGCATCAAGGAATGGTGGATCAATTTTATTTGAAATTAATAATACCTTTCTATCCTTGATACCCAAAAAAAAAGATCTTGAAAACCTGGGAGATTTCAAACCTATAGCCCTTTGCAACACCATTTATAAAATTTTATCTAAAATTCTAGCAAATTTTCTTAAACCGATTCTCCCAAGATTATTTCAAAGGAAAAAACCAGCTTTGTTCCAGGCAGTTCAATCCTAGATGGCATACTCATTATATAAGAAAATCTACACTCAACCAACAAGAATAAATTGGCAAGTGCGTTCATGAAATTGGACATCCAAAAAGCTTATGATATGGTTGATTGGAGGTTTTTATGCAAAATCTTAGAAGCCTTACGGTTCTCATACCAATGGATTAATTTCATCTATCAATGTATTTCTACAACCAAGATCTTAGTCCTTATTAATGGAACCCCCAAAGGTTTCTTTGATATTTCAAGAGGAATAAGACAAGGAGATCCACTATCTCCGTTCCTATATATTATTATGGCAGAAGCTTTCGGAAGAGCATTAACCAAAGCCCATATAGAGGGGAAAATAAATGGAATTACATTAACTAAAAATGTTCCTAATATTACCCACCAATAGTATGCAGATGACACCATCCTACCAAATGAAAGCTCAACAAATGAGGCCCTAAATATTAAATCTATCATCCAACAGTATATGGAAGCTTCTGGTCAAAAAGTGAATGCTTCAAAATCTGAAATCTTTTTCATTAACACCAAGCCGAAAAAGGAAACACAAATTTGTAACATCATGGGTTACAAAAAAGGTACATTTCCATGAAAATACTTAGGAATAAGTTTAGAAAAAGGTAGTAAATCTAACAAGGCTTGGTAAAATATTCTTGATAAATTGGATGCTCAAATAGGAGGTTGGAAAGATAAATGGCTTACTAAAGTTGGTAAAGTTACCAAGATTAGAGCAGTGCTGTTTGCCTTTCCAAGCTGTCCTCTCTCCTGTCTTCCTTTAGCTAAACATACCAATAAGAAGTTCAAGGAAAAATTTAAAAGTTTTCTTTGGAACGACTCTTTTGACTCTAAAAAGTTGGCTCTCATTAAATGGGACAACATATATAAATCTAAGGATTTAGGAGGTCTAGGCATAAAAAACTTAAGCTGGTAAAACGAAGCACTTGGGGCTAAACTTACTTGGCATATTTTTGTAGAAAGAGAACACAAATGGGCCAAAATCATGTATAAAAAATACCTTAATGCAGCTGACCCCTATTCCATTTTTAGAATGAGGTCCCTCCCTAAAGGATCTGAAAGCTAGAACTTTATAGTTAAAAGTCGAGCCCTCATTAGTAAATATCTCACATGGGATGTTGGAAAGGGGGATGTGACTTTATTTTGGGAAGATTGATGGGATGGGCTCCCCCAAGTAGATAGTATGGGGATCCCAAAAAATTCTAAAGAGAAATTAGTAAAACTCTGGGGGTGCAAGGTAAGTGATTATAAAACTAAAATATGTATTGATGGAATCACAAGATGGGAATGGAAATTAGTGGAGAATATGGATATAGATCCAACAACAAAAAAAGGTATTCGAAAAACTAATCTAGAATAGAAAAATCAAGCAATTAGATAGAAATGACAAACTCATCTGGGCTACATCAAAAGATGGTAGGTATAGCGTCAAAAATGGATATAGAGCTATCACTCATTCCCAAGAATAGGGAGAAGTAGACATTCCTCTTAATCTATGTTGGGATTCATCCTGTCTACCAGAGGTAGGTTTTTTTTTTATGGCTAGCATTTCAAAACAGGATCCTAATAGCCAATAGACTATGTAAGTTAGGTGTTGAGGGTTCATCAAGATGTGTGCTTTGTAGACAAGATAGTGAAGATACTAATCACATCCTATATAAATGCCTATATACACAACTCTGCTGGGAATGGCTCAGACAAATGCTAGGCTAGACCACTCCCATGCTAGTATCCCTTACTGAGTTCCTTAAGGGATGGCCAACAAAGAGTTGTAAAGGTATATATAGTAAAATTTGGAATATCTATCCATCTATCCTTATGTGGGAGATATGGAAAGAAAGGAACATAAGAATTTTTCATAATCAGGATATGCAGTCAGATGAGATTCTTAAGAAAATTGAAGCATGTATGGTGGAGACCTTAAATTCTCATCTAAGAAAAACCCAAAAAGAGGTGGGATCATTTTCGAGCTAGGATGGATTAATGAATTTTTTTTGGAAAAACCTAATCAACCCTCCTCTTATTTACAAAAAGAAGAATAAAGAAGCATGAGAGAACTACAAATGGACCCCCCCACCATTGGGGTGGACCAAGTTAAATTTTGATGGGGCCTCAAGAGGAAACCCTAGTACTACTGGTATCAGATGTATCATCAATAATGCGCTAGGAAAGTGGTTCACTAGAAGGGCTAAATCCTTAGATCCTATAACCAACAACCTCACAAAACTAGAAGCTTTATAAGAAGATCGCCAAATCTATCTAGATTTAGGTTTATCGAAGATTATTATTGAAGGTGACTCTTAGATTTTCCTTAATGTCATTAGGAAAATATTTATGCTAAACTGGGTCCTAAATTCAAAATTGGAAGTTCTTAATATTCTGGATCATTTCACATATACTCAGATCCTCCATATTTTCCAGGAAGGTAACAAGAAGGTAGATCAACTGGCTAATAAGGGTGTTGATGGCAAAGATTTTTTAATCTTTAATGATTAATATTTTTTATAGGAACCTTAGGTATATAAGTATAGTTCTCAATACTTAATCTCAATCAATCTAATTAGGAATCAAAAGCAGTTCCAAGTATAACTGGATCTTTCAACTAAATTAGCTCGGTAAAACTATTATGGTTATTAGGACCTGAATCAATAACATCTCTAATATTAGTTTTATCCCCCTAGCCTAGGTTATTGAGTTCTAAAATAATTATATGTATATTCCATTCTGTAGAAATATGTAATTTCAGTCCATTCAGTAATCATAGGGGGAGACAGAGTATTAGCGGTAAGGTTATTAAAATAGATAGCTTTAAAAACATAATTTAGTATTAGAATATAGTAGGTATCCCTTAATGTAATGCAATATCTCATCGTCTTCACTTAGGTGGTAGGTCTCACGAATTATTAAAAGAGCTCTTAGATGGATACTAGATGAGTATTAAGAAGGCACTAATCATTTCTAGGTTGTGTCGTTATATTGCCATCCTATAACAATTCACCCTGTATTTTATTCCCCATTTTTCCCATCATGTGATGACAGTAGTTTCCATTTAGCATCATCACGATCTGGCATAATGTGGGTGGCATTAGTTGTTGATGTCATCTATCTAGGTTTATCTAAATCCTTTGCTTGTAGAGTGTTATTATCTTATATAAACTTAGTAATTTCTCCATCACTGTCAGTCCGAGCTAGTTTAATCCCTAAGATGGATACTAACATCAATTTATTCCATGCTTTGAAGGTGTGGACCATGGAATTTCAAGGAAATGTGAAACTTGAGAGATGGAACCATTTGCTAAAACCAGTGGATGATATGACTAGGATTGCAGTGAGTCATGCCATTGGAGAATGTACTTTCAACTACGATTTCTCTTGGAAGACCAAAAATGCCATTATAGGGACATGCATAGGTTGTTTGGCTAGAGCCAAGGTAGAGCAGTGGGAAATGATCATACTTTGCTATAATGTCTTTGACCCAGTTTGGTGTGTGGGTCTAGAAGAAGCCATAAAGAGCATTGATGAGAAACTTAGGATTCCTCTTCCACAAATGTATAGTTTTGATTTAGCTATTGTGATTAGGCACCCCTCCTTGGTAATTTGAGAGAGTGCAACTTTTTATAAGGAATGGCCGAAAATGGAGGACAACATCCAATTCCTTCTCTGGTGGAGAGGGATCATTGAGGACAGTAGCAAGGTTTGGCTTAAAAATTATCTAGGCATCTTTAAGTCATATACCTATTCGAGTGTGGAGCTAGACAATCTGGAGGCATTGGAATTCTACACCCCTAACATGGAGAAATCAAGCAAGGAAAAGAGTGCCTTTAAATTCCTGCCAAATTTCTAGATAGAGAATCCCAAGGACATTGCAGATATTATCATGGTATATTGGAAATAGGTGCCAAATTTGCAGGACTTTCTCATGCTGGTGCTGTTTGGTTTCTTAGTTTGTACTCCAGTAGTTTGGATGGGGGTTCCCCTATTTTGTCTCCCCTACCTTGTTCTTGGCCTTCCGTGTTGATTTTCCCTTTTGGTCCTTGTTCTGTCCTTTTTAGCCCTGTAGGCTTTGTAGTTTTTCTGGTCACATGGGACATGAGAAAATATCATATATGTATCTAAGTCTCTTATTTCAGATTAGGATAATATATAGTCAGTCTTAGTATCTTTGCAATTTATAAAGGTTAATGTTAGGACAATATATATAGGAAAATATGCATAGTATCTTGGTCCCTACTTTAGAAGGTGGTCTGTAAGCATGGTTATATATTAGCTTCCAAAGATGTTAGTATTTAAAATCTTATCTTCATAAATAAATATGAATGTTTCATCTATATCAATTTGTTATGATTAACTATTGCATTTTATCTTCTTTGAACAATGCTACTTGTTAGGAATGAAATAATGTTCTTGATGCCATTTTAAGCTATGTCATGTTCTTTCTATTTAGTGGTAACAAAGGAAGTGATTTTAGTATTTCGTGTTATAAACTAAATATGGAAGCAAACTGAGAAAATGTGGAGTACTTAACTTGTTATGGTTCAGCGTAATAGAATAATGTACATAGCAACTCTCAAAGACAACTCTAATAAGAACAAAATAAAAATAAGATGTTTAAGGAGGACATTAAAGTAACTAGTAAATTCAAGAACCTAATTTACGCATAAAATTACTATTCGACAAAATTTAAGTTAATCTCAGATAAATTAGGACCTCTAGGTATATACTTGACTAAGCAAGACTTAGATTGTGACAATGATTCTTATATAGATTAAAGAAGGTTAGGGTCAAGCATGTATTGTTAGTGATTATTAAGGTAGAATTGAAAGATATCATCCTACAAATTGATCTGACTCCAGTTATGACTAAGTAGAGAATTTCAAGAATACCCAACTGGGAATCCAAATGATCTTTTAATCAGAGGTTTTTAAACTAATAGTACTAATGCTCATTTTAAGTTATTCTATTGATCAACAGGTTTGAAGGAATTATTATTCTATGCAAATTAAATAAAATGTACCTTCGAAGTATACAAAGATCTGGCCGAATCTATCTTGCATTCCTTAGAGAAGATCTAGCAAAGATCAATATAGGAATTTCTAGAAATTTCAAAACTGGAAAAATAGACTATAGTCTTTATTTGTGTACTTAATAAATTTTGAATATTGGCAATTGGGGTATGCCTCTTTTAATAATGTAATAAATAGGACTCCGATCCTAAGAAAGACTGGAGGTTTTCTTCTCCGTTCTTTCCTATCAGTGCCTGTTTGAATGGAGATACTTTGTTGTTCTATTATTACTTTTATTATAATCAAGGCTTCAGGCATTTATTGATAAAAAAAGAAGAAGAATAGTTTAAAAAAGGATTTCAAATGAACAACATTTGGAAAATATTTCTATATGGAACTTATAAGGAATAGTAGCTGAATATAAGAAATAAAAAAGGTAATGATATATAATAATATGTAGAGTTTGTCTTATTTGGTAGAAGAATATAAGATAAGTTAAAAATAAGTAGTGTTTGTCTTATTTTACTTAAGAATATAAGAAAAGTTAAAAATAGGTAGTGTTTGTCTTATTTTAAATTTAAATAGAGGTATAGAATTATTTGAACTACAAATTAGTAAAGAGAGTGAAAACAACAATGTAATACTTTATAATAGAGATTAGTATGAAATCAATTAGCAAAGTAAACCATATTATTAATATTGTAATGACAAAAGTTAGAGATATTTAAATCTAAAAAAAAAAAATTGTAAATTGAAATAGAGAGATTAAAGGGTTTTTAAATCTACATGAATCTGGAACACTGGAAATTATTTTACAAGAAATTGTAACCTTGCACTTGACATGAAAGAGGTTAAACTATTTAAAATTTATAAACAAAATGAGTTTGACTGCAAACCAACCAAATTTTTTTTTTTTTTTTTTCCCCCAAAAATCAACTCTTTGTCAACAAGCCTTGTAAAGAGGTTTAGTACAATAGATTTAAAATAAAAAATATCTCAACTCTCTGGCAAAAAGCCCTCCAAAGAGGGTTAGAAAAAATAAAAATAATTAGATCAAAAGTAAACATTTATAGACTTAAATCAATAGACACAACACAAATGAATTAGTAATGAGATGCAACCCTCTTTTCAATATGTCTCCAAGTAAGGCATTCCTCACAAAAAGACAATTTTGAATACCTATTATTCAAAACAAGGATTTGTAACCAAAAGAAAAATAAGGTGATCAAGGAAAGCTTAAAATCCAAGTGAGTTAAGTTAAGAAGAGTGTTACCATGGGAATTACAATAACTAGGATCTTTTCACTAAAAAAGCCAAAGAAGACAAGAGATTTTGACAGGGAAAAAACAAAGAAAAACCCCTTGTGAATTATTATTAATGTGGCAAAAGCCTAGAATGAAAGAACGAGAGAAACATGGAGAAAGTAGCTCATTACAATAATGCCAATTGTGATATGTTGAAGAATGAGAGACAAACATCTCTTAAATATATATGAGGAGAGGAGTTTCATGTGTAACTCCCAAGTATATGAATGCCACAATTCATAATAAGTGCATGCAGAGTATCACCATCCTCTTAAGAATGATAAACTAATTTTCTTATTAAAGGAATTACAAAAAGGATTTGTCCTCACACATGAACTAGAGGAAAAAAGAGTTGTAGGGATCCTTGGATTATCCCTTTATTTAATACATCTAAGAAAAGATTATTTTCCTAACAAACTACAAATGAAAGTTCTTAGGTAAACATTACCCTATCTCTTTCCCAAAATTAGATGTTTGAAAATCTAAGACTGAATAGATCTACCTAGGGCTCATCGATAATAATAAATAAATAGAGAGAAAGAGGGTCCACTTGGGAAAGATCCTTGGAATCTCCAAATAACCTAGAAGGATTTCCATTTATAATAACAAAGAAGGAAAAAGAAGTGAAACAACCCATGGTCCAACTGATCCAATCTACACTAAAACGAAAGGCTTTGAGAATATTTTGTGGAATCTTCTACTTAACTCTATCAGAATTTTTGGCCATATCAAATTTGATGAACATAGATGTCTCTTTAGACATTTCCATAGGGTAAACGGATTCAAAATCAATCACCACCCCATCCATTATTTGTCTCCCATCCATAAAACCTACTTGCTCATATAAGATGGAATATGAGAGTCAAAACTTGAGCCTCACTGCAGTCTATTTAGCAATAATTTTGTACCCCAAATTATAAAGACCAATGAGCCTAATAAAATCTAGTTGATTAGATTCCTTTCACTACTACATTTGGACCTGACTTGCAATGATAAGATGTCACAATTATGATGGTTAACCATCACCCAAGAAAAAATACTAAGAATTGGCTCCTGTCGAATGGGTGTCAGAATTTTTGCATCAGACGTTATGACATAAACCTCATCTGTCGCAATTATGATGCTAAAATTCATCGCAATTTGGTAGAAAACAAGGCCAATAGGTGATCGTGACATTGTCATAATTGCGACAGGTTGCCGTCACATTTAGGATATCAATATATTTCTAACCACAATGGTATGTGACAATAGTGCTGTGGGTGCAACGACTCTCTATTGTCTTTGTTTGTTGCAAGTGCGATGGACATGCAACGATAATGCTCTTGTTCCAATGAAATTTCGTTGGACTAACTATCACAATTGTGATGACTTTCTGATACATACATACATACATACATACATACATACATACATACATACATACATACATATACATATACATATATATATACATATACATATATATATATATACATATATATATATATATATATATATATATATATATATATATATATATATATATATATATATATATATATATATATATATATATATATATATTTGTTCTTCTTTGTTAGAAATACATTTTACTATGTTGATCACATGCTTATGGTGTTTAGGGTAGGTCATTCCATTTCCTCTTTGGCCCCTCTAATAGAGATTATGTTTGACATTCTTCTAAGTTGTCTGATTGATACTGCTTTTGCTCAACTGTTTCACATATAGTTTTGCATTTCCATTTCCCTTTAATATTACTATAGATAAGAAGCCCAATGTTGTGATTATTTCTCCACGTAAGAAGCCATGGATTCAACATACATTTTGTGTGCATCATTATTTTATTGAGGAATTGACATGAAAACAAGATTGTGTGCCACTTGGAAACATTTGGCGATGGTCCACCTATTTTCATGTCAAGTCCCCAATAAACTAATGCTCCACACAAAATGTATGTTGAATCCACGACTTCCTGCATGGAGAAATAATCATAATGTTGGGCTTCTTATCTACAATAATATAAAAAGGAAATGGAAATACAACACTATCTGTGAAATTCTTGAGCAGGAGCAGTATCAATTAGACAATTTAGAAGAATGTCAAACACAATCTTTGTGAGAGGGGCCAAAGAGGAAACTGCATGACCTGTGCTAAACAATGTACATTTGTGATCAACATAGTAAAATGTATTTCTAACAAAAAAGAATAATTTTTTTTAACATGTTCTTCAAATGTTTTCCTTGTGGTACCATTCAATATTATATCTCATGTCTTGACACATGATGAAATATTGTGTTGTATTTACTTATCTACACATCTCCCAAGGGATTTACCATGCCTTTTTATTATTTAACATTGTTTTTATAAGGTCCTTTCAATGTGGTGCAACTTCATTCATGTAGCACAAATTTCCTCCTTTTGAAGCACGCTCCATTTTCTCTCTTGTAGGTCTACCTAATATTGTAAACATCCTCAATTGCACAAGGTCTACTTTAACTATTTTCTTCTAAATCTATTTGTCTTTTATTATCTTTTTATAATAACTAATTTCAATAGAAAATATTTAATACAGAGCATTATATAAGTATCCCCTAAAATTAGTGAGCAATGAATGTGATTTTGTGGAGTGTTTCCTAAGAATCACTTGCCTCTAAATAATGTATACTAAGATATTGCGAGTATGATCTTAAAATCATATTTTTTGTGATGGTTCTAGTTGCTTCTATCATGGTTCAAGTTCCTCTTGTTGTTGATGGTGTTGCTAGAGTTCTTTTTCTTTTTTTGATCCACTCTACCTATTGGTGTTTCAATGGGGGATGTGTGTCTTCCTTGCTCATCTCTTGCTTGGAGGTTCCTCTTTCTCATATGGTTTTGGTCGCAACTTTTGTTAGTGTGGTTGTCTTAGTGGTTGCTAAGATTTGAACTTTTCAAGCATGTATATTCCATCTTTGAATTAGTATGTTGTGAGAAGGTTCATTGAACAGAACATAGATCAAACTAATATTCAACAAAGGTTAATTGAAATCAGATCATAAAAATTAATTAGAATAATGTACAAAGACAATATGAATTTTTTTTACATGTGAGACTTTGGGCAGAATTATGGAAGCATGCAAAAATTTTACACAAATAATACTGTGCTTTGATTCTTTATCTCTATTTAATAAGAAAAACATAATTATTTTCTTTTTTAGATACTATATTATAGGAACCAGGGTGAACCCACAATAATGGGTTCCACTTTAGTGGGACGAACAAAAATGAAAAAAATTGCAAAATGAGAAATTGAGTTTACCATATGTTTGCGCAAACATGATTTGCATGTTCGCATGAACATACGTTCACGCAAACATGGTAAACGTGTTCGCACGAACATGCAAAATCACAAAAAAATTAACCTTTTTTTCTTTTTCTTTTTTTTTTTGCTCTTTTGACTACCATAATTGTAGAAGAATGATCTCCTATTGTAAAATAAAAAATGTCAAAATGTGCTGCTCGGAGCAAGCTTTCCAATGACTATAATTTTATTACATAATTTAATCATTAAGACTTTCAAATATGAGTTTAACTCATTATAGGTTCATTATCGATTGAACATCAACAAACTTTGACACCTCAGGAAAATTAGTAAATTAGGTCAATTTTTTTTTGAAAAATATGGAGGAACTGGCTTATTGAGATACCTTTCTATTCAAAAAAAAAAAAGGTTTATGATAAATTGACTTCAAATTATCTGTGTCAAACGGAACGTATGTCTGAATTACAGTTCATGTCACTTCAAAACTTCATAAACTATACAATATTCAACCAAAATAAATCAAACCAAATGCATCCTTTGGATATTGATGTTACAAATCTAACTTCGAAAGAATTACTTCATTATTATTTCTAGAAAAAAGTTATGTGTGTCAAACAGACTATCACTTTTTAAAATATTGAATTTTATTATGTACCACTTTTCAGAGGAGATAAAAAAAATTGACATAAATAAATATATATTTTAGATTAAAAAATATGGTTACAAAGTAGGAACACAGTACTCAAAATCACTAGCTTATGTCATCTTGAAATTATTTATAGTTTTGGAGATATAGTCACTTGAACATGACATTTAGTGTCAAAATTGGTCAAAAAGTGGAACCCATTATTGTGGGATCACCCACCACCCTAAAAGGACTCCCTAATATATGAATTTATTCAAGAACTCAAAGAAACAATCCTATTTAACCTTAAAACAACTACGAGAATGGTGTAATATTCCCAACACCTGGTGCATGGATTCAAAATTTCAAAGAAAGCAGAGACAATACATTTCAGACACCTCCCAAGCAACCATCTATCAGGCACCACAACAGCTATGCCATCCATTCATGCTTTCTCCACTTTAAATTCATGATTCAAATTTCATACATTATCAATAGTTGCAAATATAGGTCTGCACACTTTATAATTTTTAGTGATATTGTAAATAAAAAATATACAAAATTGGGATATTTCTCTGCCACTGAATTCAAAGGGGACCATAATTTTTGTGGAAGGTGGCTAGATGGTGCTTTGATAGGGTCTTGATCAATATAACTATTTTCCAAAAATGCTATTGGGTTTGCCTAAATTTGCCTTTGTTTATGCTCTATTGCTCTTATCATTTGCCTTTGTTTCTATTATGACTGACATTTCTTTCCATTCTTCATATTTGGGCAGGTTTACTATATCTTTGGTGCAGACGCACCTTGACCATCTCCTTCAATTTTGGAGTCATAATTAGTATGTTTTTGAGCCTTCATAGGTTAGTCTATTAGTTGTTTCAATTCATGTTATTAAGTGTTCAATTAAGGTCATGTTGACCAAGTTCATGTTTTAAGCAATGTGGCTCAAAGAGTGTCTAAATGTGGAAAATGTCCTATAAGGCAATAGGTGTAGTTTTAAAAGGTCATAATAAGATTTAGAACTATTTAGGGTGCCAAGAAAGCATGTGAAATCATAAAATGCAAAATGTGCAAAAAAAAGTTACTGTCAACATTTTTGCAAAATGACAAGTTTTGGGGAAATGGAAGGTCATCCATCTTGGACAAGCCCTTAGAGGAGATGAAAGCTCATGTTTTTGTATAAACCAATGTAATCTCAGGTAGAAGATATATAGAGATGAGATGTGGAGAAGAAAGATGAAAAAAAGATGATGTGTAATCTTGTATAATAAATCAATTATTTTGTGAAATTTTGCTGTTGTATTGGTGTTTGAATTGTAGCCCTTGTATCTTCTCTCATATCTCATGGCTATGGTGATTTTTGAGCTCCTTATATGTAGTAATGAATTTTAGAGTTATTTCTTATGTTATAGGTGTGCATAACATCATTGGGTCTTGCTAAAATTATCACTGTTCACTATTTTAGATAGTAAATAATGTACCTTGTCAGAGTGAAATACCTCTTTAATTGAATATTACCACTGAATGGAGTTAAGGGAGTTAAGAATGTGTTCTTGGTTTCTTTTGATTTCCATCTAATAGTTTAACACCAAAACCTTGTTTCTTGTATTGGAGGTGGTCGAGAATCAATAGGTATCTGTTGTTGCATGTGTAATACAATAAAATAATATTATGGAAAAACATGACATCCGTTGTCTAGAGTTGTATGTGAGAAGGAAGATTTGTATCCACTCATGGGATGTTGGAAAATCCAATGGAAGGGTTGGTAGTTGAGATGATGGAGGTTTGAGATTGGTTTCTTAAAATAACCATCAAACCCTCATTGAAGGCAAGGGTTTGAAGGTTTGATTATCTCCTCAACAGCTAGGAGTCCACAAGTTGGGAGTTGGAAAGATTTTGGTAAGGTAAATGCATATGAAAGTTCATTTGTTAGGATTCTTTGAGAGTTTTGTGATTTGGTAGCTCGAATATGGGTTTTAGGCCTAGTAGCCTAGATTAAGGCCTAGGAGTTATGCGCCTTAATGACTAAGTTAGAACCTAGTATTTTGGAATTGGAGAGAGTTCAATAATGGGTGTTTGAATCTGCCTTTTGTTTTGGTAGATGTTTGGAAGAGTTTGATTTCGTAAATAAATCCCAAGGTAGGGCTACAAGGAAGAACCTTCATTAGGTTTGTTTCTAAGAATTGAAGTTTGAAGCCCACCAAGGTGTGTAGAACCTTATGCATGCTTGAAATCTCTTTATTGGCAATGAGGTAAGCCTTTTGAAGTAGTTTTGAGGTATGGTGTGGTGAAAGATCCTGGAGTGTGTAAGGTAGTGGAGGTGTTGTGTGTTGTGAGAGATAGTTGGTTGAAGTTAGTGGAGGTTTAGGTAGAGATATTTGGAATAGGTGAGTGTGGCATGAAGAATAGGCCAGCCACCTGGCCTCTAGCCTTGGAAGAGTCCTAAGGGACTGATGGAATGTGTTAGGTAGGTTTGGAAGAAGCCTAGTTATAGAGTCTTGGTAATAACAAGAAGTATAACACCTCCTCCTTGGATCAATCTTTATGTTGAATAGTCATGTTTTAGTGATCAACAATCTTTAGTGCTTGTTCAACTCTATTATGGAAGTTTGATATATAGTAGAATGATTATTCTAAATTGATATATAGTAGCTATGATCTTCTTCATGTTTGCTATATTAAAGGAGATTTTTAGTGGTCCAAATGAATTTCATCTTTTCTATCCATTATCACATCTCCAATCTGACATACTTTATGGGAATTCAGTCTCCTCCATAGTGTCTATATAATTTTTTTATGTACTCTCCAGACAGAGGCTGTGAATGAAAGTTTGTAAGTTGAATGTAGAAATGTGTAACACAGTTATAGAATGAAAGAGTTGAAGCTCAGTTAGATGTTCAATCAATGTAATGTTTTATTTTGATATATAAGATTGTGTGTGTCTTATGTTTTCTCCTCTTCATTCCTACATTGTAGATATGGAATAAAAAAAGAGTGGAGACTTTGCAGAGATGGTCTTGATGGAAAGCAATAGAGACTTAAGGAAAAGAAAAAGATGTAAACATGATCTTTGTTCATTGAAAATAATCTAAAATGTTGATAAAAAACCCTTGAGAAAGATCAAATATGCAAATATAATCTTTGTTCATTGAAAGTGATCTAAGATATTGCTCAGAAAACTTGAGGGAGGGTTAAAAAAGAAACATGGTCTTCAACCAGAATCATGTTGATCAGAAAGCCAACACTGTGAATTGAAAAGAAATATCTTTTTATCAGATCATTAATGAAAAATACAATAATTATAAATTATTTACCGTACACAATTAAATCTAAAAATAACCTTATAATGACACTTGATGAAGTGAAGAATTCATAGAACTTACTAATTCCTCAGTGCCCCTAGAAAATCGAAGAAGAAATGTCTTCTTTCTGCATCATTAGCATTAGTCAAAAGAAAATTTTGCTCTCCCTTAGATGTCCTTGAACTAAACAAAATTCAAACCTTTTTAAGAGAAATGAATGTATGGATAAAGAGAAGAGAGCATAGTATACATTACTATATTAAAGATAGGTGCTAGATTGTACCTCCTGATAAATTTAGTGATAGGAAGAATAGAAAGGATGGGAGAAGTGTCTCCATATACAATGCATTGAATGTAAGGTTTTAGATATAAAAAAGATTGTGATTTTGATTGTTGTGCAAGGATAGTAGAAAATTCAACGATATTAATTTGCATTTGAGAATGGCCTGCAAATTGACCAGCAGAAAAACATGAAATATCATAAAATATTAAAATGAAAAGGTGAACTTGGCATTTGGAAACAGTAACTAAAATATTCTCATATAAATTATAATTTAACCAAAGTATTTTGAAAGTAAAATTCAAAATTCAAATCAGTAGATACCATGTCTAAACCTAGCTAGAGATGTAGCTAATGAAGTTTGACTTTTACACATTTTAATTTGCAACAAGGATTATAAATTTTGAAATTATAAATGTTACCTACTTTCTCCATTAAGCATTGCATGACATATAGACTTTATGATCCTCTTCTTCCTCCCTGTAATATTATTCAACATATCACCACACTCAAAAGAAATAATGAGAATAGTTCATGAATCAATGTATACTTTAGAATGATCTAATATCATTTGTTTCCACTATTCAAATTCTTCTTCATGTCTCCCAATTTACAACAAAAGTTATCAAATGCAATAAAACATGATTGCAGATAAATAGAAACAAGAGAATACATTGGAGATAAATAATTTGAGGTAATTCCATATAAAGTGATTCTTTCAAATACTTCATACACTACAACTAAATTTCATAACTAAATGAGTTTGACTATGGCATCCTTCTGCATTTCCTGAAACCAAGAGATTCACATAGTTAGTTTTCATGCAATCATAGGTTAATGTTGAGCTTCACTTGGTTTTGATAATAGTTTAATATTCTCTACTAATCAGGGCCAATCACATGAAAGTGAAAGCTCATTCCCCCCCTCCCCCATCCCAACATCTACATTCCCCATGAACATCTAAAATTCATTCATTATATTAATAAACTGTAACATTCATGAATTAGATCACATGACAAAATTCATTAACACATTAGTCTCATTAGAGCATACACATTAACATTGAAACATAAGGTCCATTAGAACATTCACACGAAAATCCAATAGAACATAAATAAAATATCTATACATAAAAATCAGTCATTATCAAATAAGTCACATAAATAAGTTACATAAGTTCACATGAATCATTTCTTTTTTCTTATTTCCTTTTCTTTTCCTTCTCTATATTGTTGCAAAGGCATATCCATGTTGTCATCGATATTTATTCTCACTCGTGGATGTACACTTGATGTTCTTTGCAAAGGTTGGTCCTCTGCAATAACAAATAATAGGGTTAATTTTTTTTAAAATGAGACTTTAAAGATTTTAAAGAACATTGTAGCTCTCTTTACCTTGTCCAACCACTCTTTATTGTAGCACTCAAAACACTCATCATTTGCATTCCCTATAACTATAATACACGATATTTTCTTAATCTTAACACATATTATAGTTATATTTGTATTACTACACCAAATTCAATTTAAAATGTTTACTTGTATTAATAATTCAAAATTAAAAAAAATTGAATAGAAAATGTTTACTTATATTAATAATTCAAAAATCAAAAAAATTGAATAGAAAATGTTTACTTGTATATACATTGATATTATTCTTCATCCATCTCATCATCAAGATCATTATTGTCATCGACATTGTCACCACCACTATCGTGGTCATCATTGTCGTCATCGTCATCCTCCTCCTCCTCCTCCTCCTCCTCCTCCTCATCATCATCATCATCATGATCAATAGAAGCATCATCATCATGATCAGTAGCAACATCATTTTCTTTAGGAGTATCATTGACTAGCTCTCGATCATGATCCACTTCTTCATCTTCCTTGGTATCTTCTATTGGAATTACAATAGGAAAGGTAAACTTCTTGGGGGGGGGTGAATCAGCGCTTTAAACTTTGACCCATAAAACATTCACCATACATCCATCTCATACATTCAATAAGTAAACTAAAATACCATGTAAAGCATGTACATCTAAATCATGTAAACAAGCAAAGATTCACACATATATGACACTAGATATGATTACCTAGAAACCCTCCAATGAGAAGGTAAAATTGGGGTGGGAATGACACCCAAAAATCTTCACTATTGCAGTAATAAAGTGTATCTAGTGAAGGTTACAATGTTTGATCATGAGACATGATCTACCCTATGAAAGGTCTGCCCTTTTAAAGGCTTACAAAGACTATTATGTCTTACCCTATTAAAGGATTTCAACACCCTGTTAAAAGTATGCCTTGCTAAAGGACTTTAAATCACAATAAAGTAAGCACCTTGTTAGAGGATTTCAATACAGCCTATTAGGACTACTTTGTTAAGATATTTAACTTATTCTCATGTTAGAATGTCTCAACATTGATCCTGTAGTTATCACTTTGTTGCTTGATGACATATCACCTCTAAACTAATGTATTCTTGATCCTTTTTTATTAGATGTCTCTTCATGGTTTACTATTACCTTCCTTTGTTCTCCTTTAACCAATTCTGCAATGCAATTTCAGATCATAATACCTTAGTCACCATGAATACTCTATTTGTGCATGAAAACTTCTCTCTTTTCTCCTTCCACACACATAAGAAGTTTAGGGTTTGTCCTCCTTAAGAAGACCTAGGTGACTTAGGGTTAGGTATGAATCAATGGCTATGATTCATCCATTTTTCCACTTAAACTTTCCCTTTACCTGATTGGATGCATGCACTTCATAGAGATTCCAACTTAAGACTCATCCTTATCACCAAAATATTGAAATTCAATCTATAAGTTGGCTCAAAAATGGTTTCCACAGTAGTTTGTGCTAATATAAACAACTATGAAAAAATTGTGTTACTCAACATTTTGAAGTCTCTGATGCTCGACATATACTAATTTCTATACTATGACTCATCATTTGAATGACTTGGCATGTACTGCTTACTTGGCTCTTGAATCACTTGACATACAATGTCTACTTGGCACATGAGTGACTCGACGTGCTCTATCTTATACATGTTGTGCTTAGCATATACTACTTGTTCGGCATGAACTAAGTAAATGACTTAAGTGTATAAAAACTTACTCATCAAAACCAATCCGAGATCAACAACTCCCCGTTTGACATGAGTGTCAAAAACACTTGGTCATCATTAATACTACTATTCTTACAAGGTTAACATATCTCTTATTTGTTAGATTGTGGTGACTGATCAGGAAAGTACTGTAAATACTTCATAAATAGTGGCGTTCGGAAATTTTTTTTTTTGGGAAGTAGCCAACATGGTAGCCAACATATTATGGCCGACATATGGCCGACATGTTATAACCCTAAAGCGGTTTAATACTTGTATAAAAAGGGCTTAGGGTTGGGTATTTTTTTATGTGTGGTGATACAAAATTGGTTCTTGTGGTGGTATTGAGCTGTAAGGGATTACGGATTGTAATTAGGTTGTAATCACTGGATTGTAATAAGATCGGACTTGCTGTTTGGTGGACGTAGCCCAGGGATCGGGTGAACCATGTTAAATCTTGGTGCCTTGTGTTCATTTCTGTGTGTTCTATTATTTTCTGTTATTGGTTATATTTGCATGTAGTTTTTTATTTTTTTCCATGGTTTATCCTAACAAGTGGTATCAGAGCAAGGTTGTCTTTCAGTTATCCTCTGCAGGAAAGTCTCACGGTTAAGTGGGAGTCTCACAGTTGAGTGGGAGCAATGGAAGATGAGGGTAAGTTGAGGGTTGACAGGTTTAATGGGCAGAACTTCCAGTTATGGAAGATGCAAATGGAAGACTATTTATATCAGAAGGATTTATGGAAGCCGTTGGAAGGAAAAGCCAAGAATCAGGGAACTATGTTAGAGGCTGAATGGGATCTTTTGGACAGAAAGGCACTTGAAAGCATTTGGTTATGCTTGGCACCATCGGTGGCATTTAATATTACAAAAGCAAAGACGACAAAAGATTTGATGAAAACCCTAGCGACACTGTATGAAAAGCCCTCCGCTTCAAATAAGGTATTTCTCATGAAGCATTTATTTAATATGAAAATGGTAGAAGGTGGATTTGTTGCAGATCATTTAAATGATTTTAATACTATTACTAGTCAATTATCTTCTGTGGGTATTAATTTTGATGAAGAAATTAGGGCTCTCTTAATTTTGTGTTCTTTGCCTGAAAGCTGGAATGGCTTGGTAATGGCAGTGAGTAATTCTGTTCTTGGATCTAGTACCCTAAAATATGATGATGTGATCGGTGTTATTTTAAGTGAGGAAACTTGTAGAAAATCCTCAGGTGGATCTACATCAGGAAGTGCTTTAAATGCACAAAGCAGGGGCAGAACGACTGAAAGAGGAAGTAACTCTGGAAATCGTGGGAAATCAAGAGGAAAGTCAAAGGGGAGGAGGTCTCAATCGAGAGGACCAAATGATTGCTGGTACTGTGGGAAACCAGGGCACAAAAAGAAAGTTTGCTGGACTCGAAAGAAAAATGAAGGAGATAAATCAGATGGAGACAAAGAGGCAAATGTGGTAAGTAACAAATCCGAAGAGGATGCTTTGCTTCTATCTTTAGAGAGTGTTGATGATTCATGGGTTTTAGATTCTGGTGCTTCTTTTCATGCTACACCTCATAGAGGTTATTTCATTGATTATGTCCAAGGAGATTTTGGGCTTGTTTATTTGGGGGATAATGAACCCTGTCAGATTGTTGGAAAGGGAAAAATTAAGATTAAGTTGCAGAATGGGAATCATTGGCTACTACATGAGGTAAGACATGTTCCAAAGCTGAGTAGGAATTTAATTTTAGCAGGGCAACTCGGTGATGAGGGTTGTGTAGTTACTTTTAATGATAAAAATTGGAAGGTTTCAAAAGGTTCCCTTGTAGTAGCAAAAGGTGTGAAAGTAGGCACCTTATATCTTTGTACAGGTCATATTGTTCCTTCTACTTTGATTGTTTCAGAGAAAAATGAATATTCAGGAACAATTACTGTAGTTGAGCAGGGAGAACAAATAGCTGCTGTAGATTCTGATACAGCGTTGTGGCACAATAGACTTGGGCACATGAGTGAAAAAGGTATGAAAGTACTTCATTCAAGGAAAGTTTTACCAGGTCTAAAATGTGTGAATATGGATTTTTGTGAAAGTTGTGTGTATGGAAAACAAAAGAGAGTGAGTTTTGTAAAGACTGGGAAGGAAAACAAAAAGGAGAAATTAGAGCTTGTGCATACAGATGTATGGGGACCAGCTTAGGTATCTTCCCTTGGTGGCTCTCATTATTATGTTACATTTATTGATGACGCAACTAGAAAAGTATGGGTTTATTTCCTTAGACAGAAATATGATGTATTTCAAACTTTTAAGAAATGGAAATGCTTGGTTGAAAATGAGACTGGTAAGAAATTAAAATGTCTTAGATCTGATAATGGTGGTGAGTATTGCAGTCATGAATTTGAAGATTATTGCTCCACTAATGGTATTCATAGACAAAAAATTGTTCCAAGGACTCCACAGGAAAATGGAGTGGCTGAATGCATGAACAAGACTATAATGGAGCGCGCAAGGAGCATGAGGTTGCATGCTGGGTTGCCCTTACACATGTGGGCGGAGGCTATCAATACTGCAGTATATTTGATTAATAGAGGACCCTCTACTCCTTTGGGCTATGGTATTCCAGAGGAAGCATGGACTGGTAAGAAGGTGAGTTATTCTTTTCTCAAGACCTTCGGTTGTGAAGCTTTTGCTCATATAGACTCTGAAAATAGAACCAAGCTAGAAGCTAAATCAAAGAAATGTGTCTTTGTTGGATATGGCATTAATGAATTTGGCTATAGGCTTTGGGATTTTGAAAATCATAAAACTATAAGAAGCTGGGATGTCATATTCAATGAAAAAGTGTTGTGCAAAGATCTGTTGCAGCAACATGAGAAGAAAGAAGATGATTATGTAGTGCTGGATGATACTCCAAAAGCTGATGTTCCAGCCATTCCTCATGATGTGCAACAACTGTAACAACAAATACCACACACACCAGTGAATGTTAGACAGTCAACAAGGCCCATTAGATCTCCACAAAGGTTTTCTCCCTCTTTGTATTCTATTTTACTTACTGATGCTGGTGAACCTGAAAGTTATGATGAAGCTGTGCAGGTGGATACTAAGATTCAGTGGGAGTCTGCAATGAAAGATGAAATGGACTCTTTGCTGAAAAATAAGACATGGGATTTGTGCAAGTTGCCTGCAGGTAAAAAGGCTTTACAGAATAAATGGGTTTACAGGTTGAAAGAAGAGGAAGGAGGTAAGAAAAGATTTAAGGCCAAGTTAGTTGTAAAAGGATTTGCACAGAAAAAGGGAATTGATTTTGATGAGATATTTTCTCCTGTTGTTAAAATGACTTCTATTCGTACTATTTTAAGTCTTGTGGCTACTGAAGATTTGCATTTAGAGCAGATGGATGTTAACACAGCCTTTCTTCATGGTGATTTGGATGAAGAAATATATATGGCTTAGCCACAGGGTTTTGAGGTCAAAGGTAAGGAGAACTTAGTGTGCAAATTGAAGAAAAGTTTATATGGCTTGAAGCAAGCACCTCGGCAATGGTATCTAAAATTTGACAGTTTTATGCATGAGCATGGATATAATAGGTGTCATTCAGATTATTGTGTTTATTTTAAGAGGTTGGATGATGATAGCTACATTATTTTATGTTTATATGTTGATGATATGCTTATAGCTGGGTCTAACATGGATCATATTAAGGGGCTGAAACGCCAATTAGCACATGCATTTGCTATGAAGGATTTGGGGGCAGCAAAACAAATCCTTGGTATGAAGATTTGTAGAGATAGGAAGAACATAACATTGACGCTATCTCAAGCTGATTATGTTGAGAAGGTGTTGCAATGTTTCTCTATGGAGAATGCTAAAGCTATCAGCACACCTTTACCTGGTCATTTGAAATTGACTAAGGAGATGTGTCCCAAGACACAGGAAGAGGAGGATAAGATGTCCAAGGTACCCTATGCTTCAGCTATAGGAAGTTTGATGTATGCTATGGTATGCACTAGGCCAGATATTGCACATGCAGTGGGAGTCGTTAGCAGGTATATGAGTCATCCAGGATTTGAGCATTGGAATGCTGTCAAGTGGATTCTCGAATATTTGAGAGGAACATCCAATAAGTGTTTACACTTTGGGGGCTCTACTACTGATTTACAGGGCTATGTTGACTTAGATTTGGCTGGGGATATTGATACCAGGTGGAGTACTACAGGTTATGTCTTTACTGTTGGTGGGGCAGCCGTGAGCTGGGTTTCTAGGCTACAGAAGATTAATGCTCTCTCCACTACAGAGGCAGAGTATGTTGCTGCTACAAAGGCAGCCAAAGAGATGATATGGCTTCAGTTCTTCTTAGAAGAATTGGGACATCCTCAGAAGGATAATTATTTGTTCACAGATAGTCAGAGTGCCATTCATCTTGCTAAGAATTCAGCTCTGCATTCTAAGACCAAACACATACAGTTGCAGTACCATTTCATTCGGTCAGTTTTGGAGGATGGACAGTTAAAGCTGGAGAAGATACATACCAATGAAAATCCAACAGATATGTTGACAAAGGTGGTAACAAGGGAGAAGCTGAACTCCTCTTCAGCTTCAGTTGGTCTTTTAGACTAAATGTGAATAAAAGAATAACAAAGTCCAAGGTGGTTTGATCCAGTGGGAGCCCCATGCGGTAGTTGTATTGCTACAGGATCAGTCTCCAAGTGGGAGATTGGTTATATTTGCATGTAGTTTTTTATTTTTGTCCATGGTTTATCCTAACATTATTCAACTTCTGTACAAAATTTCAAAATATCAAAAATTTGCAACAACATATACCTCAAAATCTTATAACTCCCCTTGAGTTGTTAGATATACTTCTATACTTGAAATATTACTCCTACAAAGTAGATGTGCATCAACTGATACTCATTTAATTGCTTGCTATCTATGCTAGCTGTTCTTTGCTTTCTCCCCCATGCTCTTACTCTTCCTTAGCTTAGCTCTCTTTCTCTAACTTTCTCCCCCTTTTTGACACTGATGTCAATGGGCCATACGCTAATAGTGTGTTTTCCTAATAAAAATTTATGGACCTCATGGATAATCTTAAGAGCTGCATCCCAATTGTCACAAGCTACCTCCAAAGACTTAATTTGGATGGCCAACTCGGCAGTAAGGTGAACTAGGCCATCTAATGTAGAAAGATTGGGGCCTTTCTTCATAAGAGTTTTTGCATAGCCTAACTCCTTATGAAAAATCTCCACGTGAGGAGTTAATGTAGTTTGGATACTTATCAGTTTGATCCTTATGTTGACTTCATCTGTAGATAATGCTACTAATTGACTTTGGGTTTGCAATAAAGTCCTGAAATGCTTCTCACTTTGAGTTGAAGTCAAGGGCAATTTTGCACCTGGTGAATTAATTTGACTTTCTAAGCTCAAAATGTGACTCCTTGTCTCTTGTGTGAAGAATGTAGGATTACACAGTTTGGTGTACAAAGAGAAAATGTTCTCAAGTGCCTTCTTCACACTTTCTATCTTAGTTGCCAATGCAACTTGTGTAAGTGCTATATCACTTGATATTTTCTCATTTACTTTACTTTGAAATTTCTACATCACTTACCTTTTCCACTATATTTGTCAATTGTTCAATAAATGGCTTTGTTTCATCTTGAGTAGGTAGACCAAATGCATCCAAGAAGATGTCTTTAATATCTAGAAAAGCTTGCTTCTACCTATGCTCCCTTTTGAGTAGTTCTTGACGTTTCTCTCTAGCTGGGGCTTCTTCTTGAAGTCTACCCATTTGATCTATTGTCATTGTGGCATAATCATATTTTGGCAAAACAATTTCTTCATCCAGGCTTACATCTCCATATATTATTACCTCTTCTACCTTTAATGAACTTGTACTCAACACTGAGAATTGCAAAGGTGTTGTATCTATGCTTGGCCTTTGAAGAGTGTGACTGGAAGGAGTGCCATATTCTGGTAAAGTTACTAGTGCTTGAATTGCTGCTAGATCCTTTGGCTTGGGTGTCAATTTAGTTTCTTCAGGCTTGTCCTTTTCTGCCACATTAACTTGAATTGCACCTTGAACTTGTGTTGGAGGTGCAGATGAATCTATCTAACCTATTTGATTCTATCTTTCATTAGTGGCTTGAGTTTCCATTTTATCCTCTCCAATTGTATCGACCTTTGTTGGTGTAATTTTTGGTATTTTATCTAAAGGTTGTACACTAGTGATTTGAGGGGTGATGGTAGGTGGTTCTCATGTTTTCAACTCTTCCCTTGTAGTGTCAGTCACTAATTTCTAAATTTCATCTATACTCACCAATACAAGGTTGTCACACAATTTAGCCTATAGTGTAGTTTGATCAAGTATCTTTTTCAAGTCTTCCTCTATTAGGGGTTTGATGTTCTAAGAAGTGAGATCAGAAACATCCTTTATCGTGATAGTTTTTTGGTTGTTGATCAAATAAGTAAGATTGAAAAATGAGTGTCAACACACTTAACCATCTTCACTATACATGCTGAGTATACAATGGAAGCTGAGCCAAAACTCTAACACATGTCGAGTTATAGATAGTGCCGAGTAGACCAGAAGACAGCATGTGCTGAGAAAAGTAGAAGTCCAATAGGTGCCGAATAACATAGGAAGTTAATAGGTGCTGAGTAACATAGGGAGTTAATAGGTGCCGAGTAACAGAGGAAGTTAATAGGTGCCGAGTAACATAGGGAGTTAATAAGTGCTGAGCAACATAGGAATTCTATAGGTGCCGAGTGACATAGTAATTCTATAGGAGTTGAGTAACCAAGAAACACAATGGATGCCAAGCAATCTAGAATAGATGGTGCCGAGCATCAGCATTACTTCATGTGCCGAGCAATGTAGGATCAACATGAAAGTTTGTGCAATTGCAAGCCAAGATGTAAAATGGTTATGCATGACTCATTACTTAATAAGGAGATAAGATCAAATCCTCTCAACCACCTACACAATCTTCATGCAACCAATCAAAAAATTGGAGATTGCATGCAACCAATGGGTGAATTTCAAGGGTTTGAGTGGGAACACTTGAATCAAGGATGCATAACAAACCACTAATCCTTATAAGGGAGTCTTGACACCATTGAACAATATAGAGTTGGAAAGAAGAAGGATAAGCAGAGCCTATTATTAAGGTCATTGCAGAACATTGGTGTCAAAGATTTAGTGGAAAGGATAAAATTTACACATCTAGTTGATCAGTACATAACAAGGAACACAATCAACATATCAGATCTAGTAGAGATCAGTAATAGAAGAGCAGATCAAGTACCTGAGATCAACATCATAGATTGCATTAGATCAAGTGTATTATTCTAATACTCTCTCACAATTGTATTAGGAATTTGGAAATCCTATTGAGTTAGGTGGGTTTAAAAACTCTATGTAAATCCTTTAATAGGGTGGCATTCTAAGTTGAATGTTCTTAAGTCCTCTAACAAGGAAAACTCCTAACAGGGTGTAGAAATCCTTTAACAAGCTTACATTTAATAGTGTGTCGTAGCCTTTAATAGGGAAAACCATGAGGAGTGGTTGAAATCAGTTGCTATAGTAATTTTGTGGGTATCATCCCCACCTCAATTTTACCTTCTTATTCTTGGAGGGTTTTTGGGTCACCAAAATCTCGAGTGTTATGTAGTGATGCATGTTTTCTTCTCATGATTGTTTTTTAGTTTTTTATGCATGCATGTTAATCTTGGTTATATGTTATTAAGGATTTAAAATAGGTGAAAAGGTTAGTAATTTTGATTCACCCCCCCCCTCTCAGAAGCTCTCTTCCCATTAAGACATTCCAAAAATTGGTATTGGAGCCAAGTTTTCTCAAGAAGAAGCCTAACAGCTTGGAGGAAGAGATCTAAAGATGGAAGTCTTCAAACTTGGGAAGATCATTGAGAATCGAGTGATAGTTGTGCATCTTGCTCTACACAAGGAAGAGGAAGCTAGAGAGGAATTAAGAAAATCCTTAAAAAGAAGGAAGGAAATAGCTATAGCTAAAAATGATATTCACTACAAGGAGATTGACACCACACAAGTATTTTCCAAAGGAGATTCCAAAGAATTAGATGTAGCAATAGCAGAACTGAAGGAGAAAAATAGAGTTCAAGTAGAAGAGATAAGAACTCTTAAGATAGAGCATGAATCACAAGCCATGATGCTATGTGAAGTCACTGAGAAAAAGAAAAGAGTAGTTGAGGATAGAGTCATGATGGAAGATGACAAAAGAAATCTTGCAAATAGACTTGAAAAAAAATGTACTGAATTAACAAGGATCTAGAACATGCAGATGGATACACTTGGCCAACTGATGAATCTTCATCATGAACTCAATATGAAAGATATTGAGATCTCTACTTTGAGGATGTAGAATGAACAACTGCAGAATGAATTAAAGAGAGAAAAAGAAATAGTAAAGAATCTCAACAAGTCAAGTGAAGCTATCAAGTACTTTGAATAGTTGCTGAAATCCCCAAGATCAGCCCATGATACATCAAGACTTGGATACACTAGCACTGAAGTTGGTGAATCATCAAAGAGTGTTGAGCAAAGGAGTGACAAAGGTAAGGATCCTAAACCCACTTGTCATTATTGTAATAAAAAGGGGCATACTGCTAATGTTTGTAGGAGTAGAAGGATCAATCAGCCAAACACACCCAAAAGCAAGGGTTACTGTCACAAGTGCAACATGCAAGGTCATATGACACAAGACTGCAAGTCTAAAGTCACAAGGACACAAAGATTTAATGGACATTGCCACAATTGCAAGAAGTATGGATATAGAGCCTTTGAGTGTAGATCAAAGCCTATGTGGACACCAAATCAACATGTAAGGAAGGACAACTATGTACACCATTACAATTGGGAATACAATACAAGGCAAAGCTATCACTATTGTCAAGAGTATGGACATATACCCCAAAATTGCAGAAGAACACACTTCAAAGGAAACTATAAAAGATGGTTGAACCAAACTACTTGTTTCAGTTGCTTGAAAACTAGACATGTCAGCAGGTATTGTCCAACAAAGGCCAAAGCACCCAAGACTAAAGTAAATAAGGTCAAAGATAAAGTTGAGGAGGCACACATCATAATATATGTAAAGAAGACATGGAAGAAAAAAGATGGACCAAGTACATCCAATGGAAGGGTCACTTCACCCAAGAGGTCAAGTGATCATATCTCATCCAACTAATCAAAAAATGAGCCTATGGGGCTGATACATATAAGGAAGTATCATACATTAGCCCTAAATAGAGAAGAAGCACTACAAAGTATAAATCTGCATGAGTTAAGATGGCAAGACAAATTTTGAATGATGATGCCGAGCTGTCTTTGGTTGCCGAGTGAAATTGCTTTGGAAGTCGAGTTAAAAAGTCAAGTGGAAGCCAAGAAAAACCTATAAGTGGTTGTCAAGTTATTAACAAAGTTAGTAGATGCCAAGTGAGAATGGCTACCAAGTAAAATGGGATGGATGCCAAGTTGAAAACCTTTGGAAGCTGAGTGACAGGTGAATGTACAAGAATGCATTAAATGCAAGGTTTTTTTGAGTCGCTTAAAGGTGAAAATTGATTCATTTTGATCCATTCAAATGAAGAACGATTACTAGGAGCACGACTGAGCAATTTTTGAGTATTCAACTAGCAATTCAACATCAACCCAAGCGATTTCAAGCATTTAACCAAGTATTTCCTTCAGGTGCCGAGTTGTACAATTTGTGAAGTTTACTTCAAATGTCAAACCCTAGTTCGATTAAAAATGGCATTTGGTTCAAAGTTCACCAAAGAGAAGGAAAGCCATGAGATTTAGCTAGTTAGTAATGAGGTTAAAAAACCTAAGTTTAGGCCCATACCAGAGCTAGCATACAAAAATGATCCCATAGGTGCATTGTCTATGATTCCAAAAAAAGTTGTTATGGTTCATGATGTACATAAGTGTTACAACTATAAGATTGGAGCCATAGGAGATCTAGAAATCTTCAATGTCTATGATAAACTCTATGATAATGGTATATTAAAAGATGAGTTTTCAATTGTAGAAAATAAGGGTTTAACCAAAGCCCTAGTTTTTTCAATCGTATTCAAAACTGAGTTGATACACATAGTACTTAGCAGAATCCATGATGGATCATTCTGGTTAGAGCAAGGACTAGTTAAAATTACTAAGAAGATGGTTTATAGGGTCACGGGTTTTTCAACCCTAGATCAGCCAAAGACATTGAGAATTGATAAGAAGCAAACAATAGAGAAAAACACAGGAGCAAAGTGGAACAATAGAGGCATGACCATATACACCATAACTGATCCCCTTCTAGACTTTGCTCTAAGGATCATATCACATAAGTTTTATCAATCCAACAAGTTGAATAGTGTACCCTGCATAACAGTGGATGTGGCATATAAGCTTGTAAATAAAGACCACACCTATGACCTTGTAGAGCTCATGTTGCAGTAGATAAATGAAAATCTTGGAGCAATTAGAAAGTCTAAGGGAGCACAATGCAAATTTGGGTCAGTGTTGGTATGCATGTTCTTTTATGTGATGAAGGAATTTCCTTCATTTGGAAAAGTCAACTGGAGTCAGAATAAAACAATTGTTGATCAAATAAATGATTTTATTGCACAATTGGGAGATAGCTTTGATGATCAAATGAATATCTATTTTGATGATTTCAAGAATGCAATGAAGAAAAGAATGAGGATACCAGTCTCATTGGTGAATCAACATGAGAATGACATATGATTTCTTGTTGACATTGATTATACTTACATCCAAGCAATCCTTCCAAGAGTAAGATGGCTTAGAGCATTGGGATATGAGCTTGATGTTGATCAAGCTTCTGCAGCTATTACAACATTACTTGATGAGGAAATGGACAAAACTACCAAGGCATTTGGAACTTATGACACTATCAGATCAAGAGTTGTTATAGAACTCAAAACAACCACATCAGTCAAGAAGAAGGAAAAACTAGTAAAGAAAATAAAGAAGAAATTTGGTGTTGAAGAAACAAGTGCAGCAGGAGAAGCAGAAGAAATTAGCGAACATGAAGAAGAAGGTGATGATGAGAAAGATGAAGATGAGCTAGAACAAGGGCCACTTGAATTGGCACAAGGCCAAGGTGAAGAAAAAGATGAGGATGTTGAGGAAGAAGAAGCCAAGGAAGCACCCATCAAAGGCAAGGCTATCAAAAGGAAGTCAAAGACACCTCCTGCTTCTTAGCCTACATCAAAGAAAGCTGCCATGCCAACAACCAAGAAGCCAAAAACTAGAGCTACAACAAGGGCCTACACACAAAAAGCCATAGAGGAAGCTACAAAGAAGAAGAAGACAACCAAGAAGGCACAGTATCCAAAGAGGAAGCTATAAAGAAGAAGAAGACAACCAAGAAGGCACAGGAAGAGCCAAGAAAAAGGAAAAGATATGTGGCTCAACCTGATATTGATGAGGAAGATCAATCTAAAAAGGTAAGTCATCCTCCTGAGTCTTTAGTTGATACATTATGTGAAAAGATTAGGAATAGAGACTTAAGTGACATGGAAAAGATTGATTTCAATAAGTTCACTAAAGAGGAAAAAAATAGAATAGAAGAATTAGTCTATACAATGATGGAATAGTTTAAGTATACACCTCTTGAACTAGATGGGCAATTGCCAAAAGAATTGTCTAAAATTGTAGAGGACAGATGACATTTTTGTTTGAAAATGGAGGAGATGAGAGAATCAACCCTAGCAAACATACTGCCTAATTTGAAAAGGGAACAAATAACTAAAGTAGTCAAAAGGCATAATAAAAGGTTTAAACCTAAGTATAGGGCATTTTCCATACTTCATAATAAAATAGAAGAAGTTGTACAGAGAACCACAAGATCATGGAAGAATTTATATAAGAAAAATGAAGATGTCCGTGAAGAGGAATACAAAGAAGAAGCTACTGCTAAGCTAGAAGAGAGAAGAAAGAGGAGAGAAGAGAACACAAAAGTAGAGAAAAAGGTTGAAGAAGAGGAAAACAAGGAAGAAAAAGAGGAGGAAGGAAAAGATGAAGATAGGGGTACTGATGGGTAGCAAGACCAAAGTGTGCAAGACACACAACTATCACCTCCTAGTCCTCCTCACTCTACTACCACACCTGCAGAAATCATAAAAATTAAGGATGTTGTTGAAACCTCAAGTCAAAACATCAATCCACTAACTATAGAGGATCTCACTAAGATCCTTGACCAAACAACTCTTCAAGCACAATTATGTACAAGTCCCGTATTGGTCAGTGAAGATGAGCTCCAAGAGTCAGTAGATAAAATCAAGGAAGGTGAGGTGCCACCATAAGAACCACCTTAGAACATTCAAACTACTTGATCTTTATCTCTTCCACCTCTATCACCACCAAAAGATGTCACAAAAGCACTTCAAGAGCCGAGTGCAACAATAGGGGCAGATACAAGTATAACATTACAAACAATGATTACACCCCTAGCAGTAGTGGCACAAGAAGAAGATAAGGAAGAAACACATGATAAGGAGGAGTCAACAATACAAACTTTGGTTTAATTTCCAAAAATAGGAACTCCTACCAAACCTGTTCAGAAGCTGAGTACTGACATGTTGACCTTATAAGTCAGGACACCAGGCTCAAGTTCTACTAGGGTAGATAGGACCATTCATTATGGTATTCCTGAGCTTGATGAAGAAATTGAAATACCCTATTATGATTCAAGCACTTTAACTGAGGAAAAGATCAATAAGATACAAAGTGTGATGGACAAGAGAAGGAGGCAAGAGGCATTGAGGAAAGAGTTCAAATACAATTAGACAATGAATGAGATCAAAGATATATTCATGGATGCCTTCAGTCTACAACCTCCAGATTCAAGTAGGCCAATCCTTGAGCAACTATCTGATATAGTTGACCAAGTAAATAATGAAGACCATGATGCAAATGTAAAACTCATGGAATGGTCAAAATAGAAGTTTCTAGGCAAGGTCAACCAAAAGATAGTTAATGGAATTATTTTGGGACAAGTTGACCTAGCCAAGAAATTGGAAAGGGTAAAGATTGTACTAGGGAACATCTTTTCCCTTTATAGAAAATTGTGTGATTTCTCTAGGTTCACACAAAAATAAATCCAAAAATTTTGAACCTTGAGAGCAAATTAAAGCTCTCCAATATGCAACTACCCTCAAATCCTGCACATAGTGAGAAGTATTTTACTCAAGTGCTTCACACTCAGAGGGAATTAGCTGGATTATCAGCAAAGAAGGCCACTATTAAAGAAAAGATGATGCAAATTCAAGCCTCAATTACTCCTCACTTGGAGGTATTACACAAGGAGAAAATATATGCTAAAACAGTCCTCAAGAAAGATCCAAATATTTCTACACATGATGGACTAGTAGATCTAGCAGTAGAGCTTGCAATCCAACACAAGTCATTGGATATTGCATTGAATAACTGGGATGTAGCTCTCAAAATACTCCTTGAGGTTAATAAATTTTTTTTGGCCAACCATGGCATTACTATTTAGAACCCTTTGACATTAGTGTCAAAAAGGGGGAGATAATGTAGGAGATAATATTCAAAGGGGGAGATATATTAAAAGAGGAGAAATGCATATAGAAAGAAGATAAGGAGATAACATGATTAGAAGGCAAGAACAAGATAGAAATAGAGAACATCATGCACAATGGCACAATATATCATAATTCATGACATGATAAGGCATAATCAACTCAGGGGTAGTCATAAGGTATATTGATTGTTTACAATATTTTTTTGAAATTTTGTATGTGAATTAAGCAAGTGAAGAATGGACACACAAGGATTGGATCATTAATGATCAGTTAAGTGTTTTTGAAACTCATGTCAAAGGGGGAGATTGTTGATCGAATAAGTAAGATTGAAAAATGAGTGTCAACACACTTAACCATCTTCACTATACATGCCAAGTATACAATGGAATCCGAGCCAAAATTCCAACACATGCCGAGTTATAGATAGTGCCAAGTAGACCAGAAGATAGTATATGCCAAGCAAAATAGAAGTCCAATAGGTGCCGAGTAACATAGGAAGTTAATAGGTGCCGAGTAACATAGGGAGTTAATAGGTGCCGAGTAACATAGGAAGTTAATAGGTGCTGAGTAATACAGGGAGTTAATAGGTGCCGAGTAACACATGAATTCTATAGGTGCTGAGTGACATAGTAATTCTATAGGAGCCGAGTAACCAGGAAACATAGTGGATTTCGAGCAATCCAAAATAGATGGTGCCGAGCATCAGTATTACTTCATGTGCTAAGAAATGCAAGATCAACATGAAAGTTTGTACAATCACAAGCCAAGATGTAAAATGGTTATGCATGACTCATTACTTAATAAGGAGATAAGATCAAATCCTCTCAACCACCTATGCAATCTTCATGCAGCCAATCAAAAAATTGGAGATTGCATGTAGCCAATAGGTGAATTTCAAGGGTTTGAGTGGGAACACTTGAATCAAGGATGCATAACGAACCACTAATCCTTATAAGGGAGTCTTGATGCCATTGAAAAATATAGAGTTGGAAAGAAGAAGGATAAGTAGAGCCTGTTATTAAGGTCATTGCAGAACATTGGTGTTAAAGATTTAGTGGAAAGGATGGCATTTACACATCTAGTTGATCAGAACATAACAAGGAACACAATCAGTAGATCAAATCTAGAAGAGATTAGTGATAGAAGAGTAGATCAAGTACCTTAAATCAGCATCAGAGATTGCATTAGATCAGGTGTATTATTCTAATACTCTCTCACAATTGTATTGGGAATTTGGAAATCCTATTGAGTTAGGTGGGTTTAACAGCTCTATGTAAATCCTTTAACAGGGTGGCATTCTAAGTTGAATGTTCTTAAGTCCTCTAACAAGGAACACTCCTAAGAGGGTGTAGAAATCCTTTAACAGAGTTACATTTAATAGTGTGTTGTAGCCTTTAACAGGGCAAACCATCAGAAGCAGTTGAAATCAATTGTTGCAATAATTTTATGGGTATCATCCCCACCCTAGTTTTACCTTCTTATTCCTAGAGGGTTTTTGGGTCACAAAATATCGAGTGTTATGTGGTGATGAATGTTTGCTTCTCATGAATGTTTAATGTTTATATGCATGCATGTTAATTTTAGTTATATGTTATTAAGGATTTAAAACAGGTGAAAAGGTCAATACTTCTGATTCACCCCCCCACCCCCCCCTTAGAAGCTCTCTTCCCATTAAGACATTCCAACATTTTTATCTCAGATTGGTTTTGACAAGTGATTGTCAATACACTTAAGCCATTTACATAGTTCATGCCAAACTAGTAATACATGCCAAGCACAACATATAGATATTAGACCATGCTGAGTTACAATGAGTGCTGAACCACTCATGTACTGAGTCACTCAAGTGCTGAGTAGATAGACCATGTCGAGTGATTCGAGAGCCAAGTAAACAGTGGATGTCGAGTAGTGCAAGTGCCAAGTTAGAGTAGAAATACAATGCATGTCAAGCATCAATGAATTCATATGCTGAGTGGCACCGTTTGGACATATTTATTTGTAATGACACAAATGACTATGTAAATTATTTCTAAGCTGACTTAAGGATAGATTACGATCTTTTGGAGATAATGACAAATCTATATTTGGATTCCCTATGTAATTACATGCAAGAAAATGGGAAGGTTTAAGTGGCAATATGGATGAATCTCAACCGTAGATTCATATGTAACCCTAAGTCTCCTAGTATTCTTAAGGATGATGAAACCCTAAATGATCTATGAGTGTGTAAGGAATTGAAGGAGAAATATAGAGAAGTTTGCATGCACAAACAAAGCATTCATGGAGACTTAGAAGTTATGAAGAAAAAGTGAATTGCAGAATCAATTAGAGAAGAACAAAGGATAGAGAGAAGGATACAACATTGAGACATCTGATCAAGAAGGATCAAGAAGAAAAGTGTTTAGAGGTGATCTATCATCAAGCAAGTGCCAATTGCAAGATCTATGCTGAGACATTTTAACAGGTGATTTTAGTCAAATCTCTTAACCGAGTAGTCCTAACAGGCTATATAAAATCCTTTAACAAGGTACTTACTTAGTTGTAAGTTGAAGTCCTCTAACAAGGCACACTTCTAACAGGGTGTTGAAATCCTCTAACAGGGTGAGACCTAATAGTCTTTGTAAGCCTTTAATAGGGAAGACCTTTCACAGGGTAGACCATGACCCATGGTCAAAACATTGTAACTTTAATTGGATACACTTTACAACTACAATAGTGAAGATTTGTGGGTGTCATCTCCACCCTAGTTTTACCTTCTCACTTGGAGGGTTTCTGGGTAATCATATCTGGTGTTATGTGTGTGATTGCTTACATGTTTACATGATATAGATGTATGTGCTTTATATGCTATTTTAGTTTATCTATTAAATGCATGAGATGGATGTGTGGTGAAGGTTTTATGGGTTCAAGTTATTACTGCTGATTCACCCCCCCTCAGAAGTTTACCTTTCCTATTGTAATTTCAACAATTGGTATTAGATTTTTGTTTTTTGAAAGAGAAGCTTTGCAACTTTGAGGAAAGATGTTAAAATGGAAGTCTAGAAGTTGGGAAAGACTATTGAGAACTAGGAGATTGAAATACATCTTATACTACATCAACTAAATGAAGCAAGATAAGCTTTAAAGAGTTCATTGAAGAGAAGAAAAGAAATTGATATTGTAGAGAATGACACCAATACAAAGAGATAGACACTACTAAGCTATTTGTAGATGGAGACTGAAATGAATTTGATGTAGTAGTTGTAGATCTAATGGAGAAGAACAAATTCCAAGCTGATGAAATTAGAAATCTCAAGTTAGAACAAGAATCACAAGCCATACTGGTATGTGAAATGGTTGAACAAAAGAAGAAAGCCATGGAAGAAAAAGCCATCATTGAAGAAGACAAAAGGGTTTGGGCTAACAGACTAGAAGAGAAGTCAATAGAACTAACTAGGATTTCCAACATGCAATTGGATACTCTAAGTCAAATGATGAATTCCAACTATGAACTAAATGTAAAGGACATTGAGATAACTACATTGAAGTTGCAGAATGAACAACTAAAAAATGCCCTAAAGAGAGAAAAGGAATTTGCTAAAATTTTCAACAAACCAAATGAAGCCATCAAATACTTTGATCAATTACTAAGATCCCCTAGATCTAGCAATGATACATCTGGACTGGGATGCACAAGCAGTGAAGAAGGAGAGTCATCTAAAAGTGCTGAAGAAAGGAACAACAAATGTAGTAACTTCAAACCTACTTTTCATAATTGTGGTTAGAAAGGACATACTACTAATGTGTGTAGAAGCAAGACTATAAATCAAAATGCTAAGCCCAAGAACATGGTTCACTACTATAAGTGCAACAAGTAAGGTCATTAGGCACATGAATGTAGAACCAAGACCATGAACACACAAAGATTTGAAGGTTATTTCTATAACTATCAGAAGTATGGACATAGAGCTTTTGAATGCAGATCCAAATCCATGCAGTCATCAAACAAGCAAACAAAGGTAAGGAACAATGACAACTCTTATTATTGGGATTATAATAGAAGATATAGCTATCATTATTGTCAAGAATATGGACATGTTCCTGAGAATTGTATTAGGACACACTTTAGTGGTAACTACAAAAGGTGGTTGAGTCAAATCACACGTTTTAGCTATTTGAAGACTGGTCACATTAGTAAGCATTGTCCAACTAGGTCAAAGGTGCCAAGTTGTGAATTTGATAAAGGCAAAGGCAAGGCAGATGTGGAACACATCAGATATGAGATGAATAAGACATTGAAAAAGAAAGATGATTACAATAAATCAAATGGAAAAGGGATTACTTCACCCAATGGGTCAGGTGATCACACCTCATCAAACTAGGCAATCGAGAGGTATGTGGGACTAATATTCAAGTGGTATATCATACATCAGTTCCAAAGGAGATAGTACTGAGAAGTCTACATTACCATGAATAAAGATGCAAGATGTTGTTGAAAATTCAAGTTAAATCTTTAAGTTTTTCATGTTGTTTCTGAGCATGAAATGTTTCCTATGTATGCCGAGTGGAATGCTAGTTGATGTTGAGCTCATAGTAGCTATTGAGTGATGAAAATATTAGAATATGAAGAGTGATCTTGAAATTGGTTGATGTTGAGCTTACAACTGTGTAAACACTCAACATTAAATGCAAGGTTTTCAAAGGGTATATGATCAATTTTTTCACTTTATTCATCATTTCAAAATTGAGCAAGAGAAAGAAGAGAAGAAGGTGATTCAGAATCTCATTCAAAGCATTTGCAGAGTTTTTGATAATGATCTCACACCAGTTCTATAGATTTCACAAGGTATTTTGCATAAACCATAGTTTGAAAAAATGGCATCTAGTTCAAAAAATGTTGAATGAAAGTTTTTAGTGTTTAGATGGTCAGTAATGAAGTTAAACAACCTATGTTTAAGGTCATTCTTGACATCGCCTATAAACAAGATCCTTCTAGTGCATTGTCAATGATCTCGCCAAATGTAATTATGGTGCAAGATGTGAGGAGATGTTACAATTGCAAGGTAGGAGGCATTAGTGACATGTAAATTAGGGATGCATATAATAGATTATGTGAAAACCATGTTTTAAAGGATGAATTTCAAATCGTAGAGAGAAAGGGTTTAACACAAGCCCTAGATTTTCCTAATGTGTTTAAAATTGAGTGGATATGAATTATGCTAAGCCAAATTCATGATGGTTATTTATGGATAGAGGGAGGATCTATCAAAAAATCCAAGAGAATAATTCATAGGGTTGTTGGTTACCCAACCCTAGATCGGCCAAAGATAGTCAAAAGTGATTCCAAGGAAGTAATTGAGAAGAACACTGGAAAAAAATAGAATAAGAGAGGCATGGCAATAGATACTATCACTAATCGATTACTAGATATTTTTGTAAGGATAATCTCACTTAAATTCTATCAATCTAGTAGATTGAATAGTGTACCCTATATAGTTGTGGATGTTGGCTACAAGGTTGTAAAGAAAGATCATACATATGATCTAACAGAGCTACAATTGTAACAATTGATGGAGAACCTTGGAGCTATCAGGAAAACCAAGAGTGCACAATGCACATTTGATTCAGTATTGGTTTGCATATTCTTTCATGTACAAAATACATTTTCCTCTTTTGGTAATGTAGGATGGAAGACGAATAGGTCAGTTGCAGTACAGATCAATGAGTACATTGAGTAAATGAGAGAAAACTTTCAAACATTGATGACAAGTTACTTTGAAGATTTCAAGAAATCAATGAAGTAAAGAATGAGGATACCTATTTCTTTGGTTGAACAACACTATAATGATATATGTTTTCTTGTTGATGTTGATTACACTTTTGTGCAAGTTGCCACACCAAGGGTAAGATGGTTGAGACCCTTAGGGTATGAGATAAATGTTGATGAAGCCTCAATAGTCATCACTACACTTCTAGAAGAGGAAATTGATAAAAGTGCAAAGATATTTGGCAACTATGAGATGGTAAAGTCAACTATGAAGAAGAAAGATAAGATAGTAAAGAAACTAAAAGCCAAATTTGGAGAAGGTGCTGAGGAGGAAGAGGAAGAAGAAGAAGAGGATGAAGAGGAAGAAGAAGAAGAGGATGAAGAGGAAGAAGAAACAAAAACATATGCACCTCTTGCATTGACCCAAGGCATGGGAAAAGACAAGGAAGAGGAGGAAACTGAAGGTGTCAAGGGAGAAGAAGCCAAGGAAGCACCTACTCCTACCGAGTCAAAGAAGAGGAAGGCTAAGGCACAACTAGTGGCAAAGGCAAAGAAGATTGTCAAACCTAGCGCAACCATGTTCACTACTCCTACTACTAGAGCTAGCACACATGCTACAACTCAGAAGGCCAAGGAGAAGTCAAAGATAATAGATCAAGGAGGCCAAGTGCAAAAGAAACAAAGAAGAAAATATGTGGCACAACTAGATTCTAATGAAGAAAAGACAAAATCAGATGACAACAACCAATTCAAAATGGTGAGTCATAATCCTCGCTTATATCTTTAAGACATGTGAAAATGTTAAGAATAATGCAAACATGTCAGGGTTTTCACATATAGATTTTGATAAATTGGGTAAAGTAGAAAAAAACCTAGTGGAAGAAGCATTATATGCTATGATGTCAAAGTTTAAGAAAACTCCACTAGAATTTGCCAACTAAGTACTTAAGTGTCTATATGACATAGTTGAGTGAAAATAGCATTATTGTCTAAAATTGGGAAGACAAATTAGGGACACACAATTAGCCCAAGTAATACCAGAGTTAACCAAGGGATAGATTGCTAAGGTTGTCAAGAAACATGTAGTTAGGTTCACACCTAAATATAAAGCATTCAACATTCTTCAAAATAATATTGAGGATGTTGTGAAAAGGTCAACACAAATATGGAAACTCATTTATGGGTTAACCACAATGAAAGAAGGAGAAACTGATCCTTGAGAGACTAAAGATGATGATAAAAATAATGATAAGGAAGATGATGAAAAAGATAACAATATAGGAGGAGAGATAGAAATGAAAGAAGATGACACAACAATAGCTGAGCCTGAGCAACAAGAAGAATAGAGTGTGCATGGCACCCAATTGCTGAGAGTCAGTTCTCCTCATGACAAAAGTGTAACAATTGAGACTATAGCTGTAAAGGATGTTCTTGATGCTTCATATTAGAACATCAATCCACTTACTATAGAATACTTGAAAAATACTCTAGACCAATCTACACTCCAAGCTAAATTCTGTAAAAATCTAGTTTTGGTTAGTGTAGAAGAATTGCAAAAGGCAGTAATTGAGATCACGAGGGAAAAGGTGAATCCACAAGAACCACCTTCTATCATCCCTTTAGTTATTAATGTACAAAATTCTATTCAAACAATAGTAGATACATCTACTAAGGTTGATACAAGTGTTAAAGTTGATACTATTGAGAAGAAACAAGCAAAAGAGAAAGATACTACATGACAACATAATACAAGACATATAGATTCATTTGTACCTACAACATAGGAACAAGGTTCTATTCAAGTCATAGTAATAGATCAAGGCAAGCCTAAAGAGCATGATCAAGCACCAAAGGTGAAGGAACAAGAGGCCATCCAAGCATTGGTAGCCCTACCAACATTTGACACTCCTTCTACACAGACTTTTCAAAAGCCAGGCACATAAGCCATTCCATTGAAAATCTCAGTGCCAAGCCCTAGCTCATCAAATGTTGATAAGGTAATTCATTATGGAGATATAAGCCTTGATGAATAAATTATTATTCCAAAGCATGACTATGATACTATGACATTAGAGAAAATAAACATATTGCAATAGGCCTTAGAAAGGAAAAAAACATCAAGAAATGGTTAGGAGAGAACATAGGCAGAAGCAAGCACTCCAAGATATTAAGAACATCTTTTTAGATGCATTTAGTCTACCTACTCCTAAAGAGACCAAGACACTAATAGAAAAACTAATAAATATAGTGGAAAAGGACAGTAATGAAGACCTTGATACAAATGCAAAACTTCTAGAATGGTTAGAAAAGAAGTTTTAAGGTACGGTGAATGAGACAATATCTAGTGAGATATCACTAACTAAAGTTGCATTGGCAACTAAGGTTGAAAAGGTGAAGAAGGTACTTGAGAATATCTTCTCATTGTACATAAAAATATGTGATCCTACACTCTTGACTCAAGAGACTAGAAGTCACATTTTGACAATGGAACGTAGGATAACTACATCAGGTGCAACCCTACCTATAAATCCAGCTTAGAGTGAGAAGCATTTTAGGATATTGCTTTAGACACAAAGTCAATTAGCTATACTGATAGTAGGTGAGGCTAGCATAAGAACCGAATTGACATGTATACAGGCATCTCTCACCCCACACATGGAGATACTACACAAGGAGCTAGGCTATGCTAAAACTTTACTGAAGAAAGACACCAATCTTTCTACTTTAGATGGCCTAGTACACCTTGTTGCTAAGCTTGCAATCCAAATCAAATCATCAGATATTGAATGTGATAACTAGGATGCAGCCGTCAAGATCATAATGGATGTCTATAAATCATTTTTGGACAAACACATTATATGTGTATAGCCCATTTGACATAAGTGTCAAAAAGGGGGAAAATAAACAAAGGGGAGATAAAAACAGAGGGAGATAGAGAATATGGGAGCGATGCATTATTGGGGGAGAAAAACTATGAAGAGATATCAGCTAAGGGAGAGCATGAAAGAGTATTAGTGCATTGAAGTCAAAGAGTATCAATAGATACACATTTACTCAGAAAGGAGCACAAATTTTGGATATAGAAAAGATATTAACTCAGGGGAAGTTATCAAATTTTGAAGTATATAGGTTATTGCAAAAATTTGAAATTTTTAAGTTTTGTATATAAGCCGAGTCATGGATATGTTATGCTCAATAAGAGTGAGAATGATTATGTATATTCAAGTGTTTTTAACACTCATGTCAAAAGGGGAGATTGTTGATCTCAGATTGGTTTTGACAAGTGAGTGTCAACACACTTAAGCCATTTACTTAGTTCATGCCAAACTAGTAATACATGCTGAGCACAATATATAAATATTAGACCTTGCCAGGTAACAATGAGTGCCGAGCCACTCATGTGCTGAGTCACTCAAGTGCTGAATAGATAGACCATGCTGAGTGATTTAGGAGCTAACTAAATAGTGGATGCCAAGTAGTGTAGGTGCCGAGCTAGAGTAGAAATACAATGCATGCTGAGCATCAGAGATTTCATATGCCAAGTGACACAGTTTAGACATATTTTTTTGTAATGGCACAAACAACTATGTAAACCATTTCTAAGCCCACTTAAGATATATTATGATCTTTTGGAGATAAGGAAAAATCTATATTTGGATTCCCTATGCAATTACATACAACCAATCAAAAAATGGGAAGGTTTAAGCGGCAATATGGATGAATCTCAGCCATAGATTCATACCTAGCCCTAAGTCTCCTAGTATTCTTAAGGAGGATTAAACCATAAATGATCTATGAGTGCATAAGGGATTGAAGGAGAAATATAGAAGTTTGCATGCACAAATAGAGCATTCATGGAGACTTAGAAGTTATGAAGAAAGAGTGAATTGCAGAATCAATTAGAGAAGAAGAGAGCATAGAGAGAATGATACAACATTGAGACATTTGATTGAGAAGGATCAAGAAGAAAAGTGTTTGGAGGTGATCTATCATTAGGAAAGAAAGTGCCAATCATAGGATCTATGCTGAGACATTTTAATAGGTGATTTTAGTCAAATCTCTTAACAAAGTAGTCCTAGCAGGTTGTATGAAATCTTTTAACAGGGTGCTTACTTAGTTGTAAGTTGAAGTCTTCTAACAAGGATAGAGAGAACGATACAACATTGAGACATTTGATTGATAAGGATCAAGAAGAAAAGTGTTTGGAGGTGATCTATCATTATGCAAGAAAGTTCCAATCATAGGATCTATGCTGAGACATTTTAATAGGTGATTTCAGTCAAATCTCTTAACAAAGTAGTCCTAGAAGGTTGTATGAAATATTTTAACAGGGTGCTTACTTAGTTGTAAGTTGAAGTCCTCTAACAAGGCACACTTCTAATAGGGTGTTGAAATCCTCTAACAAGGTGAGACCTAATAGTCTTTGTAAGCCTTTAATAGGACAAAACTTTCGTAGGGTAGACCATGACTCATTGTCAAAACATTGTAACCTTAATTGGATATACTTTACAACTATAGTACTGAAGATTTGTGGGTGTCATCCCCATCCCAATTTTACCTTCTCACTTGGAGGGTTTTTGGGTAATCATATCTGGTGTTATGTGTGTGATTGATTACATGTTTACATGATATAGATGTATGTGCTTTACATGTTATTTCAATTTATCTATTGAATGCATGAGATGGATGTGTGGTGAAAGTTTTATGGGTTCAAGTTTTTACTGCTAATTCAACCCCCACTGTAGTAGTTTACCTTTCCTATTGTAATTTTAAAAAGTTTCAATACTTACACTTGTTATTTGTTGAGGGTTAACATTTTGCAATTATGTATCTTGTACACTATGTTCTTGTTGCTTCTCTTTCCCAAATGTATCCTAATCATCTACATTTATTTCAGTACCTCCCTCAATTTTGTCTTCATTATTGTCATCTTCTTCATCATCTTTAACCTCAATAGGCTCTTGTTCTCCTACTTTGACTATAGCTATCCCCATATGTGTAGTCTTCTTTACAATATCTACTATGTTATTCTGTAATATGATGAAGGCTCCATATTTAGGAACAAATCTAACATCATATTTCTTTATGGATTTATCCATTTGTGCCTTGCTAAGTTCAAGCATAACTTGAGTAAGGGTAGTTTCTCTAATTTTCCTTTTAGTATCCAAACAATAGTGCCATTTTTTCTCAACTCTTTCATATAGGCTTTTAGGTAAGGAGTTGGCAACCTCTAGAGGAGCTTTCTTAAAAGTAGCCATCATGACATATATTGCTTCCTCCACTTGATTCTTTTCAACTTTTCCAAGATTTTCAAAATCAATGTGAGAAAATCCTGATAAATTTGCATTACTTCTAACATTCTCACATAGGTTGTCTAGATCTAAAGGTGGATTATGACTCACCACTTGGAATTGGTTATTGTCATCAGATTCACTTCTTTCCTCATCAGATTTAGCCTGAGCAATGTATTTTATCCTTGGTCTTTTATGTGCTCCTCCTTCCTACTTTGTAGGTTTGGCTTTCTCTTTAGCCTTTTGTGTAGTGACATGCACACTAGCCCTTGTGGTAGGTTCTATAGTTTTGGACTAGCTTGGTTTAGCAACCTTCTCGCATCTTGTCACTATTTGTGCCTTAGCCTTTCTCTTCTTCTAATCAGTAGGAATAGGTGCTTCCTCAGCTTCTTCTTCCTCGACACCTTTGGCAGTTTTTGTTTCTTCCTCTTGCTGATCTTCACCCTTTCCTTGTGTCAATGCAAGTGGTGCTTGAATCTGAGTGTCTTCTTCTTCTTCATCCTCTTCCTGCTTGGCACCTTCACTAAATTTTTCTTTCAATTTCTTTACTAATTTCCCCTTATTCTTGATGACAGAGGTAGTCTTTAATTCCATAGTAATCTTAGATTTGGCCATCTCATAATTACCAAAAGTTTTGGCATCTTTATCTATTTGTTTAGCGAGTAATGTTGTTATTGCTACAGAGGCCTAATCTACATTAATTTCATAGTATAATGGCCTCAACCATCTTACTCTTAGAGTTGTTGCTTAAACAAATGTGTAATCAACATCAAATAGGAAACAAATCATCATAATATTTTTCCACTAATGATACTGGAATCCTCAATCTCTTCTTCATGGATTTCTTGAAGTCCTCAAAGTAACTGGTCGTTATCAACTCAAAATTTTCACCTAACTATTCAATGAACTCTCCTATTTGAACTGCAATAGACCTATTTGTCTTCCATGCCACAGTGCCAAATGTATGAAATGTTTTCTAAAAATAAAAGAAGATACATATCAAAATAGATCCAAATTTACACTGGGCACTCTTTTTTTTCCTTATTGCTCCTAGGTTTTCAATCAATTGTTGTAGCTATAGCTTGGTAAGATCATATGTATGATCCTTCTTCAAAATCTTGTAACCCACATCCACTACAATATAGGGTACATTGTTCAATCTGTTTGATTGGTAAAAATTATGTGCAATTACCCTTACTGTAAAATCTATCAGAGGATCTATGATAGTGTCTATGGTCATTACCCTCTTATTTCACATAGCTCTCGTATTCTTTTCAATGAATTCTTTGGATTCACTTCTTATATTCTTTGGCTGATCTAGGGTTGGATACCCTGTTACCCTATGGATTATTATCTTTGTGATTTTGATTGGCCTATTATCTAACCATAGTGAACTATCATGAATCCTACTCAAAACAGTCCTAATCCATTCAATTTTGAAAATGTTAGGGAAATCTAGGGCACAAGTTAACCCTTTCTTTTCTACAATCTTGAATTCTTCCATTAATACACCATTTTGACAAAATTTTCCATATGCTTCTCTTATTTCCATGTCACCAATACTCCCAATTTTATAATTATAGCATTTTCTAAGATCTTGAAACATTAAAAATTTAAGTGGTATCATAGATATCACACTAGAGGGATCTTGTTTGTATGCTATGTTTGATATGGCTTTGAAAATAGGTTGTTTTACTTCATTTCTAACCAACTGAATATTCAAAAACTCTTTTCCCTCTACACCTTTTGCCTTCAAGGAAGTAAATCCCATTTTACAAAACTAGGGTTTACAAAATTAGAACAACATAGCTCGACACATGATAAATACCTTGAAAAATCTAATGAAATGATGTTGAATAGTTGTTCAAATATCCTGCAAATGCTTTGGATGAATTTCCAGATTGTGTTTATCTCTTCTTGCTCTCTCTCAATTTTGAATGATGTTAAATGAGCAAAAATTGAATAAATACCCCTTTGAAATATTGCATTTAATCCTGAGTGCTTACACAATCGACATCAACTAATTTTTGGCTCACTCGACATCCACTAGTCTTTTTATTCATTTGGAAACCATTATGAGCTCAACAACAACTAGCCAATTTGTTATCTCAACATCCTCTAGCATTTCACTTGGCAATTATAGGAAAATTTTCATGTTCGAAAGTAACATAAAAAACTTAAATATTTTTCTTTGATTCCTAATAATACCTTGCATCTTTATTCATGCTTATGTAATCTTTTCAAAACTAAATTCTTTGAAACTAATGCATGATATAAATTTTTAATATCAGTCCCACATACCTCTTGATTGCTTAGATTGATGAGGTGTGATCACTTGACCCATTGGGTGAAGTGATCCCTTCTCCACTTAATGTGCTACAATCCTCCTTTTTCTTCCATGGCTTGTTCATTTCATTTCAAACATTTTCAATCTCTACCCTGCCTTTGCCTTTATTGAACTTTACTTGGTGCCTTTGACCTTGCTGGACAATATTGTCTGATGTGACCACTCTTCAAACAATTAAAACATGTGGTTTGACTCAAACACCTTTTGTAGTCACTTTTGAAGTGTGTTATAATACAATTCTTAGCAACATGTCCATAATCTTGACAATAATGACAACTATACCTTGTATTATAATCCTAGTTATAAGAGTTTCTATTGTTCTTTACCTTTATTTGCTTGTTTGATGACCACATGGGTTTGGATCTACACTCAAAATCTCTATGTCCATACTTTTGAAGGTTATAACAATATCCTTCAAATCTTTGAGTGTGCATTATCTTAGTTCTACATTCATGTGCTTGAAGACCTTGTTTGTTGCACTTATGATAGTGACCCATGCTCTTTTGCTTAATATTTGGATTTATAGTCTTGCTCCTACATACATTTGCAATGTGTCCTTTCTTACCACAATTATGAAAAGTAGGTTTGGGATTCTTACCTTTGTTACTACTTTCTTCAACACTTTTGGATGACTCTCCTTCTTTAGTACTTGTGTATCCTAGTCCAGATGTATCATCATTGGACCTAGGGCATCTCAATAATTGCTCAAAGTATTTGATGGATTCACCTAGTTTATTAAAACTTTCAGTAAATTCCTTTTCCCTTTTTAGGTAATTATTCAATTGCTCATTTTGCAACTTCAATGTTGTTATCTCAATGTCCTTGACATTCAATTCATAGTTGGCATTCATCATTTGACTCAAAATATCCAATTGCATGTTAGCAATCCTAGTTAGCTCTGATGATTTCTCTTCCAGTCTATTGGTCAAAACTCTTTTTGTCATATTCAATCATGGCTTTGTCTTCTATAGCTTTCTTTTCCTATTTAGTCACCTCACATAGTAGTATGGCTTTTGATTCTTGCTCTAACTTGAGATTTTTTATTTCTTCAGCTTGGGCTCTATTCTTTTCCATTAGATCTACAACTGCTACATCAAATTCATTGGAGTCTCCATTAGAAAATAGCTTAGTAGCATCCATCTCTCTGTATTGTGTGTCATTCTCCTCAATAGAAATTTCCTTCCTTCTCTTTAAAGATTTCTTTAAGTCTTCTCTTGCTTCATTCAGTTGATGTAGAATGAATTGTATTTCAATGATCTTTCCCAACTTGTAGACTTCCATTTTCAAGATCTTTCCTCAAAGCTGCAAAGCTTCTCTTTCAAAGAACTCAGCTCTGATACCAATTGTTGGAATTACAATAGGAAAGCTAAACTTCTAAGGAAGCAGGGGGGGGGGGTGAATCAATGCTTTAAATTTTGACTCATATAACATTCACCACAAATCCATCTCATATATTCAATAAGTAAACTAAAATACCATGTAAAACATGTACATCTAAATCATGTAAACAAGTAAGGATTCACACATATATGACACTAGATATGATTACCCAAAAAACCTCCAATAAGAAAGTAAAACTGGGGCAGGGATGACACCCACAAATCTTCACTACTACGGTAATAAAGTGTATGCAATGAAGTTTACAATGTTTGATCATGAAACATGATCTACCCTATGAAAGGTCTACCCTGTTAAAGGCTTACAAAGACTGTTAGGTTTTACCCTATTAAAGGATTTCAACACCCTGTTAAAAGTGTGCCTTGTTAAAGGACTTTAACTCACAATAAAGTAAGCACCTTGGTAGAGAATTTCAATACAACCTGTTAGGACTACTTTCTAAAGAGATTTAACTGATTCACCTATTAGAATGTCTCAGCATTGATCCTACGATTAGTACTTTGTTTCTTGATGATAGATCACCTCTAAGTTTATATATTCTTGATCCTTTCTTATTAGATGTCTCTCTACTATTTACTATTTCCTTCCCCTGTTCTCCTTTAACTGATTCTGCAATGCAATTTTAGATCATAATACCTTAGTCACCATGAATACTCTATTTGTGTATGCAAACTTCTCTCTTTTCTCCTTTTACACACAGTAGAAGTTTAGGGTTTATCCTCCTTAAGAAGGCCTAGGTGACTTAGGGTTAGGTATGAATCAATGGCCATGATTCATCCATTTTCCACTTAAACTTTCCCTTTACCTGATTGGATGCATGCACTTCATAGGGATTCCAACTTAAGATTCATCCTTGTCACCAAAATTTCAAAATTCAATCTATAAGTTGGCTAAAAAAAGGTTTACATAGTAGTTTGTGCCAATACAAACTATGAAAAAATTGTGTTACTTAGCATCTGAAGTCTTTCATACTCAAACATATACTAATTTTTATACTATGAGTCAACATATGAATGACTTGGCATACATTGCTTACTCACCTCTTGAATCACTCGGCATACACTATCTGCTTGACACTTGAGTGACTCAACATGCTCTATCTTATACATGTTGTGCTCAACATATACTACTTGTTCAACATGATCTAAGTAAATGACTTAAGTGCATAGACACTCACTTGTCAAAACCAATATGAGATCAACATCTTCTTCTTCCATCACATTATACTTTATTGACCTTCCCCTTAGATCATGTCTAAAAAAAAATGACCAACCCGATTTATGTGGAACCTTTGAGTAAAATACCTACCCACATTGGCTTGGAAGAACATAGGGCTCATCCCCAACTGGCTCAAACAACCTTGTATTAATAATTGGAAATCCATTCTCATGCTCAATAACAACTCTATTAGGACTATTTTGATTGATTCATAGGCTATACCATTTGATGATGAAGAGAACTAATTTGAAAGAATTAAAGTCACAATCAACTATATCAACCAATATGCCATAATATCAATTTTGATATTGTCGAGCATGTAAGTCATTTCTAGATGAAATATTGGTCACTTGGAAGATTGCACTTATCCTAGAATCAAAAGTTCTCTTCATGGTAGCTAAATCTTTGATGTGAAAATTATAACCATTGCAAAACATAGTCTTGTGGTGTTTCAACTACAATAATGTCAAACATGTATAAATTATTCCACCACAAGTTCAAGAACATACAGTTGATTAACAAACTTATAAGTACCTAGAGATCTCTTAAATCATATGCTAAATCTATTTACTTTTGTGTAACATTGGGATCTCCATTAAAATGAGCTTGTTTAATGAATGAAGAAACATATTTCGATTTTAATCCATGGCCAAAATATTGACATCGTTCAATCCATACCATCATCCAATCTTGATTGTTTGCAATAAACAAATGTATTACATCCCACTCTTTAGCAACTATACAAAAGTAAATAGATGACTTGGAACAAATTTATTTTAAAGATTAAGAATTAATTAAGTACAATAACATCTTATAATTTATTACCTTTCACTTTCCTAAATCTACCTTTTCCCACCAAGTACTCCCCTTCAATTTTTTTAATGGAATCAAGATCCCAAATGCAATCTATATGGGTCTTTGCTGCAAGATTAGGAAGATATTGAGTAATGTAAAACATCATCTGGTATGCCATCTATCCCTCAATCATAGAACCCTCAGGATGTGCTCTTTATTGAACCAAACTCTTCAAAAAATTTAAGTGTCTCTCAACCATCCAAATTGACCTAGGTTGTATAGTTCCACACAATTAATCTCCTCAACTTGGTGTATGAGATAATGTTCTTGTGTATTGAAAAAAGTTGAAGGTAAGCACTTTTGCATTTCACACATTAGTAGAGGAATTGTTTTCTTCCAATATCTTATATCTTATTTATAGATTTATTTAGATGACAACCACCTACAAGGGATTCAAGACACAAAAACATATAAATACGAGACTTTACAATATATTACTTATTTGATATTGAACAAATATCATTGCTTACCTCATGTATTTTCCAAGATCATGTATCACTTGTTTGATATTATTATCAAATTCATTTGGGAGTGATAGGGGTAGCACATACTGCACTAATTGTCAATTGATCATTTCATTATTTTCTAACATAATACAATAAAAATTGAATGCAATTTGACAAATATATTGTAAATACAAAAGATCGTAACTTACCTTGATGAAGGTATGCCAATCATGCATTTTCAGCCCTGGGCCAAATTCACTTTTGTTTGATATGAGATTGATTATATTTGTAGAAAATCCTATAGGAAATCTCATTTTTTGTATGAATTCTTTTATGGAATTACTTTGCTACTCCATTAATAACCAAGGAAGGGCACTTGCATTAATCTAGTCTCCATTGTTATTTTATTCAATTATATTTTTCATTGCATGATTGGAATCATGAATGTCACTACAAAATTTTGCAACTTTCTTTGTCATGCCTTCCATCCAATATTTTCCATAGTGTATCTATTAAATTCTTTCCAATATGCATGGTATCAAACAAATGCACAATTTGTAGCTGCTTGTAGTAGGACAACCTACTAAATTCTTTGGAATAACATTTTAGTCCCTTTGGAGGGTGGTTAGTACTGATGCCTTGATGACGTCAAATTCTATTATATTCCAACTTCCATAGGTGAGGTGTCATTCTTCGTGGCTTTGATGTAGTCTCTTCTTTTCCATTGAAAAGATGTTTTTTGGCACTTAGAAACTTATGTTCGTTATGGGGGAAGTATCTATTCTCATCAAACACCTACTTTTAAAAACTTTTTGAATGATGAGATCTCATCTTTGGACCACACATTAGACATGCTAATTTTCCCTTTGTTTGAAGACCTACAATATAATGATACAAGGGTGATCCCACAATAGGGCTTGAACAAAATTGGAAATGTTTAAAAAACATTAAATTAAGTTTGTTCGCACAAACTCTATATGTTTGTGCGAACACTAAAAATATGTTCGTGTGAACACTATTTCATTATGTGTTCATGCGATCATAATTTTCATGTTCGCACAAACATGCAATGAAAAAATCTTGCAACTTTATACATAATTTTTAAAAATATGTTCACGCAAACATATTTTATATATTAAAAAACTATGTTATTTTTTAGAAAAAAGAAAAAATGGCCTTTCGATCCTTAATAATAGGATCAAATGACATCCTACTATAAATCTAAAAATGTCAAATTGTGCTTCTTAGAGAAAGCTTTCAAATGACTATAATTTTAATAGGTATTATATTCATTAAGACTTTCAAATATGAGTTTAACTCATTATAGGTTGATTAATGATTAAACATCAACTGACTTCGACACATCGAGATTTTTTTTAAATTAGGTAGCTTTTTTTGAAAAATACCTATGAAATAGGTTACTGAGATAACTTTCTATCGAAAAAAGAAAATTTGATTTTCGATAACTTGAGTTCAAGCTATCCTTATCAAAATGAACATATATCTAAATTACGATTGATGTCACTTCAAAACTTCATAAACTATACAATATTCAACCAAATTGAATCAAACCCAATGAATCTTCTAGATATTGATGTTACAAATCCAACATCAAAAGAACTACCTCATTATCATTTCTAAAAAAAAAAGGTTATGCTTGTAAAAATGACTTCCACTCTTTAAAAATATTGATTTTTCATATGTACCACTTTTCGAAGGAGAAGAAAAATTTGACTTATAAATATATTTTTAAAAAATTTAAAAAAATTGTTAAAAAATAGGATCAAAGTATTAGAAATCACCAGTTTATGTCATCTTTAAATTATTCGTAGTTTTAGAGATATAGTCACTCAAATGTGAGGTTTGTTTGATAAATATTGATTTCAGTGTCGAAATTGATCAAAAAGTGGTACCCACAATAGGATTAAATATGTTCATTTTTGGAATTAGTATTATTGTGTACAACTAGATTTCAGCATAACATACCACATAAATGTGTCAACCCAAGGGCATCATGAATTGTCCACAAAAGCATTGCATGGAATTGAAATTGTTTTTGTCCAATTGGTCTAGAGATATCATACATAGTTAAACCATTCCATAACAACAACAACTTATCAATAAGAGGCACAATATATACATTGATACCTTTCACTTGGTACTTACCTAGTTGAATGAACAACATTAGATAATTATCATGTTCATTTCACTCCAAGACATATAACTACATGTAGGTAAAAATAAAATAATTAAATACCTAGAATAATCATTGACAACATAATGTGCTTCCTCTTTATTGGCATCCATGGAGGAAGGTTATTGTTGATAACAAAAATAGGCTAGACTGAGTAAATGGATCTCATCTCTCCATATGGATTGACATCGTCAATTTCTAGAGAAAGCCTGAGATTTCTAGGTTCTTCTTTAAAGTTTGGCCACTTTTTCTCTATGTCCTTAAATGCTAAACCATCCTCAAGCATTCGAATAATGTCATCTCAACTTATATTGCACGCATGGTAATCCATAAATTGTGCCAAGCTACTACACTTGAATAATCGTTTAAGACACATAATAATGGGGATGTAACAAAGAACCTTGCGAGGCACCTTTTTTGTCACTTGATCATCTTGATATTTTCACATATGGCATTCAGGGAATTCTATTGTATTTTTGTGTTTTTTATGATAAATTACATGATCTTGAGGATAGGCATCTATTGATTGATACTCCATTCCAATATGTTTCATAGTGGCACATAATTCTCAGTACGAGTGAGGGAGAATATTTGATGGTGGTAACAAATAGTCACCTATCAATCTACAAAAAAAATATTAGTTGTTATTATAAATAATTTTAATGGTACATATTTCACCTTTTATAGACTATAATGACCTGTATCACAAACCTTAGCATACATGACATTGTTATGTTGGATAAACCATTCATAGCCTTCAAATTTACCAACAACAATACAACAAAGAGAAGAGTTGACTGGGATCCTTCATAAAGGGCTATGGTTGCCTTCTCAAGTAGAGGTATATCATAGATGGCCTCAATGCCATCATCATCATCATCATCATCATTATCATGAGTAGCAACAATAATAACAACACTAGTACCAAATGTGTCATGGATCAATGCATTCGTACCATAATCTTCAAATGTGTTTTTTGGTGCATCATCATCATCTTCCATGGGATCATGATCTTCTCCTTCAATACTAACACCTCCATGTTCCTCCATATTCACACCTCCATGTTCCTCCATATTCACACCTTCGTGTTGCTCCAAGATGTGTTGGTCCATATCATGTACTACCCTGGGGAGGTTGACCTATATAAAAATGATGGTAACCAAACCCTCATTCTGTGGATCATAATTATATTAATTGTGAAAATAATATAAATTTTTTTTTACCAATTGATGATAATCAAAGCCCCCCTTTTAGTGTGACCATTCCCAAAAATTTCTCTTAGTTGTTTTGATTTTGGTTATTCTTGTCTTTAAGCCATTACAATGCTTGCAAGGACAACAACATTTTTCATCACCCAATCTTTGAAAGTTGGATAATAATCTAGTGATTGTCACCCTATTTTGATCAAACTCCCTTGTATTATCTGACATGATCCTTCTTCATAGGAATAACTTATTTGTGTACCTTTATTGAGTTGGATGTACTTAATGTTTATATCTACACATAGGTGTTGAAAGCAACATTTGGTGTTGAAACAGTACATAAAGTTTTACCAAATTAATGTTTTACAAGAAAATGCGCATGAAGAACTATTAGCTCAGAAGTAAGAACATGGTGTTGAAATAGTACAAAAAGTGCTTGACATGAGAGGTCCACAAGTGAGGGTGTTGCCCAATCTTGAAAAACTGAATGTTTAATTGAAAGCTATCAAGGATCAAACACCTATGCCAGAGTCACAATACAATGTGAAGTCGATAGCTATCAAGGATCAAACACCTATGCCCCTTCCTCTTCACTCCTCTTATTTGTAACTCCTTGTCACTCCCTCCATTCTTCTTCTTTTTTTGGGCTTCTTTTTTTCTTGAACATTCAGGGAGTTGTTCACATGATTCCTCATTAATTCATATTTCAATCTAGTTCCTTTTTCCTTCAACTTAGCCATCTATTGTTTTATCCATGTGCGAGTGAATGGTGTTAGACATGAGTCATTCTTGTTTCAAAACTTTATCTTTGTTCAACCAAACTATAGAAGGAATTACATTCTTTCTTTTTTTGTCATGATCACCTTAGAAATAACATCTGCATTTGCTTAAACCAAAACATCCTAACATCTTAAATGCTAGTTTCTCAAATTTATTTATTTGAAACATTTTTATAGTTTTTGTGTATGTTCTTTATCTACTTTCTCCTTTCAAAATTTGTGTGCATGGGATATTTAAAGAAAACACACTTCTCACAAGATTCTTACCCTCCAATTTATTGCATTTAAGATATTAAGATATTAGGATTTGTCATTATCACCTTGGAATTTTTCATGTATTGCATCTACATTTTCTTTACCATTGCTTATAAGAGTGTTTCAAGGTTGGCAAGCACTTCAACATCCTTTTCATGGTTTAGAGGTAACTTCATTGTGGTAGAGGCTTCTGTAAGGGAATGAGCCTCGTGATTATGGAATTTACATAGAAGTAGAACTTTCTTCTTCAACTCCTTTCATTCAACTCTTCACTGAAGTTATTCTTCAAACAGTGAGAATAGTTGCTACAAATTCCTGGGAGCCAAGGGACCCTAAACATATGATAAATTTTCTAGAGAGATGGGAGAAGTTACTACTATATTTAGTACTTCATAACATTTTTGAATCATATAGTGATGTCCAAATTGATAGCAACAATAGATACTTGAGATCTTTGCAGGGAAACTATGCCAATACATGCATGGTTACATCCTTGGCTTCCATTGTTGGGCCAACTTATGGAGCCTTTATATCCAACCATTCATTATAAGTTGGAGAATTCACTTCATGTTTTGGCATGCAAGTGATGCATCTGCATATGCAATTTTTTCACCTTGAAAAACTGTAGTTGATCCTACTAGCTAGGAACAACTGATTGCTTAAATTATTTTCAATTGAAAAATCATTTCTCCATCTTCAAGTAACCTAAATCCTTGCTTCTCCTAGGTATATTTTTTCTCTATTGGTATATATTCTATAATATATTTTCAATTTATTTCTCCATGTTTTTATGATGCATAGAAAGTCCCATATCATCTTAGGATAACACTAAGGAAAGTGGTTCCAAATATATGAATAAAGAACTCAAAAAGGAGTTCAATTAAATAAATAATTTGAGTGTCTAATTCTATTTAATGAAATAATAAACAAGCTAACCATCATATACTTATAATGATCAAAGTATGCACAAAGTAAGATCAAAGTATATAAAATTTCAGCAAAAAATAGAGGGAAAAAAATTCAAATAGGGGGTCATATAGTATCTAACTATAATTATGAATTAAACATAATATCAAATACAACCATGTTTACAATGTAACATCATTCTGTGTATTTTGTTAGTTTGCAAAAAAATCAATAGCCTTGTTTTTACTATAGAAAATTTTTGTTAGTCAATAACTTTTTTCTTTATTTTTATTTAAAAAATTGGGAAGTAATCCCCTTGAATTGGGCATACCATGTTTTCTATCCAAGTAGTATAAGGACAAGAACAAATAACTCCTAGAATTTTTGTTCAGACCTAGTGGATATTCATGCACACCCAATTCAAAAGATGCTACCATTAGATCTCTCTGTTTTTTATAATCATATAAGAATTTGGGTTATGGTGCTCAACCCATGAGCACTCTAAGCCTTATCTTACCCCAGATGTCAGCTAGGTACATTCTATTTCTCCTTTGATTAAATAAGAAAAAAGACTTAATCCCCAAATGCCTTTCAAGAATCAATTACATTCAGTGTTGAGATCATTGCAATTCTTTCTATTAATGGTGGAATTTAGTTTTTATGATTACAAAGGAAACTATTAGAGCGAATGTGTTTCTTGATCAACATCAATAAGCACGGGTTAAGTGAGTTTTATTATTTTATTATTTGTATTTTGGAATGTGTATGTAGCTATATCATTTTTCTATTGTGTAGATAATATGTAATAAATGCCTTTAAAAAGTTCTCTGAATATATAAAGATATCTATTGTGATATGTTTTTGTAGAATCTCTGACGAACTTTGTCCATTTTTCGTAGTTTGCATCATTTTTGTGTAGGATTTTGAGGTAAGTCACTTAGCATGGGTTGAGTGAGTTTTATTGTTTTATAATTTGGATTTTGGAATATGTATGTAGCTGGATCATTTTTCTATTGTGTAGATAATATGTAATAAGCACCTTAAAATTTTTCTCTCTGAATATATAAAGATATCTACTATGATATGTTTTTATAAAATTTCTTGTGAACTCTACCCATTTTTCCTAGTCTACATTATTTTTGTGTAGGATCTTGAGTAAGTCACTTAGCATGGGTTGAGTGAGTTTTATTGTTTTATCATTTGGATTTTGGAATATATATGTAGCTCGATCATTTTTTCTATTATGTAGATAATATGTAATAAACACCTTAAAAGGATCTCGTTGAATATAAAAAGAGATACATGTTTAGAAGGAAAGGAAAATAAAATTTACATACATACCTCTTCTCTCCATAGAAGAAAATCGTAGAGCAAAGGAACGTAGACCACAAGGGCATGACACTACAATGAAATCACAAAGAAAGGGCACGACATGACAATGAAATTGCAGAGCAAGGGCACAACATGACACTGAAATCATAGAGCAAGGGCACAAAAATGAAATGTAGAGATCACGAGGGCACAAAAACCAAATGCACTGATCACAAGGGCCACAAAAAGTTCAAAACACTACACCTCTTTTGTGCCCAACTCACTCCACCTCTTTCCTCCACAACTCTCCACAATCAAAATCAAAAGGAAAATGATTGTCATTTAAAAAAAAAAATTTATGCTCATGAGGTCATCACAATTATGATGCAAACATTGGTATTGTGATTTTGTTAGGGATAATTTCAAAAAAAACATAAAAATCACCTCAAATTACACCGCCATCACAAATTTCCATCACAATTTGATCTCAACTGTTGTAGTGTTTCTTCCTAGGAACAAGGACAAGAAAAGTGACATTCAAGACATGAATTATTCGTTTGCTATGGTGAGATTTCAAAATAAGCTTTGAAAGATCTTGATAGAATACCAAAGTTTGTGAGACACATATTTTTGAAACCCATCTATATTAGAAGCTTTTCCCTTATGCATCCTTAAAACAATCTCTTTCAATTCAGATAGAGAGATCCAATGGATTCCAAATTCAATCATCTCATTGGTGACTAAAAAGGGAATACATGCTAGAATTAAATTATTTTTTATCTTTAATAGGAAGAAAAACTTCAATAAAGAGTACAAACTCCAACTATATATCCTCATGAGATAACACCTGCAAAGATGAAAACTAAATTCTTTCCCAATTAACTAAAGGGGAAATATAATTCCTAATTCAAGGATCTTACATTGAATTATGAGGAAAAAACATGTTCTTATCACCTTCATGAATCTAACCAATTTGACCCTTTTACTTCAAAAAATGCTCCTTGAAAAATTCCCATTCGAACTCCCTCACAACTTGAGACTTAGCTTTGAGTAAATATTGTGAGATAATAGTCCTAAATATGATGAGTGAGAGAATTAAGGTTCTCTTGAATGTTTCTCTTCATCAAATGAAGGTTACCATGACACAAGGTATTATATTTTTAAAGCTAAAATTTCACAATCTTTAATTTCTTAAGAATGGTACATAATAGTACTATAGGTAGAGCCACCATATTTGCAACACTAGACCACTAAGTCATGGAGGATAGAATTGAAAAGCCATATGAGTTGGGATTTAAGAGGTAGATTATTAAGAACCTCAAAATAAGTTGCTAAAAATTTAATTGGCAAATGATCATAATCCTTCTAGCCCTAGATCTGAGAATTTGTAACCAAGCTACCACCCACCCAATAAAAGAAGACTAAAAATATATAAAACTATGTAGAAAAAGAATAATCTCCAAATTTTTTATCAATCCAAATATAGATCAAATTAGATGGTTTCAGATCAATTAAATCAAGGAGGTCTAGATATTCTCATGAAAGAGACTAGAAGGAAGACCTAGCCCAACCAACACCTATATACTCTTTTCTTCTCCAAACTTAACACATAATCCATTTTACTAGCTAAAATCCAAGGAAGATATGAAACATATGATAGAAAAATAACTTATATGAGACCAACAAACAATTTTCTAGCAGATATCAACTAGAATACAAATATTAGTAACCATATTAATCTTATCATATTCTAAGTTATTAATTGACTAGATATCCACCAAAGGTGAACTATTTTTCATGAATCCCAAAAAATGGAGCCAAACCTCTTGAATAACCTAGGGACTAATACACTGACACTAACCAAAACATAAATACCAGGAGCATGCTAAAACATGCAGTCAACTAAAAACTTAGTCTTCTATATGCAAAATTTATTTAGAGAATGAGTTGTAACTAAATCATGATATCCTTTTTTCAAGGGATTTATTCAACTCACTTACATTCCAAGGGAGAATAATTGTTGAAAATATTGGGAAAAGTGAGCATCAATGGGTTATGTTGGCCTAGATTCCACCAACAATCCCCATGTAACTTAATATTCTCCTAGTACTTCATGTGGCCACCTTTCAAATAATTCTCAAAAGGACCTTTCTTAATGGGTTTTTTTTTGCAATCCTTAAGCATGAGTGAGAATAACCTTTTCGTTTACCAAATTTCAACACTTCCTTAGCCAAATTTGCTAAAACAATACCATCTGACAAGACTATAGAATCACCTAGATCTCTACTCCTATACAACAACCATACCATGATAGTAGCCTCCTAATTCACATCAACCAAAACTCCTCCTTCCAAGGCCAATACTCCCAAAAAATCAAAACAATTAGAACCCTCATCATTTTTCACATCCCTCTAAGTTGTCTTCTACCCCCTCATCTAAAAATGAGGCTTAGCAAACATAAAACCATCCATCATAGGGGTTTTCCTTTGTCCCCTTTATCCACTTTTACAACTGATGAAAGAGCAATATGATTTCACCAATGACTTTATCTACTCTTGGAAATTACCTTTGAATGTGTGCATACTCATGAAATTTTGACACCAAAAGATAAGAGTATTATAATCTAACCATTGAACCCAAGACAGATAGACTTTGAAAAATTTATAGTGAATATGATAGAGGATTATTTATGTCCATCTCCATACAATTACAATTAAATGTATACTAACAATCCTTACAAATAATCATCTCTCCAAAACTCCAATGGAAGCTACTTGAATGAACCTAGATAGGGACCCTCAAGAGAAGTTATTTAGTTAAATCAAAACCCACATGTCAGGGCTTGATGGAAAAATCTACTGATTGTAAAAATGCCACTATATTTTTACATTGTTCAAAGGATAATATGTGTTTTAACTAAAACTACATTTCTTTCATTTTCCTTTATATGATATGATGTTTAGAGTTTGTTTTGCTTTACTTTCAAAATCTAAAGAAAGAATGTTTTATTCTTGTTGATTTGTGCATGTAAATGGTAGTTAACATTTATGAATTTTTTTATTTTGACTTAGTTCTAGGACAACACTTTTTAAACCCACCCCCCTTGGAAAAAATAAGATAATCCTCCTAGGCTTCTAGGGATTTGGCGTGTGAAAGCATCCCCATGTCCCTAAAGAAATAAAAGTATGATATTATGAACCTTAGATATTTTTCTTGTTTGATTTTAAAATTGTGGTATGTGGAGGGTAAGTGGAGGTCTCATCACCTCACACTACCAAAGCCATGATTTATGACCCCTGGGTTGAGGATTATGTGATGTTACTCAAAGGTTTTTATTTTCCTCTAAAATTCAATCACTATTCATTTATTACACTGCACAAATATGATACTTTTTTCATGGATTTGTGAATTCTTGGTGGATTCCTAGGGTTATTTTAGCTTCTCACATTATTAGGTAGGGTTTTTGGGACCTAGATTTTCCAGGTTTTTGTTTCTCTTTTATTACATTGGCTTTGCACTTAGCTTAGCTAGCTACTTTTTATTTTTCTTTATGTTTCTAGTTTTTCCTAAGCGTAATTAGGGAAATTAGCATTTTTCCACTCACACTAAGCCATGGTTCCAAATCCAAGCTTTGTAAAGAACTCATTCTTTATGGATTTTGGGGCTTAATATCCCCTTTCAAAAGCTATCAGGATTTCAAAGCCATGAACACCCGAAATGGGATTTAGGGCTTGAGAATATGATGCCCCTATTTTTAATATTGACTCCAATTTTTTTTGACATTATTCATGAAACCAAGTCCTTTCAGTTCTTCAAGATTTTAAAACCCTAAAACCCCAAGGAGAGTTGAGGTCTGAAACACTCACCCCCAATGCTCTCTACATTACCTTCACCACACGTAAATGTAAATTCATTTGAGATTTCAAGGGTGCAAACCCCCAAATAATTGAAGGCATTTCATAAGTCCTTTCCTCTTAAAGCATTAAAATCCCATTGCTTTATACTTAAAGTAAACAAAAAGAGATAAGCTTGTAGGATTTCAAGGTTTCGTGTCCCCAAACCCCATAAGGTTCATTTGGGCTCAAAGATCTGGAACACTATAAAACCCCTCAATAATTTTTTTTTACTTTCTTGAACTTAGATTTATGTTTTTTTTTTCCTTAGTTTTCTTTTCTTTTCCTATGTGTTTTCTTGGATTATATTAGTTTCTTTCTATAATTAGATTAGTTTTTTTTCATAGTTAGATCTTATTTTTCAATGAAGGATGTGGATGAATGTCTTTTAATGGAGGATTAAAAAGTATGGATTTTTTGCTCCAAATGAAATACAAATTTAAAAGATATGGCCCAACTTATAACTCAATGAATCTCCATAGTAAGATTATTGATACTACCATCAACCATATAATGTAAAAAAATTTCTAAAGTGCACAAAAGAACCAACTGGTCAGTCTCCTAGTGCAATTAGAATGGTTTTTGGGCCTAGTCAATGTTTTAATACATCTATTGGCCATCTTGTAACCAAATACATAACAACCATTATAGAACACTAGGACCCATCTTGTCACCGAATGCAATAATAATAGAACACTATGACCCAAATAAGAGAAGATTCAAGAAAAAGGGAAGTGATTCAATGCTAGACATTAGGGAGAATATGATAAAGGATGTATTCTACATTGTGAAAGAGAGAGGAGAACATTATTTTATAAGAACTCCAAACAATTTAATTATAGTACCTAAAATATCCTAGAAAAAAAGATAAGTTAGATAAGATGGACTTCCATAGGGCTTACTTGGAGGAAGACATGAAGAACTGTGTCACCTTGTTGAGAAAATTATTTGGTTACCCACATTATAGAAAAATTGAGACATGGATGGTTCTTTATACATACACCATAAGAGGAAAAAAAGATAGATTGGGGAAGAATCATTAGTGATAACCTTGATGATAACTTCATTAAAATGTTAATTCAATTATTTTCATTATCAATGTATCAACATCCTAAATACAATCCATATTGATGAATTGAATGGATGCTAAACATTTTTCATCTTCTTGTATATCACTTTCTATTTCAATTTTTCCTCTACTAGTTTAGATTTGGATTTTTTTAAAAATCTTGTACATATAAACTAAAAGATCAAAGCTAGCATTTCCCTTATACAGGTACAACTACATTAACCTATGTTACCTAGTGTTATGGTTACCTAAAAATAAATACCTTAGAGCTATCAATATATCAAGGTTAATAGATTTTTATGAGAGGTAATATGTGCATTCATTTCTTATCAAATGTTAGTGATTGTTTTCAAACAACATTGATCAATATCATATCTCCTAAATGAAATATTTTAAGTCTTGGGATAGAGGTGATGATTCTCTTATTTTTATTGGCTAGGGATTATTAAATCTATTAACTCATCTTATACCACCACTAGATATAATACTTTAAGTTTATCCAAGCACCATCTTTTAAGTTTATTCAAATGCCTAAGGAATGAGTCAGTGATTATTTTATTAACTAACACTATATCATTGCAACAAGTAATTATCTGATAATTAAAACATCTATAGTTCCAAGGCCATACAATAAAATGACCATTACAAGATAGTAACAAAATCAATGAAGGTTTTACATTAATATTATCCCATAAGACAAAATTAAGCTAAATTTACTATGTCCAGAAATGAGGATTTGACACTAAGTAATGATTAGGGAATGTACCAAGATTTAGATATGATGTGTGGAACACTGAGGTGAAGAATATGAGTAATTTATTTCTAAGAACCATCTTTTCATAATATCTAATGGAAGACCTACCTGAGACTAAAATTTAATAAGAAAGAAAAATTAACCATTGCCATGGATAGTAGGAAAAATCATGAAAAATTATATCAAGGCAAGGTAATCATTTTTAACTTTCCTTCACAAAGAGATTTCTTCATCTTCTATCAATGTTCAATGATATGTTTATCTACCATTAGTATTGTTATTCTTAGTGATTAAAACATTTATATATCCTTGAAGTTGTAAACACCCATTTATCTAGCTTAATTTAGTATCACCCTTACTTATTTTAGTCATGTTCACCTCCTTTATAACATAATTTTCAAAAGAGGGGTAATGCATGATGAAATATAATAATCATGTCTTTCTTAAGAAATTAACATTTAACTGCACTCATGTGCTTTGAGTTATATTAACAACAAATAAATGGACCGCATCAATATACCTAGAAAGTCATTCATAAGATTTCATATATATTCTATGAAAAAAAACATTTATGTGTTTTATTTCATGTTTTGCATTCTATATACCATATTTTTTTGAAAAAGCGGGGTACAAATTTATTTAAATTAGAGAAAAGAGTACAAGGAAAATAGAACACATAAAAATGTTCAACGCATAACAAAGAACACCCTAAAAATAATAGGAAGAGATTTCAAATGAAATCCCATTGGGAAAAATAATACTTAGTACTATCCCATATAGTTAATTTTTTTGATCTTTGAGTATCTTAGGCACAAGAAGCCCCAATCGTCTAAACATCATCTATCCAGATTATCATGTGCCCATTTGTTATATAATCTATGATTCTATTCCATTTCTTAAGAATATATTAAATAAGTGATATGATGCCAAAAAGACATAGATCTAACTTTCTATCAAAAGAAATGCCAATTATCTATATTCAAGTGTTTCTCATTCAAAATATCAATCACAATCTAAGAATTAGATTCATAAGCAATCCTCTTCTAACCAAGAAACTACTACATGAAGAATAAACAGAGACCTAGAATGCCACCCCTTATAAGTAGAGGAAAATAATAGTGCACCTCCATCACTATTCTTACCAATACCACAAATTTTGATATGTCTAAGACTCTCCAAGAAAAAATATCAATGTTAATTTCCAGAGTATCTATGGATTTTTTGTTTGACCTTCTGAGATTTCCTTTTAATAGATGATACCATACTATATCTAACTAGATTCAAATTGTTTATCACATCTAGATGAGTGGGGTTTTTGAGTTCAAATAAATTATTTTTTTCTTAAGTAAATTCATATAGTCTACTCATAATATTCCCCCACAAAATATTGCTCACCATTTTTAGATATTAAAATATTCTCTAGTTCTTGTCTGACCATAAACTCCAAATGATAAAAGATTTTAGGTAACTTGAAGAAAATAAGTCCTATCTAGAGGATTTTTGAAACTTTCCAATAATTATACTAAATGGTGGCATAGATACAAGAATGATCCTAAATCCCTAGCACATATGCCTAATCTACCTAGAAAAATGACACTGAAAGGAGATATGATAATTATGATCTTCACTAATTTTATAGAGGACACAAATAGAAGGGCCTTAAAAGCCTCTCTTTTGTAAATTCAAGCCTAGGCGAGGCACTTGATTTGGGAAACTATCCATAGAGAAAAGTTTTATTTAGACGAAGAGAAATTATTCCAAACCTACTTCCATTGAGGTACATTGCCTTGACCATATAATTGATTATCCAACTATCCCTAGCCAAAGGCAATATAATATTGTTCCCATTGGATTGAGCCCCAAAGTCAAAGCATCCCTTGCCTTAAGGAAACTCCAAAATCTAACAACTATAAAAATATGAGCCATCTCTTAATGATTCTCTTTAATACCACCTAATGGCCAACAAGTTACCTCTAATTAACCCTTGATCTTAGTATAGTTAAAATCCAACACCTTTCTCCCACCATATTTTATCAAAATATTGCAAAGAGGCTAAGGTGTAGAAATTGATAAATAAATAGGGAATGACTATCTCAAGAATCATGCAAAAAATAAACATTAGCTTCCCGATAAAATACAATAAAGACCCTCCTTGATGAGTTTTTTCCACTCTTGTGAGAGTATCCCAAGTCATGGATCCCTTCTCCACCAAATTGCACCAAGAAGGTACTTGTAATGATCTAGATGATGATGATAATGTGTGTGTGTGTGTGTGTGTGTGAGAGAGAGAGAGAGAGAGAGAGAGAGAGAGAGAGAGAGAGAGAGAGAGAGAGAGAGAGAGAGAGAGAGAGAGAGAGAGAGAGAGAGAGAGAGAGAGAGGGGGGGGGGGGGGGGGGGGGGGGGGAATTGAGATAGTAGATTTGTGGGATATAAGTATTGGTGTATAATTGTGTAATGGTTTTTTTTAAGGAGTTTTTCAAGAGAAACAACATTAAAGGAAGATTTTTTGAAGAAATATCTTAAAAGCTTAATCTACTTTTTAATTATTTTCATGTATCCTACATTGTGATAGTGAGTCCCCTCATCATGTCCCTCTTTGTATGTTTCTTATAGATAATGTGCCTTTCAAACAATGCATTTGTATCTTGGATTAAGATAATGAATCTTAGATATATGTCTAACAGTTCACATGATTGTATTAATTTGCATATATTTTGAGATATTCTCATTGTGGTTAATTCCTCATTATGTTTCCATAAAAAATGTGTGTTCTCTTAGAGACTATTCAGGTCCAAATGTGAACCCAAGCCTTCTTTGTCCTAAAACAAAGGACAAGTATTTGATTTTTCCTTGAGCATGGTTTTACATTTCCTATTTTAATCAATTTATTTGCTTCTTGCGTGTCATGTGGTTTTGTGTGGATGTGATATTAAAATAACTAAGAAAATTAAATAAGATTAATCATCTTATGATTTATTAGAATATTAATTATGTGGGTATTTAATTAATAAGAATTGATTAAATATCATTAATTATTTAAAGTACTAAAATATAAATATAAATATATTAATAAAGGATTTAATTCAATATTAAATTAAAATCTAAATTGAATGTGTAAATAAAATAAATTGATATTGACAATAAAAGTTGCATAAAAGATGGTGCTAAATATATTAATTATAATTTGTAACGCCCCACCAGGGAACCCAAAAGAAATTAACCTAAATTTTCACTAAGTATGTCAAATATTTTTTTAAAGATAATAACAACAAGAGATAACATAAGAGAAGCAATAACTCACATACATACAAATAAACCATAAACAAATTACATCTCTTAAGGGTTCTATGACATTGAATCACATACAAGTTTATTAATACTAAATGTGATATACAACATATCCATATCATAATAGAATTGCAAGTAATAATCCAATTAAATAATATATAATTACATAGGATGCCACTTGACATTACTAGAATGCAAAATCATCTACTATACAAGTCACAAGGTATGAAAAGCTCAAAGAATATGCATCATGGATAAAATAAATCATCTCATAAGATATCTAATAATCAAACATAGTACAATAGAATATAACCATGCATTGGAAACATAAGATCAAAATGAAAGGAACAACTGCACAAGTACATCCAGAAATGACATCCAACTATTGGATCTCAATGGTATAGGAAACACTACCACCTGACCTTATGAAACATAAATGGCCCACTCCCATCATGTTGAGGAGATAATATCAAGCCCCAAATAGATATCAATCCCCAAAGTCATAACCAACATCTAGGTCAAGGAAACACTTGATAACAAACTACCTCAAAAGTACCAAGACACAAGTATCATCTAATCCTAGAGGCAAAAAAGACACGTAGGAAATCTACTATGTAAGTGGACAAGTGTCATTGCACGAGCCAACTCTAAGGTTACCATGGCAGCTTCTCTAGACTCTAGCCCCCAACTAGTGTGTCTATGTGGCATCAATATTCTTTTATACAAACAAGGTATACTAATGAGGAAATGTCACAACCAAACATCCTCTCTACTCCCATCCTAGCCTGTACTAGCACTCGAGGCATGGGTGAGGAAAAATACTGACTCTTATTAATTCATTTTAAACCCATTTAATGAAATATTATCACTTATTAAAAATGACTTACAATGGGTGACCTAGGAAACCTCTTTAGGGCTCCAACCTCCATTGCAAGCCACTTCCCAACACATACATAGATTAACTACCCTAAGCTCATGTAAATTACAACTCATAAAATCAAAATTTTCACCTTAGTCCTTTTCAAGAAATTGGAAAGCACCTAAAGAGAAATCACAATATTCACCTTAGTCCTATAGAAGTAATTGGAAAGCACCAAAAGATAATTGATAAAAAGTTCAAAGGTTACAGTAGGAAATCACACCATACACCTCAGTCCTAAAGAAGCAACTATAAAGTACTAGCAAACAACATATCAAAATTCATCATAGAATATATGTGAATACATCACAATGGTCGGGTAGAAAAGGTCATTACCAAATATAGCCATACCATCATCATAGAACAAAAACCCCCAAGCCTTTGGTAAACATCCAGACTAGTCAACGTACTAAGTCAAACCTGACCCAACACTAGTAAACCACACAACACATAAACTGCATAACAAATGTAGCTTTCATAATTTATTAGGTTTTGAAAAAATAAATCATAAAATTTTAATTTTCACTATTGGGTTTCAAGTTTCCATTTTTCAAAAGTAAACATAATCGATAAAGGTTTCATATGTTGTATTGATCAATTAAAAGTCTCAAGTTCGTACTCAAAATTAACTATATTTTTCAAATAGATGATTTTTTTAAATTTAGTCCAATGATCACCTTTTATGAGACAAATATTTTTAAAACAAAATACCCCTAAAGTCCTTTTATTGAAATTTATAAGTTTTTCCCCTCTATAGATAAATGATCATTTATTAAACCAATATTAAATTTAAAAATAAATCAATCAATTATACCTTATTGGATTAAAACTATAATCAATATCTAAATTTTCTAATTAACTAAATATGTTTAATAAATATTATTAATACTAAACAATAAATTATTAAATTATTATAGTAATAATTATTAAATGATTACTAAAATATTTTTTTTAATCGGTAAATAACCGAAGCCTTTGATTATATTAATTTAATAAAAAAAAATACACTAGAGTATCTCCATTCAAATGGCCACTGGTAGGAAAGAACATAGAAGAAAACCTCCAATCTTACCTAGGACCATAGTCCTTTATTATTACATTATTAAAAGGGGCATGCCCCAATTACTAATTCCTAATTTTTGCTGTTGACTACAATATAAATGACTAATTCCTTTTGTGAATTATACAAGTTCCAGTGATCTTTATAACGATCATTTGAACTCTTTAGTGTTTGAGATGAGAGTGACCATTTCGAATAGATCTATATATACTTTATAGTTGACTCTTCTTTTGCAATCCTAGATGGAGTGATAACACCTAGCTAACTTGTTGATCAATAGTGCAACTCAAAATGAATGTTAGTACTATTAATTAACAACATCAATTTAGATATCCTTGAATTCATGGGTAAAGATTCCTATGTTTCTTTCCTTTAGCATTATGTCAAAGATTACTGATCAATAGTACATTTTAAGAATGCTCTTAAATTCTAACATAATATCCACCTATATTACAAACTTGATCCTAATAGTATTGATTAGTTTAAGAGTTTGTGAATTAATCTCAATCCCTATTAAAATCATTTTTTATTTAAAAGCCTTATACTTAGATCTAAGACTGTGGCTTCAATCTAATGATCAATAGTTTCCTAACGACGAATAGAATCATGCCCTTACATGTCAATTTAATGCCAGATCATTTAGCATATTATGAATTTGTATACTTTAGAATTGAGTTTGTGGTCTCCTATATTAATAGAAATAAACTCAACAAGGACTGGATAGTATACACCGTAAATACCTAGTCAATATAAATAGAAAACTAAACCTCATTCGAAGGATCCAGAAGCAACTAGATTGTTTTCCATCATCACCTAATGTCATCTAGATGACATCGAATAAATATGTAATAATATTTAACCTGGTGTCATGTAATGATGATAAGAGCATGTGAGACATAAAGCCCTGAACATATTAATAAACCTATGCCTTTGAGCAATAAATTAGGAATACAGATTAATAGATATGATTTACTAATTCCTAATTTATACATAGAGTTCCTTTTCTAGATGTTCGAGTTATTATCTAACTATTTTAATTTTTTAAAAACCTTTCTTTTTTGATTAATTATTTTCAGATTGCCTTTGATTCTTTCAAATTCTTGATTAGTAGCTATAAATTATCTCCCACTATCCCTATAATAACTATGTGGGTCAAATGTTCCAATGACTATAAGTCGCATTTAGCTAAATATATATATTTTATGTATGTATATTCTTGGGCCAACCTTTGTACCCTTGTAGAAATAGATATCTAAAGGTAATGTGGATGTATCCTTAATCTCTGAGTACTCTAGATCTAATTTCGCTAATAGAGTAGTTTTCCCTAATCCCTTTATGGCTATTCGATTCCTATTTACTAGCTGATCTACATTTTTGTTACCTTCCCAGAAGATATTAAGAGTCTGAATATCATCAAAGTGGTCCATAATATGTAGTACTTCTTCTAGTTTAGAGCTTAAAACCCAATTAGGCATCTTCCTTTTCCTAATGGCATTTAGTAAAATATGTAAATCTCCTTCAATAATAAGTTTTGAAACACATAGATTTAGGCAAATTTGGAGACCTTCTTGCAAAGCTTCTAGTTCAACAAGGTTGTTAGTGGTTGATCCTATGGATTTATCCCTTTTGGTGATCCACCTACTAGAATCATTATTATTATAAATCCTATGCCAGCAGTACTAGGATTTCCTCTTGAGGCTCCATCAAAATTTAATTTGGTCCACCTAGTTGGTGGTGGGATCCATCTACATTTGTCCCTTGTCTCTTTATTCTTCTTTTTATAAATAAGTAGAGGATTAATTAGGTTTTTCCAGTTCTTTTTCATTAATCAATCCCATAATGAAAATGACCCTTCCTCTTTCTGGGTTTTCCTTAGGTAAGCATTTAAAGTTTCAATTATACATGCCTCAATTTTTTTAATAATCTCATCTTCTGTCATGTCCTTGTCACGAAATATTCTTCTATTCCTTTTTTTTGATATTTCCCACATAAGGATAGATGGACACATGTTTCATAATTTTCTATATATACAATTACTATTATCTGTTGGCTAGCCCTTAAGAAAATCATCTAGGGATTTTGGCATAGGGGTGGTCCAGCCTAGCATTTGTCTAAGCCAATCCCAACAATGTTGAGTATTTGGACATCTATATAAGATATGATCAGTATTTTCATTGTCATACTTACATAGCACACATCTTGATGGTCCTTCAATACTCATCTTACTGAGTCTATCAACAATTAGGATCCTATTCTAAGATGCCATCCACAAAAAAAATCTTGCCTTTGGAAGACAAGATGAATCCCAACATAGTTTAAGTGGGATGTTCACTTCTTCCCATCTTTGGGAATGCGTGATAACTCTATATCCATTTTTAACACTATACCTTCCATCTTTTAATGTTGCCCAAATGAGTTTTTCATTTCTTTCTAACTACTTTATTTTCCTTTTCTGAATGATTTTTTTTTATGCCTTTTTTTACTACTGGTTCCACATCTATATTCTCCATAGATTTCCATTCCCATCTTATAATTACATTAATAACTTTTTTAGTTTTATAATTATTGACCTTATTTTTGCAAAGTTTAATTAATTTCTCTTTAATGTTAGCTAGGATCCCCATGCTATCTACTAAGGGGTAACCATCCCATGAATCCTCCTAGAAGAGAGCTTCATCACCATTCCCAACATCTCATGTGAGATATTTAATAATAAGGGCTCTCATTTTTGCTATAAAATTCCAACTTTCGGATCCTTTAGGGAGGGTCCTCATTCTAAACATAGAATAGGGATCATCTGCATTAAGGTATTTGTTATACATAATTTTAGCCCATTTATGATCCCTTTCTACAAAGAGACACCAAGTAAGTTTAGCCCCTAATGCTTCATTTTTCCAGCTTAAGTTTTTGATCGCTAAGCCTCCTAATTCCTTTGGCTTACATAAAATTTCCCCTTTCTTGCTTACATTAATAAGGGGATATGTTGGGAGGATGGATAAAACTACTTTGATCTTAGTAACTTTACCTACTTTAGTGAGCCATTTATCTTTCCACTCTCCTATCCTTTTATCCATTCTATCAAGAATATTATGCCATCCTTTGTTAGTTTTACTGCCTTTTTCTATCTCTATTCCTAAGTATTTACATGGGAATATACCTCTTTTATACCCCATAATGTTACAAATCTATTTTTCCATTTTAGGTTTGGTGTTAATGAAATTTATTTCTGATTTTTTTGCATTCACTTTTTGACTTGAAGCTTCCATATATTATTGAATAATCATCTTAATGTTTAAGGCCTCATTTATTGTGCTTTCTCCTAGTAAAATGGTATCATCTACATATTGTTGATGGGTTATATTAGGAACATTCTCAATAACATTAATTCCTCTAATTTTTTCATCATAGTACGCTTTTGTAATAGCTCTACCAAAGGCTTCTACTATGATAATGTATAGGAAAGGGGATAGTGGATCTCCTTGTCTTAAACCTCTAGATGTGTCAAAAAAGCCTTTAGGGGTCCCATTAATGAGGGTTGATGTTTTAGATGAAAATATGCATTTAGATAAGATTTATCCATTGGTGAGAGAATCTGAAAGCTTCTAAGGTTTTACATAAAAACCTCTAGTCAACCATATCATATGCTTTTTGAATATCTAGTTTCATGAACATGCTCGCCTTTTTATTTTTATTGGCTAAGTGTAATTTTTCTTAAATAATGAGTATCCCATCTAGTATTGATCTTCCTAGTACAAAACCCATTTGTTCTTCTGGTATAAGCTTAGGAAGAAATGCTTTCATTCGATTAGCTAAAATTTTGGATATGATTTTATAGATGGTGTTGCAAAGAGCTATAGGTCTAAAATCCCATGGGTTTTCAGGATCAACTTTTTTGGATATCAATGTAAGAAAGGTATAATTAATTTCTGATAATAATGATCCACCATTTCTTGATGCCTCAATGGCTTTCCAAAGATTAGTTCTGATAATATCCCAACACTTTTGAGTAAAATAAAATAATTATTAATAAAATAATATTAATATTATTTATTAATAACAATAATTATACATTTAATAATATAATAAAAATGATTAATAATTAATAATCATATTTAATTATATATATATATATATATATATATATATATATATATATATATATATATATATATATATATAGATAAACATTAAAGAAAATAACAATAAATAAATTTGATTTTGTTTATAGCCCCAAGGGCTTTCATGCTACACATAATCATTGGAAAATAGTGTTCAACACTGTTGTACGTAGCGTGAGCTGCTGTGACAATAAAGGAAGGATGGGAGGTGGGGGTGGTGGCCCGCCTCCCAAATGTTTTTGTACTAATTTTTAATAATATTTATTTTAAATAAAACTCATAAAAAATAAAGCCCCATGCATAAATTTTTTTTTTTAATATAATATAATTATCACAGTAATTTTCAGTTACTATGGTAATTATATTAATATATATTTTTGATAAAATTTCACCATAGATCTAGTATAACAACCAAGATTAAATAGTCAAAATTGATTAAAAAATAGTAGAACTGGCTTTCTTTTCTAAACCCCCATCCTAATTTTAGTCAATCCAATTATGAATCACCAAATTTCTCAAACAAAGGTTTCAAATTTAATTTCGTTTATAGACATTTTTGAAGAATAGTAAATTTTAACACAAGGGTTTCAACATGAATTAAATTCTAAATATAGATCCATAACAAACACAGAGAAGATAGAGAAATTTTGAAGGATAAACTACTCTACAATTCTCAACAAGATCCTACCTTGCTATGATGCTAACCAGACAAATGCTCAGAGCTTGCAAGAAATTTTTGTCTTCTCGAAAATCCTCTTTCTCAAAATTTGCTCCTCCAAACCCCGTGTCTGGAGAAATAAGCTCTCATTTCTTAATAAAGAACCTTCTCCCTTTAGGGTTTCGGTTTTCTAATCACACGAACCCTTTTGCTTTATTATTTTATTTATTTTAATTTCAAGCAAATTTTTGCATTTTTAATTAAAATAAACTTTATTTAATTTATTCTTTCTCTCTTTTATTAAATCACATGACCTCTTTAATAAAATATTTATTAATTTAACTAACAACAATATTTAGAGTTTATTATAAAAATGAAACCGCTAAATAAATTATTATTAAATTAAATAAATATAATTATGCCAAATTAGAACTTTAATTAAATCTTTTAAATTTAAGTCTTTTATTCAATTAATTAAATATTATTAAATATTAATTTCTCTTTATAAAATTTTCATTAAATTAAATCATTTAATAATCATTTATTTGATTTAATTATATCTGAAAATCACAATAGACTCACAAATCTAAATAAGAAAACCCACAATAAAGGACAAAGTACTAAATCAAACTCAAGCGTCAAAATCATGAATTCATGTCACTTGATGAATTCAAAAGGGTAAATAACTCAAATACTTGTTGTAATTTCTAGGATAATTTGCTTAGGGTTAGGATTTGGACTCAAGAATTATCTCCCCTCTTTTACTATTGAGATACTACAATAGAGCACGCTCATCCTAGCAATTTAGAGAAGTCAATGCTCGGTACCTGCAATCTACATAAAATTTGAGTATGTACATATACATACGATCTAAGCTAAATAGGCAATGGCAAGGAGTGGTGCATCATGTAGATCCCAACTAGTAGGTGACTATGACTCCCTCTCTCAACCATAACAGAAACATTAAACATAAAGTAAAACATATAAGTATACCATACACATGCAAGTATGGGGTAAGTAACCATAGAAACTACATATAAATCATCCATCTAACTATTGTCATGAAATTAATGAAATGACTATATGAATATACATATATCATCATCGAAAGACAAATCATGAATAGATGAAATACCTAAGTATCAAGTAGCTCATCAAATATATAAACTAAGTATGAAATAACATCCAGTCAAATTTGGTAACCAAATACAGCTAACCATAAAACATAATCATAAAAATGGCCTAAAAGATTTTGCAGTCCACCATGAAGAGAAAACTAAGGGTAGGCATTACATAATTAGTATTAAATCATGAAAATGATGCACACAAGTTAAGAGAATCAATTTGGGAGTTCTATATCTAAATGGAGTTAATTTGCTTAACTAAGAGAATAATTATTAAATAATTTAATACAAGTAAATTAGTGTGGATGCGAAGGGTATTAAGAAATAAAAATAGTTATTCAATTTTAAGTGAAGTTACCCTTTTTAGGTTCCTATACTAGAAAACCTAAAGGGCTGGATTCTTCTTATTACAATTATTTTTGGTGTTTTCGGAGGTTAGATAGTTGGGGGAGCTATCATAGAGAATTAGAATCGATAGCTTTACACAAAGCTCTTATGAGCCTTCTTGAATAGTCAATATTTACAGGTCCACGATGATTCAACATTGAAGTTAAGGAATAATTTCAAAGCTTAGGAGTATTTTGAGTTGTGCGTCTTGGTTTGTGTTGTTTAATTTTTTTTTGGTGGATCTGAGATAGGATTTGGAAACCTTGTAAATCTTTTCCTTTGAAAAGATTTTCTTCTTTGTGGTTGCTCAATTATGCTTGATTTGATTATTGTAATCATGAAGTGCTTTGCCTATGAATTTGAAGAGATAAATTGGTTTAAGGTTTTATTATTTTCTTTGAAACATTTAGAGAAGAAAGAATTGCTATACGCTTCTATAGAAACCTTGGTTAAAACATCAGATCTGGTAAACCCTATGCTTAAATTGAGAAGACTATATCATTAAATATGTAAAAGCCCTAGGTTTCCCTAGAAGAAAATTTATAGGAAGATAATTGGAAAAATGGAAAAATAATAATGAACTAAGGATTGGTAATATTTTGGTATAAAATGGGAGAGAAAACAACCCTCTTTTATAAATAATTAAATGTATATTTTATATATTAAAAGTATTTAGACTTTTCTTCTAAAATTTATGGGTGAATTTCTCTTTAAATTATAGTCACTAAAAAAAGTCAATTAGAATTTGCAACAAGATATATAATAATAATAATAATAATATTAATAATAATAGTAATATATTATAGATATCATTTGTAAATTAATGGAGTTCATTTTTTAATAATTTATTACACATTGAATATGAATTTGGCATCTAGTAATATTTGATGAATGATTAATGATATTAGTTTTGGTAGTGAAGATTTATAATTGGAAAATATTAGAGTATTATTATCTTATTGGGGCATGTATACAATTTTTATGCATGAAGAACATATTGTCTATTTAATTGAATTACTATGGTGGAGAGTAATTATTAAATTATTCAACATATACGAGGATATCTATAATCAAGAAGATGATAAATCATTATTAAATATTAATAAATGTTAAGGCATTTTACACGCATAATAAAACTTATAATTTACATACCTATTAATTTAAACATATACATTCAAATGGGAGCCTTGTATGATCATATCTAGATAGAATTGGACCCTTGCCATTAGATTGATTTTGTTGCAAAAATAAATTTTTAGTTTCATTATGACTCTTTGTGCTTGGTTATGTTGTGCCACTTATGATGGTTTTTTAGGGTTTTAGCTAACCTTACATGCATGAACCATAGGCTATAGGATTTTAATTTATATGTGGAAAGTTACAACCACTTTTATGTCTCAATTAGTCTATTTGTGGGTTTTTAGTGTAATCATGAGTAACGTTACTTGTCTTGATCATTATGTCTTTTAACCAAAAAGGAGTGACAACCATTTTTAAAAAAAAAGTCTAGTTAGTTGATCACCTTATATTCTTAGCTATATTCTTTTCTATATTATGGATGATTTTATTATAGACTATGGTACTCCATGGTGAAAATGAATATCACTGATGCTTGATTATTATTGGTTGCAATATGAGACTATGTGAAATATTATTATGATTGTGATATCCATTATGGGATGGATGATCTTTGGGAATGTTATATTGAGATTGATATTGTATTACGGTAAGGATGTGATATTATTTCCTATGCTCCATTACTTTCCTTTTGTAACTTTCATGATTGTGGTTTATGAGAATATTTTGTGAAAATATTTTGTCCTTCTCTCCAGTTTCTTTTGAACAAAGTATTTGGGTAAGTGACTTGCAATGGGGGCCAAGGTCCTAATTGGTTGCAAGGGTAACTCAGTGGAAGTGACTTAATTAAGTGATAACACTACTAATTTAATAAGGGGTTTTTAAAATGAATTAATAAGATAATTTTCCTCATTGTCCATGCCTTGAGTGCTAGTATAGGCTAGGATGGGAGCAAAAGAAGATGCTTGATTGAGGTGTTGCGTAGCTAGTAACCCTTATCTATATGAAAGGTTATTATTTTTGGTCCGAACTGATACTGAGAGGAGGGGGTAGGGGGTGGGGTGTGAATCAGTATTGGCTCTAAAACTGCTTATTCTTTTAACTTCTCTAAACAAGCTAAGTGAAAACCACTTAATAACTAAAGCCAAGATAAATGCAGTAAAGTAGAAGCAAGTAAATTCATAGACAAAAGTATTCATTAAGTTGACATAGATATTTATATGTGGAAATCCTCAATTAGAGGATAAAAACCACAGTGGGGATTATCTATCCACTAGCCCTTATAATGCATGTAAATGGTTGCCTTGTTAGGAGTTACAATTGTGTTTCTGGAAACATAATATGTCAGGAATGTCTATAACCTTTTAGGGTTACACAAGCTTGTGAAAGTCACCTTCTTAAAGGATTTACAAATTTCCTTCTTAGAGACACCTTGTAGAGGATTTTACAATAAGCTTACTATTGAAGCTTGCCCTATTAAGGGTTGCAACTAGATGCAATGGTAACAAAGTAGTCTAATGTATAAGACCCAAAATTTTGCACTAGCTTTCCTTGTAGATCTTCATTGCATATCCTAAAAGATGCATTGATCTACTTGTTAACTGAGTGAGTTCACTAGTCTCACCTCTCCCCTTAGTTGTTTCAAATAACCTATTGTTATATCTTCTTTCTCTGTAATTGCTTAACTCGCTAGTTTGCACTTTGATCTACTCTATGTGGTGATCCACACACTCTTCTTTCACTTTGTGGCTTCCCCACATTCTCTCAATGATAAAAAAAATATCTTACTCTTGTGTTATGATTTCTTATATTCATTCTACGATGTTAGAGAACAATTACCTAAAACAAAATTATCCTTCTCATTTTTTAATTCCATGTTTGGTCCACTCACAGGAAACCCATGATCCCTATTCCTAAAGTCTAGACCAGCAGCCTTGCTAGTCTATTTATGAACCAATGGTATCCTTCATCCTTGTTTGAAATTGTTTTTTCACTCTTTACTTCTGTCACATCCATTTTGAGGATTTCTCTTTCCCATCCTATCCATGGTGGTTCACTTCGATGATGACTTAGATCAACTGCCTTTCACTCTTATCTGTGATGTGACACCCAACCTTGCTTCTACACTAGCTTCCTCTAGGATCTTTTTAGGTCTTCCACTTGACCTAATATGGTTTCTAAATTTTTCTAGTCTCCTTGGGAACCTAACAATGAGGTCCTAGTTAATTCAACTAGGTGCACACCAATGTAATACCAATCACTCTCCTCATTACACCCAACTCTAAATTCTAAAAAGACACTCCAAAGGGATGAATGGATCATAGGAAGGTATTTGGATCCTCCACAAAGTTCACAACCACAAAAAGTCTTGAAATCATACTCGAGTTCCAAAGTTTGTGTAAGATTTCCCCAAATTGCTTGAAAAAGGGCTACACACAATTAGCCCTCCAATTGAAGCAAAACTAAAATAAATTGCAAAAATCCTTAATAGGATGTCAAAAAATAACTGATCCAAACACCCTTTTCAAATACCTTAAGGATTTTGGGGGTCTAGGTTTTCCAAGTTGTCCATACAATACGACCATAATTTTAGCCTAAAACCAAGGTTTTAAAAGGTTTTATTGGCTATAAGAAAACAAGTACAATTTTACCTCCATAGAAATGTTTCCAAAGGCTACCATTGAATTTAGGGATTCAACAAACTTTCCTTCAACACTTTCCATGCTTTGGTTGAAGTATCATACACATTCAACCACTTTTAACACTTATGCATTAGATTGTGATACCTAGCCATGCAACTTTGGCTCACCTAGGGAATCACCATAAAATCCATTGTCTTGATTTACATGGGCCATAATTTTATGTAAAATATGTACAAGGAGTCACCTCCCATATCCAAAGAGGCCATATAGATCCTACGGTGGGAGAGGGAGTTATGACCCCATCTTGCTCCAAGACTGGATTTAGAACAACAGACAAACAAAAACCAAAATAATTTCTACAAGAAACTAGAACTTTAAAAAACCACAAACTATAAACAAAAATAATCCCAAATTAGCCTCTACTATCACTTTAAGAAACTAAAATTCTCAATCTAATCCATTAAAGTACCCAAAAGCTTGAAAGCATACAACCTGTAATTGTTAGCTTGTCGACAATCCCTACACACCAAAATTCCTCCAAACTTGCAGCCCTAAAAAAAGGCCAAGGATGGCCTTATAAACCCATCCCAAATACTATCCAAACTAATTTAGATATTTATAAGGATCCAACTAATTTTTTTTTTATTACAAGAAAAGTTGTCAATGTTGTCAATGACAACATTGGCAATTTTTGAGCAATTTTTGCAATTTTGAGCATTTGACTCTCAAACTTGCTCGAAATGACATTGAAACTTTCAAAAGGCCTGACATGGTTATAAAACATGTAATAAGGGCATTCAAACCCATATTTTACCTTTTTTCCCTTCATAACACAAAAATACTCTATAAAGCCTAATTGAGCAACTAGGAGCAACTTAAACCTTTTGACACTTACCCATCTTAGCTAACCTCAACCTAGGACTAAGTTAGGTCTCTTATTCACCTAGTGGTGTGGTCAAAACCACTACAAGAAAAAAATACCAAAGGGATCCCTAGGTCTTCATTAGCCCACCTAGGTGCCCTTGCATCATACTCCCCCACAGAGAAAACCTATGTTACTCCTGTAGACAAGAGGTTTGTGTTGATGCCCAAATTTTTGAAGTATTCAATAGAAATCCACAAGGCTTCTAAGTGTAGTTTGTGTCTCCATTTGATAATTTTCTCCATGTACACCTTGTTCCTAGTGACTTTCATGAATCTTGAGTCTAACATCTTTGCAACTTCCAAGTTGGTGGTGGAAGGGACTATTGTAGGTTCCAAATCATCCTAAAGTCTTTCATTGCTATGAGAATTAGTAGGCCATGGACCTTTGAACTAAACCAATTCTTACATATTAAAAATTGGAGATATGCCCAAATCTGATGGTAAGTCAACCTTGTATGCATTTGCCCCATATTTCCTATGATCTTGCAAGGTCCTACTCTTTTCATCTAAAACTTAGTGGGTACACCTTTTTGAAATCTTTCCTAGTTTAAGTGCACCATGACATAATCTCCAATAGAGAACTGGATGTCCTTTCATCTTTCATCTGCTTTGGCTTTCAAATTTTGTGTATTTTCTTGGATGGTCTTCCTCACCCACTTTTGTATTTCCTTCATTGTTTGGGCAAAATCATCAACATGCCCACTCCTATATTCCATGCCTTCAAGATCTCTTAAATTACACACACCTCTAGGATTCATGCCATAGACAATGTCAAATGGGCTTCTTCCTATGGTCCTATTCTTGCTATCATTATATGCATACCCTGCTTAGGAGATAACCATATCCCATTTTTATCGATACTCCTTAGCTAGGCACCTCAAGAGATTACCTAACACCTTGTTGACCACCTCAATCTGACCATCATTTTGAGGATGGTATGCTGATCCAAATGATAAGTTCATGCCAAGTCTACTCTACAAAGTCCTCCAAAAGTGACTCATGAATTTCGCATCCCTATCTAAAACTATGCTTAATGGAAGGCCATAAATCCTCACAACCTCTTTGAAGAACAAATGTGCAATGTGTCTTGCATCATTGGTAGTTTTGCATGGAATGAAGTGCCTCATTTTTCTGAAGCTATCAACAATTACATAGACACTTTCATAGCCCTATTTTTTCTTGGGTAGACCTACTATGAAGTCCATGCTCACAAACTCCCATGACCTATTTGGGACTGGTAAGGGCTGGTAGAGACCTGCATTACTCATCCCACCTTATACCATGCATTGTTCCACATAATTATTCAAATTGCTAACTAATTTAGGCCAATAATAGAATCTTTGGACCAGTTCTAGGGTTTTTCTTACACCAAAGTGTCCACTTAGACTCCCATTGTGTTTCTCTTGTATTAGGTTCTCTCTTATGGATCTCATTGGTATAAATAATTGGTTACCCTTAAAGAGCAATCCATTTTGTAAAGTAAATTCAAAAATATTTCTATGAAAGTGGTTCTCAAAATTAGAACATACCTTGTATGCTTCTACAAAGTCTTCATCCTCCTTATAGAGACTCTTAAATCTCTCTATCCTAATTCTATGTAGCTAAACTTCTTGGATAGTTAATAACCTCCTACTCAAGGCATCTGCTACCTTGTTCATCTATCCTTTCTTGTGCTTAATTGTGAAATTGAATGCCTACAAGTAATCCATCTACTTCAAGTGCCTATTACTCAACTTTTCTTGAGTATTGATGTAGCTTAGGGCTTTATTATTAGTAAATACAAAAAATTACTTGGGCAAGAGACAATGCCTCCACTTCCCAAGGGACTAAACTAAGGCATAAAGTTCAAGGCCATAGGAAGAATATTTCTTTTTAGCTTCATTGAGTTTTTCACTAAAGAAGGCTACTAGCCTACCTTCTTGACTCAACACTCCCCCTACTACTAGGCAACTTCCATCACACTCTAGGGTGAAGAGTTTTTCAAAGATAGGTAGTTGCAAAATAGGTTGGGTAGCTACTTGCTTCTTGATCATCTCAAATGATTTTTTAACTTCTAAGGTCCATCTAAACTTGGATATGATCCCACCCTTTATGGTCTCTAGAAAAGGTGCACATATGCCACTAAAGTTTCTAATAAAATTCCTATAGATTTGAATAAGACCATGAAAACTCCTTACCTTAGTTGATGTAGTAGGTGGTGGCCAATTTAGGATTGCAATAACCTTCTCTTGATCCATCTTTAGGGTTCCCTTAAACACACAAAGCTTAAGTACACAATATTTTTCTTGAAGAAGTCACACTTCTCAAGGTTTATGGAAAGCTTCTCTTTGTGCAACCTCTGCTATACCACTTCCACATGTTTGATGTGTTCCTCCTTAGTCTTGCTAAATATGAGTATATCATCTTGATACACCACTGCAAATCTTCCTATTAATTCTTTAAAAACTTCATTCATGAGCCTCATGAATGTGCTAGGAGAATTACAGAGACCAAATGGCATCACTAGCCATTTATATAGCCCATCTATGGTCTTGAATACTGTCTTCCATTCATCTCCCTCCTTAATCCTAATTTAGTGATATCCACTCTTCAAATCCAATTTGGTGAAGTACATAGCCCCTCCAAGGAAATCTATGAGATCCTCAATCCTAGGTATTGGAAACCTATACCTGATTATGATACTATTTATGGCTCTTGAGTTCATACACAATCTCCATTTTCCTCCTTTTTGAGATGCTAGTACAACAAGGACTGCACATGGACTTATGCTCTTCTTGATCAGACCTTGGTCCATTAATTCTTGCACTTTTATTGTCACTTCCAACTTTTGATCTGGAGTGAGCTTATATATTGCTTTGTCAGGTAGGGATGCACCAGGGACAAAGTCTATTTGGTGGCTTTTGACCCTTCTAGGAGGTAGGGTACCATGAGTTCCATCACTTACTACGTCCTTGTATTTCTCAATCAATGCTTGTACCTCCTTTGGTAATGGCTCTTTGATTGTATTCTCCTCTCCTTTGGACTTCAATACTATTGCATAACCATAACCCTCCTCATCCTTGAGGTCCTTGAAAAATTCCTTTCCACTACACAACAAGACACTTGGCATTTTGGACTATGATGCATCTTCTTCCAATAGGTACTAGATCTTAAAGGTTCTTCCATCCTTCTTAAATGAGATGGAATTTTCCTTTCGATCATATACTACTTCTCTATCAAAAAGCTAAGGTCTACCTAAAAATAGATGGCAAGCATCCATGGGTAGGATTTCATACAACAATCTGTCCTTATATCCTACTATAGAAAATTCCACCCATGTCTATTCATTTACTAGTATACTTTTACCCTTATTGAGCCAAGTCACCTTTTAGGGATTCACATGTGGCACCTTAGTTAGTTTAAGCTTTTCCACTACCTCCTTTGATATAATATTATTAGTAGAGCCTGAATCTACCACAAGCTAGAAATCTTTGCAAAGGATCTTGCATCTAATCCAAAATAGAGCTCTCTTATGATTAGGTTCATTAGGAGTAGGTTGTTTAATTAACATCCTTCTAAACATAAGTTTCTCACCTTTTTCTAACTCTATGTGATCCACTTCACTCTCTTTGCAGCTATCTTCTTGTGCATACGCTATTCTCTTGTCATGATTTGAAGAAGAGGGTTTGTTAGGGCATCTATATGTAGGGTGGCCTAATTGACCACATTTGAAACACTTCATACTAGCAAAGTAAGAGTTACTTTTTCTTGATCCTCTACCCATAGTAGAGCCTCCTTGGTTACCCCTTCCTCTTCCATAACCTCCTCTAGGATTTTCTTCATTAGTTTTCTCAATGATTTTAGTTTAACCTTGGTATCCTCCTCTTTGTCCTCTTTGATTTCTACCCTTGCCTCTATATTTGAAGTTGGAATCTCATTTCTTCTTGTTCTTTTCCTCCACCTTTAGGGCTGCTGATGGCACCTTTGAACAATGGTAGGTGCTCACAAACTAAGCTCCTCTTGGATGTTCCACTTCAAACCACCCAAATACCTATCCACCTTTACTGGCTCCTCTTCTTGGTTCTTAGATATAAGGCATAGCCTTTGAAACTCCTCTATATAAGAGGTCACATCTAAATATTTTTGTTTTAGTCCTTGTCTTCTTTTGTGAAATTGGATTTCAAAGTCTTCTGGTAGGAAGTTCTCCTTCAACTTACTAACCATGGCATTCTAGTTGGCTATTGGATTTTTACCCATGCTGATCCTCTCATCTTGTAAATACTTCCACCATGTCAAAGATAAGCCTCTGAGTCTTGACTTAGCCACTTTGACCTTTTGTGCCTCTGATATCCCTTCACACTTAAAATGGTTCTCCATGTCATCCAACCAATCCATCACTACATCTATATCCATCTTTAAACTAAATAGTGACACACCTTCCAAAGCTTTCCCTCTTAGCACTTTAGTAGCTTTCAAGAAAGGTTCCTCCTTTAAGATAGGGTTTGGTTCAAGTACAACATCCTCTTCTGCTACCTACTTACCCTTCTCATTATCTTCTTCTTCCTTCTTTTTAGTTGCATCAACAACTTCTTCCAACTTTATCTTCACCTCTTCCAAGGCTACTTCAAGGAGTCTATTTTTATCCTTATTCTCATCAACTTCCTTAGCTATCTTTGCATTAGTCACCATGCTAGACTCACCCACTAACTCTCCAGTAGCTACAGACATATACTAAATTCCCAAGTCTTTAACTTTCTTTGATACCACTTTGATGTGACACCCATCCTTGCTTCTACCCTAGCTTCCTCTAGGGTCTTCTTAGGTCTTCCACTTGACCTAACAAGGTTTTTGAATCCCCCTGGACTCCTTGGGAACCAAACAATGAGGTCCTAGGTAATTTAACTAGGTGCACACCAATGTAAGACTAATCACTCTCCTCATTACACCTGACTCCAAATTACCAAAAGAAAATCCAAAGGGATGAATAGCACCTAAGAAGACATTTGGATCCTCCACAAAGTTCAAAACCACAAACAATCTTGAAATCCTACTCAAGTTCCAAAGTTCATGCAAGATTTCCCAAAATTTCCTAAAACATGGCTACAAGCAATTAGCCCTGCAAATGAAGTAAAACTCAAATAACTTGCAAAAATACTTAATAGGAGGTCAAACAAATCACTGATCCAGACACCTTTTTTAGAGACCTTAAGGATTTTGGGGGTCTAGGGTTTCCAACTTGTCCGTATAGTACGACCATAGTTTTAGCCTAAAACCAAGGTTTTAAAGAGTTTTATTGGTTGTCTACAAAAAAATATGATTTTCCCTCCATGGAACTCTTGAAAAAGGCTCCAATAGAAGTTTGGGCTTCATCACACCTTACTTCAACACTTTCCATGCTTTGGTTGATGTATTACACGCATTCAACCACTCCTAACACTTCAACATCAAAATGTGATCCCTAACCATGCAACTCTAGCTTGCCTAGGGAATCACCATAAAAGAAATTTCCTTACTTTCCAAGGGCCCTCCTTTTCTATACAATATGTATAAGGAATCACTTCCCATATCCCAAGTGGTCGTACAGATCCTACAGTGGGAGAGTGAGTTATGACCCCATCTTGCTCCAAGATTGGATTCAGAACAATAGACACACAAAAACCAAAATATTTATAAAAGCAACTAGAACTTCACAAAACCAAAAACTAATAATGAACAAAATCTCAAATTAGCCTCTACTAACACTTTAAGAAACTACAATTCTCAATCTAATCCATTAAAGTACCCAAAAGCTTGAAAGCATAAAACTTGTAATTGTTGACTTGCTGGCATCCATACACACTAGAATTCCTCCAAATTTCCAACTCTGAAAAAAGGTTAAGGATGGCCTTATTAACCCATCCTAACTTCTTTTTTAAATTTTTTTTGCAATTTTGAGCATTTGACTCTCAAACTTGATCGAAATGACATAAAACCTTTCCAAATGCCTTAAATGGTTATAAAAATGTAATAAGGACCTTCAAACCCCCATTTTCCTTTTTCCCCTTCAGAATACAAAAATGCTCTATAAAGCCTAATTGAGCAACTAGGAGCAACTTAAACCTTTTGACACTTACACATCTTAGCTAACCTCAACCTAGGACTAGGTTAGGTCTCTTATTCACCTAGTGGTGTGGATAGCACCAATACAAGACAAAATTCCAAAGAGACCCCTAGGTCTTCCTTAGCCGACCTAGGTGCCCCTGCACCAATTTTATAGTGGTGGTATAGTGTATATGATTGCATACCATTTACTCTTCTACACGTGATCATAATAACTTGTGACATCTTCTTCCTTCAACTGGTTGCTAGTCAATTTTTTCCATTAACAAAAAAATCTTTAAATTTTACAATCTTCATGCCAATGAGACTTGTAGGATGAACAATCTCCCCCTTTGGCATTGATGGAACAACTCCCTTTCTTCTTTGCAAAATCTCCTTTCTTCTACGTTTCCTAGACATTGCATTTTTACCATCACTCTGTCAATTTTCTCTCATCTATACTAGTGAAGCCTATTTCAGTGATAGGTGGGCTTATAATTCTTTTGTTATATCCCCCCTAAAAATATGCTTGCCTCTTTTTTCTACTGGATTCACTTCTTTTTCTCTTCCTTTATATTATCATCTCTTATTTTTGTCCTTTAAAAAAAAAATCTCCTCCTTTGAATATATTTCTTCTCATCCTCATTTGTCAATTCATTATTTCATCTCAACTAATGTATTTCATCATCTCCTTCTATCTTCTATCTCATATGTGTTGTATATCTCTTCCTTGCATATTCATCCCCCTCTTACTGTGTCATTCTCCCCTTCCTTTTTGGTTGCTCCCACTTTTTGTATCCTCATTATTGTGTTTTTTTTTAATATTCTTCCCCTTGTCATCATCAATAAAAAGGGGTTCCACAAGTTGTCAAATACATCTTTGTACTGATCCTAGGTGATGGAAAGATGAGTATCCCACAATGTTATTAAGTTAGTGAGAGAAATTGTCTCACTTACTAGAGAATTTCAAGTTCACTCAATGTCTTGACCAATGATTTGGAAAATAGTGTATCTACTTTTGTAATATGTGATTGAATAATTCATGTCATGGATGATAGCATGCATTATACTTCCATCAGTCTTCTTTCTCTTTTATCCTGTTCAAACTTGATATGATTAATGAGGTGTAATATTGTTTCAGTTCTAGATAGATAGTCACCTGCATAATCAATGACTATATTAAAATTACCTTGAGTGCTTGTAGCTCCCATTGGGATTGTTGGAGCTTTTTCTTTAGGTTTGGTGAGAGTCCACTCAGATCATGTATCTTCTACATGATCGGTGTCGATGCTTGTAGTATTTCTATCATCTTGTCTTTATCCTCCTATAGAGTGGCCTTATTGTTTTCTACCATATTTTTTAATTTATCTATCCTTTTGGTTTCTAGCTTCTTCTCCACAAATTCTTCAACATTTCCTTGATTGTATCTAGTGTTATCAACCAAAGTGGTGAGTTGGTTGATGAGATCTATATCACGATCACATGTGACATTAGAAGCTAATTTTGCAATAATATTTCCAGTGATTACTAGTGTTCTTTCTCTTTGTTTCTTCTTGAGTTTCTCTCCATCTTTTCAACTTGAAGATGATGAATATGTTATCATATACCTGATTGGAATTCTCTTCTTCCTAGAGTACTCACCACCTATCATTCTAGACATACTTGGTGCTCTTTTTCAGCCTGTTTGACCATGTGTCCTATTCTTTGACACTCTCAATGTTGAGGATGTAGACCTGACTTCCACACCTCCTTTTTCTTCTTATTTCTCTTCCTCCTCTTCTTCCTCTTCTTGCTCCAACTCTAGATACATTTATTCTGGGGGCTCTTCACTTGGTAACTATACCAGTTCAGGTGATTTCTCTTTTTCACGTTTGTCCTTCTCCAGTGATGATTCAATAGTGATGGTGGCTACCTACATATTCTCATTAATTTTTTGTTGAGTCATACTATAGGTGAATTGAATATTTCATCTTTAGTCTGAGAATCATCATGGGAATCAGTGGGATGTTTACTAGTTGCTTAATTTTTGTGATTACATACACCTTCTCCTTTGTCTAAGGAGTAGTTGACTCTCCTTGAGTCACATTTGTTTCCTTTTTCTTTTTATTTCTTATTGTGTTTCCTGTTCTCTTTGAGTACTTATAGTATCTTGTCTTCTTTCCTTAGTTCCTCTACCTTTCTCAACCATCAAACTCTATTCTTCTTATATTTATTTTAGTTTGTCAACCTCTTTTCTCTTAGAACTAGATGGTTCCTTGGTGCCTCCTTGGGTTTATCTTCCTTTCACATATACATGTTTTTTTCTTGTGTCATTTATTCCTAGTGTTGATCAATGCTTTTTGAGGATTGATGGGTTTGACTAGTTATGATGTCTACAACATCCTTTGTGTTGTTGATTTTTTCTCTGTATCCTTCTATACACACTATCTTTTGAGGCTCAAGCAATTTTGGTCTCATTTTGATTAAAGAATCTTGTATCATTTTTTCATAATCTTTCATACTTGTACTCCATTTTTTATTTAATATATTTTTCAATTCTTTGGGTATCAATAGTCTAATGTCATATATAGTTTCCTCTCAATTTCTCTCATGTTTTTTAGTACAACCTTTATGAATTTGTTCTTATTGTCCTTAGAGAATCTTGAAAAAATATTCTTCAACATTGAGTAATCATGCTTTTCAACAATTGCATTTACAATTTCTTCAATAGGGCTTGGTTTAGATTTTTTCTTAATTTTATTTAGTGCCTTTTATTTTTTGACTTCAACTTCCTCAATTGTCTCTCCAATCATAGGTGCTCTAGTTGCATCATCATCAGACTTAGTTTCTTTATTTTTTGGTTGATCCAGTGATGACTCATCTTCCTCTTAAAATATAGTAATGAAAAGGGGACTCAATGCTAATTCTTCTTCCATTTCTTCAGTGCTCATCACCTTGAATGGTTCCTTCTTAAATAGTTTTTATACTTGACTCCTTGTTACCCTCTATGGGTTTGTCTGCTGATGTTTATTCTCGTTTATGAGAAATCATGTTTCTTGTCTCTATACATGTGCTAAATCTTGGTAGGATTGACCTTTCCCTCATTTCCAATAGTTGTTCTATGTATGACCTTGCCTCTTCCTCTTTTACTTTTTAGCCAAATACTGTCAACTAGTGAGTTATTAGTTGAATTTCACATATAATTCACTTGTATGTTCTTGCAAGAAAACAAACCTGACCTTTTAACTCTCCCCTAAACTAGTGGGTATCCTTTCTCTTTGACCCATTTCCTTCTAGAAACTTTTGAAATGATCCAATAACTTGGAGTTCCCTCTACCTTATAGCTTTCTGTAGAGTTCACATATCTATTCACTAACTGATACTTCACTCCATTTTTTTTTATAGAGGGGATCTTGAAAATTCTCCTCTAAAGTAGAGAATCTTGCATACAAGTATTGATTTGAATCTTAGTATTTTATCCTTGTGATCATTCATAACCTTACCTAGATTTTCCATTATTTGCCTATGTAGATATCCACATAGGTCAATTTGAAATTTATTGTGAATAACTTGAATTGCTCCATAAGCTATGCTGTAAGGGCTCTGATTCTCCCTACTTGTGTAGCACATTTTTTACCCCATCACCATAGCCAGAAACCTTATTTTTGGGTCTAGGATCTCATTTACCATGCATCTCATTCCATCTTGAGTTGCCTTCCCTCAAGTAATTATTTCTTCTTATTTCACTAATATGAAATTCATAGATAGGTCAATGCCAGTCACATTGAATCTAGTTACCTTCTCTATTAGAGCCTTTTTTTAATCTTATATGGTTTGTCCAACAATATATATTTGTCATGAAATATTCTCAAAACAAACCTTAACCATTCTTCATGAAAGAAATTGGGTATGTCTACAGCTCTACTTAGCATGGAGCTCTCTCGATCTTTGTGTTCGTTTCTCAATACTCCTTTAGAGAAGAATGAGTCATAAAACTCTTGTATCTCCTTGTTGCTTATATCTCGAATCTTAACTTTTTGATATGCACTTACATCTCCATAAGAAAGAAAATATCTTGGAGTGATGACAGTCCACTTTCATTGGCCACATCTCTCCCTTTTGCAATAATGATCTCGCAATTGAAATGATCACTTTGTCAACTATCAATCATATTGACCTTGTTGACTTATTCAACCATTGTTCATTCTTGACTCTTGATTAACTACTATACAAGATTGTGAAATATTATTCTTTCAAACAATACTCTTGCAATTTTTCCTTTGAGATCTTAGGATTTTTCAATATGAAAGGATGGGTGATTTCTATAATTCAACTATAAAATGAATTACAATTCCTATATTTATGTCGAGGAATTGTAATGTTAGGGTCACAATGGTCAGAAAAAGATTTACCTACCACAAGACACATATCATTAATGCTCTTAATCTGTATACAATGATTATTTTTTTATCTTTTTGTTAGTGTAGTTTTTTATTTTTCCTATTTTGCTAGGTTTTTCCTACACTTTTAATAATCTCGCTTAGATTAATAAAGCATGTCTTATTAGGTGAATGGTTGTGAGGTGTCACCTTCCTACATGTGAGCATCCATTAGCTATCTTGGGAAGATACTTTGCTATCTTTAGTCTGATAGATGGTTGCTCCTCATTGGTTGGTGTTGCCACCTCCTCCCTCTTCCTAGCCTATATAAGCATGCTACCTGGCTTGTATTTGTATCTCTTATTTTTGCATCCTCTTAATGCTATTTTGCTTCTAGCATTTGCATTACTCTCTTGACGACTAACACTATGATGCTATTTTGATTTTGTATCATTTGCATTCATAGTTTAGATATTTATTCTTTGCACTAGTTTTCTGGGTTATTAATCTTATCAGATTCTAACATGGTATCAGAGCTTTTCTATGTGCAAGAGTAGATTTTAGTTTTCGTATTTGAGAGATTCGTGGGGGGGGGGGGGGCTGGCTAATAAAATTTATTATAGTTTTCTGAAAAATGAAGTATGCTCTTCTCTTGCATCTTTGGATGATCCTGAGAATTAGAAAAGTTTTGACAAAAATAATTTTTCTCTGGGGTTTCAATCTCAAATCTGACAACCAACTTGCATATTTGGAGTTTTCAATCAGTATTGCAGGTTCCAGCATACCATTGATGGACTTAGGAAGTTGATCCAGCATTTTCATGTCATATTTTGGTTGCTGAGGTCATTTTTTAATTTTTGGAGCCATTTTTTACTATTAAAGGCATCCAATTTACACTACAACAACATCTTCTGTACATCAAAAAGAAAAACGCTTTTCGAATTTTGTTCGCAGCCCTGAAAAACCATTTGGGCATCTTTTAGATTTTGCATGCAAGCTATATATTTTTCAGAATCGAGCATGAAAGGCTACAACCATACCCCTTTCCGTTGGCAGTCGCAGATTTGAACGCAGTTTTCAAATGTCTCATTCTTGCTCATACGGACTCCGATTTTGATGATTCTTGTTGTGAACTTGGCTATTTTTTTGTGCTCTATCCATTACTGGAGTTGTTTTTTGATTTTCATTCATGAATTCTTCAGAAATTGCAGATTCTTAGCCATGACTATGCACAGTTCTCGTTTTGGAAACTTCGGAGGATCATAACTTTCTCATATGACCTCATATTGAGGCGATTCTTTTTTTGAAAGTGCACAATTTTTCAAGTAGATCGCAGTGGTGCTATTTGTTTCCTTGATTATTGTGCCCAAGTTTCACTTTTAGTAGATGCTCTTCATGAGGAGGCCCTATCAGTTTTTCTTCCGTAACTTGAGCATACGAACATATTTTTTCAATCTAAAAAATGTGTCAGAAAGCTGGTTCTGAGACAGAGATGATGGTACAAGTTTTTTTGATTTTTGCTACAGTCTGGTTGCTTTTTTTGGCAGTCAAAGCCAGATGTTCTATTTTGCCTTCCAAGAGCCATATCTCGCTCATTCAGACTCTTTTCTGGGCTCACCAGATATCGTTGGAAAGCTAGTTCTATGAGTTATTCAGTTGCAGAGGTCTTTTATCCAAATTCTGCTCTAGGTTCTTTCTCCTTCAAGTTTTTCACTTTCACACTCTGGCGGATTACTTGGATTCTACAGGTCCTGGAATCTCTTCTTCTGTTCTTTTGGCTCACTCTTCTTTCTGAATTCTAAGAATTGTATGCTTCTATTCTATTACATTCCTTTTTCTGTAAATGCACTGAGATAAAGTGTCTACTTTTGCATATCTGGGATCTTGTACACCTTGTGTTTGTTTGTACTCGCACTCAGTTATAAAGTGCCATGGGGGGTCATGATGTTTTTCCATTTTGTGCTCATCCACCTTTTTCAAGTGAATTTTTCTTCCACAACATTAGCCCATGTAGTGTGTCGGTGACACCACCCTTTATCCTATGCTTGTACTTCTATTGCACTATTGGTGTTCCTGATTCTTCTTCTAGCAAATGTTTTTGGCATTGCATTTCAGTGTTCCTGTCACCCCTCTCCCTGTTCAGCATTATGGGGGGGTTCACCTGTTGGCTCTATTGCTTCTTTGGTTTGGTTGAGTGATCTACGTATTCAGTTTTTGTTCCTATGTACTAGGCGGATGCAGTAGCTAGGCACCTATGCATTTCGGTGAGATGGTTCATCTACTATATAGACACTCATTCATTCCTACCTTTGGAGGTCACCTCTTCGATTGATCAGCTCTTCAGACTTTGTCTTCTCTACCTGGTCATGCACTATTTCAATGGGGTTTCCAGCAGTTTCTTCTGATAGTGTTTGCAGCTTCATGCTTCGGAGATGCTTCATGCTCTTTTTTGTTCCTCTCTTTGGGACATTTCCTAGATTGGAGGCTTAGTTTCCTTCATCTAGTTCTTTTTCTTGTATTGGGTACCTGATTAGGCCTTATTGTCGGGACCCATTTTCCTGCTTTCATAGCTTTGCTAGGTTAGCATCCACCTAAGCTTCGCTTATGGGGGGGTGTTAGTGTAGTTTTTTATTTTTCCTATTTTGCTAGGTTTTTCCTACACTTAATAATCTCGCTTAGGTTAATAAAGCATGTCATATTAGGTGAATGGTTGTGAGGTTCACCTTCCTACATGTGAGCATCCATTAGCTATCTTGGGAAGATACTTTGCTATCTTTAGTCTGATAGATGGTTGCTCCTCATTGGTTGGTGTTGCCACCTCCTCCCTCTTCCTAGCCTATATAAGCATGCTACCTGGCTTGTATTTGTATATTTTATTTTTACATCCTCTTAATGCTATTTTGCTTCTAGCATTTGCATTACTCTCTTGGAGACTAACTCTATGATGCTATTTTGATTTTGTATCATTTGCATTCATAGTTTAGATATTTATTCTTTGCACTAGTTTTCTGGGTTATTAATCTTATCAGATTCTAACACTTTTGATCTTCCATCAATAAGTTGCACTTTCTTTCAGCGTCAACATCTTCTCTTCTCACTTGTGTTGTGTACCAGGTAGACTAGGGGACTGATTTATGATTAATCCTTTTGTCATCTAACCACTCTAGGTCTTATGAGCTTAGTCAGTTTGTGAGGTCTCACCACTAACTGGTGAGTTGGTGACCTCATTTAGATTTGCTACTTTAGGCACTTCACTCTTCTTTATCCACTTGGTGGCAAAGTCCTTTTTAAGTTGTTTCATAGTCTCATTCTTCTCTTTCCCAACTAGAGATTCATTTCTTGTTCTTCTATAACTTCTGTAGTCTCTAGAAGGATGACCAGTCTTGCGATAGATGTAACAAGACATTTTGGTACCTTTCCACAATCTAGTGCTATTTCTTAGGTTCATCCTTGATCTAGACTATGTTGTAGGATGACCATCATTTCTACAGGTCATGTAAACTGGTGAGGGAAACTTGTCCCTTCCAGTTGGATTCATTTCTTTGGGAGACATCTAGTTGTCTTTGGATCTTGTCCTGTAGTCCTCAACTCTATGTCCATACTAGTTGAGGTAGTAGCAACTTCCATCTATTCTTTTCTCATTAAAATAAGATACACATTGTTGCGTAGTATGGCCATAAAGATGGCAATTTTTGTAGTACCCTTCAAAGGTACACTGCTAAACATGTGTAATCTTCTTACCACAGTAATGACAAGTGGATTTAGTAGTATCCTTACCTTTTGGAGATGTGCTCCCTAACATTTTATTACGTAGGTTATTTTCTCCATAAGTCTCTTCTTCCTCAATCTTGTTGTCACCTTAGTAGCCAAGACCATTTGTGCTTTTGTTTCTTCTTTGAGCTTTCAATTGCTCATCTATTTTCTCTTATTTCTCATTGAATCTTCTCAATTTTCAATACACTTTTTTGTATTTCTTATCTCTTTGTGAGTTTGGAGCACTTGTTCTGTTATCTCCATGAATTGTTCCATATTAGGATGTTTTCTCTCTTTAGTCTTCTGCACATCCTTTCTTGTAACTTCTTCAAATTCATCTTTTGCTGAGATGGCAACATCTTGTTCAAAATGAGCTCTCTTAACCTCTTTGGTTAACTCTTCCTTTTTCTTTCTCATATGAGCAATGGTTTCCTTTAATTGGCCATTTTATATCATTAGGTAAAATATAGCTTATTCTGACTCTTCTAAACCACCATGCTCTTCCAGCTATTCAATGACCTGATCCTGACTCTCACTAATAATTTTCATCGGCTTCTTCCTTTTTCCCAAGGACTTTCTAAGTTTGTCCTTCAAATATTCACCAGTGTCCAATGCTTCTTTGATCTCTCTTCTAGGTGATTCCATTGGATCTTCCCTCAAGTTGTTAGACTTGTTGCTACATGGATATGTGTTCTGATACTAATTATTGGTCCCAACCAGTATTGAGAGGGGAGGGGGAGGGGGGTGAATCACTACCAACTCCAAAACTGATTATTCTTTTAACTTCTCTAGACAAACAAATGCAAACCACTTAACAACTAAAGCTAAGATAAATACGATAAAGTAGAAGAAAGTAAATTCATATGCAAGGATTTGTACATGGAAACCCTAATTAGAGGGTGAAAACTATGGTGGGGATAATAGACTCACTACCTCTTATAATGCATGTAAAGGGTTACCCTGTTAGGAGCTACTATTGTGTCTTCTAGAAACATAATTTGTTAGGAATGTCTATAAACTGTCATAGTTACACAAACCTAAGAAAGGTACATTTCTAAAGGATTTATAAATATCCTTTTAAGAGACACCTTATTAGAAGATTTTACAATGAGATTACTACTAAAGATTTCCATTTTAGGGGATACAACTAGATGCAATCGTTAGAAAGAAATCTAATGTATAAGAACTAGAATGTGGCACTAACTTTCCTTGTAGATCTCTATTGTGTATCCTTAAAGATGCACTGATCTCCTTGTTAACTTAGTGAATTTGTTGGTCTTGCCTCTCTACTTGATTGTTTCCAATAGCCTATTAGTGTATCTTCTTTCTCTGTAACTGCTTCACTCGCTAGTCTGCACTTTGATATGCTCTTTGTGATGATCCACACACTCTTCTTTTACTTTGTGGCTTCCTTGCATTCTCTCAATGAAAATAACAATATATTACTCTTGTGTTCTAAGCACTTATATTCATTTAGTGATGTCAGGGTACAATTACTCCCCAAAAAATTATCTGCTCATTTTTTAATTTAAATTTGAACTCCATGTATGGTCCATTCAAAGGAAACCTGTGATGACTATTCCGAAGGTCTAGTCCAGTATTCCTTCCAATCTAACTATGAACCAATAGTAGCATTTGTACTTGTCTACATGCTATATCTCTCTTTACTTTTGTCACTTCCATTCTACCTATTTCTCTTTCCCATTACATCCATGGTGACTTACTTCGTTGCTGACTTGGATCAACTACCTTTCACTTGTATCTTTCAGTGGTGGCATAGTGTATATGAGTGCATACCAGTTTACTCTTCTACCAATGATCATAATACCTTGTGGCATCTTCTTCCTTCAACTGATTGCCAGTCAATTTTGTCCAGCAATGACAACACTCTTTATATCTGACAATCTTCATGCCAATGAGACTTGTTGGATCAAAAATTAGTGACACATAGAGTCATTAGGGGGACAAAGTCTTGAGAGACTACTATGGTATCCTTAGAGTTGACTCACGTGATGAAAATTCTGTATATGCATCTTAGGTTTCCTATACATGTGCCGGTTGCCTCTAGGATCAAGTTTTTTGTATGTGTAGCACTACTTATGATAGAGAGATTTCAAGATCCCTCCCCTAGGATTTGTGTTGATTTTATTGTTTGATATTCGGCTGGGTTTTGATGTTGATTCCTCATCATAGTGAGAGTGGGCCATTTAGGTTCCACATGTTTGGGTGGTAGTGATTCTATTACCATTGAGATTTCAATGGACTTGTACCAATGTTGGATGTTCCTATAGAAATTTTATCATCTTGCTCATCATTTTTGGAGACTTTCTCTTATCTTTGGATGATGTGTACTTTGTATAATGTATCCTTGCTTCATTGTGGATACTATGGGATATTGTATTGTATTTTGACTTGGTTACTATTACATACCTTTCTACTTGTGTGCTAGATGTTGTGTCATTGAGTATACATTATGGTATGATTTGTATGTATATAACATTTATGAGTTGATGTATTTTACATTCATTTATGGTTGTGGGAAATTGTACTTAAGATTAATCTAATTAATATAACTAATACATATGTAATTGAACATCAAGGAATTCTTGAGAAATTCAATTGGTGTTGCATTGCATTAATTTGTTTTCAATTGTATTAATTCCTCTTTGTTTTCATTGATGTTGTATAAACTTTTAATAAAATAATTATTTGGTAAACTTGGTAACATTTTTAGGTTAATTTATCTTGGGTTTCCTAGCAAGGTGTTACAAACTTTCCATCATGAGCTAACACAACTACATATAGAGAAGCAATAGATCCACCTAAATATGCCATGCATCACTTCCACATCCATTGTACACATGCAACTATCGAAGGAAGTCATGCAAGGTGTCTGCATCCAACCCATTAAATCTATAACTCAAAAGACTCAACATCCATGAGCTCAAACTCAAACTTTCTATAATGAAAGGAACCTTTTACTTATCCTAGATGTCCATATCCAAGAAAAAAATCTTATCCATATTGTGTGTATCTAAAAGAGCTATAAAAAAATATTGGTAACTCCTTTTTAATTCTAATATATAAACTATCAATCAAGACTTTCAAGTCAACATAAGAAGTTGCCAAAATAATTTTAACACCAAATAGAAACATACGACTTCACCTACCTAAAAATATGACATCCAAGAGTAAGTGCCAACTTCCTTAAAAATAGGGATCTTTTCATTTCTCATCACCTACCATTCAAGATGTGACATCAACAAGATAACCCACAAAGTAAATAGGAAATCAAGAATTTAAAATATTATGCTAAATAAATATGCATCAAATAATCAATTTAATTAATGCAAGGAATCAAATTGAGACACTAACAACCTAGGCCACCAGTGTCAATTTTATTGTAGCAAATAAGAAAATATGTGTACTATGGATCAAGCATGATCAAAATCCCCTCTAAAATGAATAATGATGTCGAGATTAGTGTTTGACTTGAAGGCCCAAGAAAGTGTAAAAATAAGTTTTTTAATTAGGTAAATATAGGAGTTTCTTTGACCATCGCGATTGATGTGATCATTATGTGAAAGAAACCAAGTTGGAATCTATAACATTATGGATAGAAAAGATGGTACCAATATTTGGGAGGAATTGAAGACTACACCTTGACATAATTTTACAAAAAAAAAAAAAAAACAAATTAGTTGACTATCTCTCATGCTACATCAAGATGCAAAAACCATCAATTTGTGCTCAATATGTTATTTATGTGATTTATAAAAGCACTAACTTCAAACATTTTAGTTAAGGGGGGCATAATAAACTAAGAACATATACAAGTAACCAATGAAGACCTTGCTAGCAAATATGAAAACATGGTTTCCCAAAATCAAATTGTAGACTCGTGCAAGCCTACTGTACTTTTAATTTTACATGGATTTAAAGGACCAAGATGATATGCTCATGATGAAATTTTATGATCATTATAGTTTCGATATTTAACTTGTAAATATGAATACAAGAAAAATGAGTTTTTAAACTGTCAAAGACCTATGCCATCTCCCATCAACACATTATTGATAAAGATCCAAGACACAAACAAGAAGATAATGACCACCATTAGGATAACATTCTACGTGAAGAATGCAAAATATGTTTGATCTAATTATTTACTTTTCCCCATTTACTAACCATACTTTACCGTCTCATGTGAATGTAAACCATCATTCATTTTAATTTGTTTTCAAAATTTATTTTCTCACAACAAAGGTGAGATATACAAGATAAAGAAGGTGTAGCCTTTTTAAGATTGATGTAGCCTTGTTTCCTTATTTTGGATTGCAAAAGATTAGGGGTAGGATTTTAGAAGTTGCACATTCAGGTCTATTTCACTATTCTTGTCCTTAGTTTCAAGAGAATGAGTATACGTGTGATACTATGTAATCTAGTGTGGTAGCATCCATACATGCATGGTAGTGTTCTTATGTTGTTAAGAGATCTACACAACCATGAGGGATCTACACAACCATGATGATGCCATATGAAACTCTACAACTTGTTACCTTCACCTTTTTTATTTATTTATTTTTGGATTGGATGAAATTTTAGAAACTTTTAAGGGTTTGTCTAAGGAGGTCGGCCACCCAAAATTTTCCAATAATGATCAAATCCCACAAAAAAAAACATATTTTGAAGAATATAGAACCATGAGAATGACTAAGAATGCATATAATACAACTTAACTAAGTATATCAATAGTTGTTAAAATATATCCTACTAGTGATTTTCAAATTCTCATTCTTTCTTATATACTATTATTTGATACTATATGGTGTTTCTTCATTCTTCTTATTTATTTAACAAAGTATATTCTATAGTAAATTACTAAACAATTTTGTTTTACCATTTCAATGTGGAAAAGCAATAATGTGGGCACGAGAGAGATATACATTGACGATCAACAATGGTGCATCGCCAACTCCTCACTCGGCGTCCCGCTCGTCGCCACACCAGAGCCGCCAGTAAGCAATGATCAGATCATTCAATTGATTCGAGGCAAACCTCGATATAAAATATGCAACATAATCCACCAAGAAGCTAAAATGATTAATTTACTTCGATATTTAAACAGATGATCAATTTACCTCGCTTAAAAAGCTAAAATGAAGAGTCGCGACCAGAGGGGCCTTGAGGTAATTATATTTATCCTCGGATATTCCATAGCAAGGAAGTCAAAATCGCATAAATGAAGATCTATTTCTATAATGGTGTTCAAATTTCAGATGAACGTGATTTCAGATCAAGACCAATACGTTTACCAGATTCAGAGAGTATTGTTGGCTATGCCACCTTCCAAGTTTTCCCTAGAGTGGGATTGGCTCACAAAATAGCTGTTCCAATTACCCCCGTTCAAATAGAGGCTTCTCAGAAACCTCAAAAGAAAAGAAGGAGAAGAAATACAAACACAAATGTTGCCAATCCCAATGAGCCCAGCAACACTGGGAAAGCCCAAAGGAAGAGAAGGGCAAGAAAACAACAACCACAAGATGAAACCATTCAAGGTGAGGGGACTACAATGCCTAATCCCCCAACACAATATGTTCACCCACAACACCAAGATGAGTTTCATAGCACATTTCAATATGGTTACAATCAGCCACCACAAGAAAACCCTCTACTTCAGCCTGGTTCCTTTACTAATCAACCCCAACATGGATATCCCACCATGCCTGATCCCAACTCTTTGATTGCCTCTTCTTCACATGCTCAGCAACAATATGATCCCAACACCATGTTTGCTCCTTTGCCTTCACAAAATGAGGAACAATACTACTCCAATGCTATGCCCATGACTTACTCTTTGGAGGGGGCTCAATCTAGTAGTCATATGACCCATCTTTCAGAGCAGGGGTCCCAGGGCTTTATAAACAACCCCTTGGGCTTGGAGAATTTAGGAGATCCAACTGATTTCCATGACTCATTCACTGGCATGCTTCAAAAAGAAATTAATCTTGACACTTGGGATCCTTCAGATTTAATTAGTGATATATTAGGTGTTACTACTACTGCTGAGCCATTTCAACCTCATTCTCAACCTCAACAGTATGAGCTATACCCACCCCAACCTCAAAACCCTGGGCAGTATCAACCTCCACCTGAACATGTTGGGCAATACCCATCTCAAATTCAACCTCAACAACTTGAACATCACTACCAATCATTACGATTTCAAACCACCCAATATAGCACAAATTTATATCATCAAGGTCCACCACAGTCAGGCATTGCCCCAAGGCCCACTGAAGCTCAAGTTCCAGATTCTCCTGAAAATAAGTCTATTGAAGATAAGGGTAAAGGTAGAGGGGGCCAAAGAGGAAGAGGAAGAGGAAGAGGAAGAGGAAGAGGAGGAGGCGGGGAAGGTGAAGGGAGAGGGCGAGGGAGAGGGAGAGGAGGAGGAAGAGGAGGAGGGGGAGGAGGAGGCAAAGGTGAAGGAGAAGGGGGAGGCCGAGGGGGAGTGAGAGGGGGAGGAGGAGGAGGAGGAGGGGGAGTGGGAGGGCGAGGGCAAGGGCGGGCAGGAGGAGGAGGAGGAAGGGGAAGAGATCAAGGTCAAAATTCTGCCACACAGTTAACTATGAGAGAGTCCGCAATGCCTGACAATGAAACAAATTGTACCGAGTTTAAGAGCACAGAGAGACCTAAGTCTAGGGATTGGGAGACTGATAATCAACATCCAATTAAGAAGACAAAGAAATTAATTGCAGACGTACTTAATGATAGGATTATTGGGGTTGATAGCATGCAAGGTCCCACACAGAGTCTAAACCAGGGTGGTGATTCGAGTTTTCCTATACAATATATGCCTGTAACTAGGGCTTCTAAGCACGTAGATGATAATGAAGTAGACAATCGCCCTTACTTCAGTTCTATCAAATGATGATGACAACAGTAGTAATGACGACGACTACAACCCTTTTTAACTATAGACACCCCAAATCATGGATTTTCTGAAACTACATGAAAACAAATCAAGGTATGTTATTTCGAGAACATCATATGATACTGTAGACGATCTATTCTTACAGATGGATATGAATTGACTTCTTAAGGAACAAAGGAAAACTAAAACTGTGAAATTCATCTTTCTATGTTTCTTACCTATAAATCATATACATAAGAACTTCAAAACTGCTATGCAACCAGTTCTACAATCATTTCTAAAATTGGACTATTTCATGGGTTTTAAGAAAGTATTTGGTGTTTTCCAGTCCCAATAATAGATTTAGGCCATGATTATATCAATAGGAAAATGTAGTGGAATGTTTGTTAATTCAAAATTTGTAACCTTTCTGATACTATGCAATCTTTGATGTCCATTTTTAATTAGAATGAATTTAATACTGAAAGAACTCTCTCTCTCTATATATAGAATTGTTTGATCTTTCTAATGCTGTTCTCTGAACAAAGAGATGACAGGGTCATAGTGGTTGTGAGCAATGTTATAAAGGGAGATTAGCAATGTGACAATGGTTAACCCTGATTTGACAGTTTTAATCTTAAGATTCAAGCATATCTTGCAGTTTTATGAACAAGTCAAGGCTAAAATTGGAATAAATTATATTTGAGACCGAAGTGTTTTGGTAGTGATATTCTTACCAAGATTGTCCACTCTCCCCAATCTTCTGTAGGTTACACATTGACCATTTAAAAGAATGGAGTAGCAAGGTTGTTAGTGAGTGAATTCAGCTTATTAGATAGGTAGAAGGTAGCTTTATATGTTGGTGATTTCATATTGATTGTAAGAGCAACTCATAGTTTGAGAGAGCATTTGAGGACTCTTCAAATAACAAATTCATTTTTATTATTTAAGCAACCTACTAGAGATTATGGAAGAATACAAGAACAAGAGGTTGGATTTTCACAAGAAGTTTGAGTGGGAAGCATATATAGAAATGAAGAATACAATGAGAATGATCTCTTTTACACCATTTATAAAATATATGTAGGGTTGTGAGATTAAGAAATTAGAAAATGAAGAGAATAATATTAGGTTTTCTTGTCACTCTAATCATTCTAAATGTGAGTGTTGAATTTGGGGTAGTAATGTGTTAGATAAAAAATAGAGATAGGCATAAAGAATCCAAAAATACTTAATCATAAGTAACTTACAAACTAAAATTTTAGTTTCTTATTAGATTTTATTAGCCAAATCATGTTACCTAAAGACATGTCCTTGGTAAATTTTTATTATTTACCATCTTGAAAATGTCCTAGGGACAAGGATGCCTAGGGTAGTTTGACTTTGATTTCTATAGGAAATTTGACCTTGATTCTCAAAGTAACACAAATTTGACAAATGAAATTCGCTTATATTAAGGCTCTATTATGTCTTGTGCATGTTTTATCCATGTTTTCATATAGATATTTTAAATTTCTCTACGTATTTCAATTTTGCCTACTTGTTAAATAGTTGTCTACTTCATTGTCCCCAAAATTGGTAAAACAATTATTATCCTAGAAACTTACCCTCGTCCCTTACCATACTTGTCCTAAAAACATGGGGTAACCTTGGTTGAAATAGGGTTTTTGCCTTTGGAAGCATCAATAATGGTCTAGTTAAGCTATCTCGAAAAAGGCTTAAAATAAGCAAAATCATTATTGACAAAGGCCGGTTATTGAGAAAGAGCTAACTATAAAGAAGAACATGTAGACAAAATAGAAAATGAAATGGATGAGCAAAAATGATGAAAATATAGGACATATTATATATGAATGTGCATATGCTAATGATGGAGTAAGAAAAAATATCTAAAAAATTTAGGACTATTTTGTAGACAAAGAAAAGTGGTTTCATCAAAGGTATTACATCAATGTATTGGATCACATTCAAAGAAGCATTTGCATTGCTAAGGTAAGATATACTTCATTTTTAGATCTAGCCTCTACTATATGACACCACACTTTCATTTACTTTATTTTATTTCAAGGTTGATTCTCCAACTAGGGTTTGACTGAGGCAAGCCCCTTTCTACCATATTTTGCCCTTTTTTTGTGTGTAGGAGCATGTGGCAAACCCATTGTTGCAGATCTGGGAAGTACAAGATTTGACAAACTATTCATGATTTTTGCAAAATAAAAGAATAGGGTACAAAGTGACTTAGGCAATTTGTACCCAAGAACAAAATGCCTAGGGAAATTTATACCTTGTAAATCAACCTCAAATCAAAACTAGTTATTGTATTAGTGTTATTAGTTCAAGTTAATGCATGTTCTTGTTTGTTTTCTATCAGCTTGTGTATGTTGAAACCAGTCATTTTTGGCTCATTTTGTCTTCTATCTTGCATTAGTCAATCACTAAATTCCCTAATTAGCCTTTTATATTAGTGAAGGATTAGAGATGTCATTAAGTGCTTGATTGAATATTTAATAATGGGTGATCCTCCTTCCTAAAGTGCAATACAAGATAGGATTGATCTCTCCCTTGATTACAATTTTTTAATTTACATTTTGGTGAACATGATTCATAACATCTTCACTTCTAATTTGATGTTTTGATCTTATTCATACAAATTGCATTCTTTCATTTTATGCATTCATTTGTTAAAAAGGGACATATAAAACTACACATTGTTGTCTTTCATTTCATGCATTTAAAGACCTAGTCCATTCTTTGTGAATTTCATTTCCATGTTTCAAAACAATAAACTAGAAAAACATATAGTTGTATTTCCATGTTTCAATTTCCTTTTGCTCTCTTGAGGGCCCTTCTTATTGGGATATATTGAGGCAAGACAATAATACTTCTCTAAATAATATCCCTATTTGGGATGAATGATGTTGACTATTCTCTTGATATGTATCTCCTTGGTGAAAGACAATGATATTATGGTAGAGGAAATTGAGCTGATTGTTCATTCCCTTATGGGAACTTTACCTTTTATTCATTTTAGTTATCTTCCCTCTAGAGATAAAGCATTAATGTGTTATGTTTTTCCATCTCCTAAAGTATGTCCCACACATCAAGATAATTTGGAGGAAGACGATACCACTTTGACACTCTTGAAGATCCTAGTTGAGTCAATACTAATAAAGTTTGTGGTAGTGAAAAGCCTAAAGTTGTTGGTTATCATCGTTAATGTACCCATCCAATGAAAACTAAACCGATCATTATGATCAAAGGTGTTCAACAAGTTGATTATCATGTGGTTTCTCATACATATATAACACATAAAATAATATATAAACTATCAAATTAGTTGTCCTTCTATCTCTTCTTGATTCTCAAGTTAATGATGCCTTCAACACCTTGTCTCCCCTCAAAATCTTAGAAATGGATATGATTCAGTAGAACAACTCTGTGTTACTCCCGCTAAGGTATCTATTTGGGATCTTATTCAAACTTTATCTACATACCATGAAGCATTACACCAAGCCTTAAGAAACATGTATGTTCCACCTTTTGTACAAACTAATATAATCATGTATTGGAATGTATGAATACAACCAACGCTCAAGCTAAGATTATATTTTCTCAAGATGAGTTGCCTTCTATAGAGATCCAATAAAAGATATTTTGTTATGTTTGTCCTTATCAATGGTAATCTTATTCAAGAAATGTGAATTAATAATGGGTCTAATATTAATGTGTGTAGCATTGATTTGTTTCATATAACTAAGGTGGGGTCTTCATTGATTAAACCTAAATCTATTCCTATATGTAGCTTGGAAAATGTTTCTAAAAGAACCTTAGGTAATATATAACCTTAACTATTAAGGCAAGTCATGTTAGTTTACCCACACCTATTCATGTAATGCCAAGTACTCTCAGTTATGATATTTCCCAAGGATGACCAAGGCTACATATCATGTAAGCTATTCCTTTAACACCTCATATCGAAGTGAAGCTTATCTATAAAAACATCATGTACACACTTGTTGAACTGATCATAAGTTCTAAATTTTTTTATCTAATTCTCCATCCATTCTTACACCATTTTAAGAAGGCATACCTTCTCTTCATAAAGATACAAGCTTTCTCCTTAAAATTCCCTTTTATAAGGTGATAGGGGGTTATTAGACTCCATGACAAATTTTGTGAGAGAATACAAAGTATTTAAGTTTAATATGAGGCCCTTTAAAGGTATTAGTATTATTATATGGATCCTAATTACACTTGAAGGCTAATTTTTGCTCACTCTTACCAGTGCATTTTCACCCGTATTTTTCAACACAAGTTTGGCTGTAGCACCATAAAGATGGAGCCAAGGGAAAATGACTTTGGTTGTTGTAAAAAGGTGTTGAGAGTAATTTTTCTATTGGATAACATATTTTTATAACTAACAAAAGTCTTATTAAAATGGCTTAGGGTTAGGGCTTTTCATATGAGAATTTGGTAGCTTCTTACAATGATATTGAGTTGCAAGGGATTACAATCATAATTAGTTTGATTTACTAGATAATAATATTGGACTCTCTATTTGGTGGATGTAGCCCTATATTGGGTGAACTACATTAAATATGTGTGTCTCCTTGTTTAGTTTTTATGTGTTTTATTCATATACTTCATTAGTTAAATTTTCTTGTAGATGTTAGATATTTGTGTTTCAAACCCTACAACTTAGTGTGCCATCTATCAAACTCACTTCCCAAAACAACTACACTCATTTTTAACATGGCTTAGGATGCTTGTTAAAAAGTGTTGAAACTCATGAGAAACCTACCTTACAACTGGCTAAATGAGAATTTCATTTCTACATATATTCCCTTATCATCTAACACTTCTCCCATACCTATCTTTAATCAAGAAATCATTTTACCTAAACTTCTTACTTGTTAAGTTGATAATCAACCCAAATGAAATACAAAGCATAGTTAAAACCTTGTGAGCCTTCATGGTTGCATGTATCATCAATATCATGACAACTCTACTAATCTATGTGAAACTTTGTGTTACAAAATTTAGAAACTCATATATTATGACATCATACACATAACAATTTTCTATGAGTTTATTTTTAACTATAATCACTTCAAATAACATTTAGGTTCCTATTATGTCGCTCCACAATATGTGACATTATCAAACTCTCCATTGGGGGAGCTCATTGACAATCATATTATTTTTTATTAAGTAAAACATGTTTTAACAGGTGCATGAAACCTAGCAATTAATAAAAGAAACTGACATTAAGTCTGGAATATGAAATAGACAACAAAGAAACAACAGGCGAAAGAAGGCTAGGAGAGCATAACAAAAAAAAAAGCCTCTAAAGAGAAGGATAGCCTATAAAACTGGAAACCAAAGGAAAACTTGAGAAGTAGGGGTGCCAGTCAAGAAGCAGTATTCTTGACCATCTCAATAGCCTTGAGCTCTAACATTTCCATAGTCCCAGCTACATCACTAATCATCTAAATTTCATTAGGAGAATCTTCCATGTCCCTCTTCTTGATGCTCGATCTAATTCTATTGCTAGGTTCCTCTTCTTGGGGGTGGGCCCCTCTTTCCTATCCTTGTTATACTCATTTCCCTTCTCCTCTTTGACCCCTATGCTAACCTCCATCATATTGTGTAGCTATTTGATATTATCATTTAAAGCTTTGATAATTTGGAAGCTTTGGTTAGCAGTTTTGTGGAGAGAGCTCTCCATTCTGTCCATCCTCTTTTCCACCTCGATAACCCTATTATCTAGATTGTTGATTATTTCATTCCCAACATCCCCCTCCATCCTTTCTAACCCCTACAACCTATTTTTAATCTCCTAAGTTTCATGAAAAATCCACTTGATTGATTGAAAGTTGTCCACCATACTATTCCTAGCATTGAGGAGATTCATCTCCACTTCCCTGGCATTGCCACTGAGAATAACCATGGCCGGATCAATGAGCTCATCTAGATGAATTCTACCATCATTACCCTCCAAAACCTTCGGTTGTATAGTTTCTCTAACAATGCCCATTTTAGCCGTCCAAGTCTCAAAGTTTCTCCAAATTGTTTTTCTCCCCTTGGAGCTGATAATACATGTGGTTTTATCCATGCCATATTCCTCATTTTTCTCTTCATGGACATGAAGGGGAGGTTCGTACCCTTCCCAGAATCCTGATTAGCATCAGTTTCATTACCTCTTCTCTTCTTGGCTAGGATATCCACCTTTTTACGAACTGAGACATTGCTTGTAACCTCCTTTTTCACATTGAATATCCTCCTATGTGTCCATACCCTCATCCTCCTCATTGTAGTCATTTGCAAAATCAATATTAGTTTTAATATTTTTACGTATCAAGCCTTTCCCAACCTTGATGATATTATTCTTGGATTCACTTGTCTTCTTGTCTTTCCCCAAATCCTTAATAATGTTAGTAACCTCCTCTTTTTCATCTGAATGAAGCCCAACACTATCCTCACCGTCAGACGAGAGATAGGAGCTCTCAATTTCTTTCAAGGACTCAACTTTCTGGGCTATGGATTTGTCATGGGTTTGAGCCTTAAAGTGCTCATAAATTAGAAAAAGCATAATTTCGAGTGAAGTCATACTTTGTGAGCAACATAGTAGTGATCCTTATTCTTATTCTTGTATCTACACTTGGGGAGAAAGGATAGTGTTTCAATCTTTCATCATTTCTAATGATCCATTCTCCCTTGGCTCAATGGTATTTGTTTAACACATAATAACTTGTCTTACCTATAATTATTTTTTTAAATTATTGATTCTCTCTTACATAATATGTGTGAATCCTTGTCATAACCTCTTTTGTGTTTGTAATTTTATTTTTAAATAAAATAATCCCTCACTTTGGGGCTTAAACTATATTCCTCTTCATCAATAATAATTTTACCTAGTAATATGGATGGTGTGAATTCTTGTTTTCTTCTCGCTTCTTTAATCAATAATGTTATTTTTATGTAAGATTTCTTCATCCTCTTTTCAAAATCCTTCAGAAGTATCCCTTCGCAATTATTTCATGACATCTCCTTTTATTTGTCTATTCCTTGACCTTATAGGAGATATGACCACAAGTTGGATAGGATTAGGTATTGCTTACGAGATATCTTTTTGGTGTTAACGATTCTTTATGCTTGTACCCGTTTTCCTTAACATGTCCAAAAAGTGTTAATTTTCCATCCTAAGGTGGAGCATACATGGCCTCCTTTTTGCAAATATTATGATAAGTTAAAGAAATCTAGGTACACAAACTAGCACAATAGAATATGTTTGCGCAAAATGATTCTCCTTTACACATGTTTTTAGGGTTGGTTCACTAGAACTTTCTAGATCATTTTACCTATAATTTTTATGGGTTGACTAGCATAACACAAATTTATATAGATTGTTATCAATTGACTATAATGCACTATACCATGAACTCCCTCTTTAGATGTTTTGATATAGGTATCATTTCTCCTCTTCTCTTTCCATTGTCTCTAACTAATTGATCACCTTACACAACCCAAATGAGTAGCATGTGTCATCCATGGTTGTCTTATTCTCTCCTCCATGATTCTAGAACATAAACCACCTTGTTTAGATTATGGATTGATGTCTTATCTTTTCTGTGTGATCTTACTCTTTCGATGTGACCACTTGTTCTTTTGTAATAGCTTTTTGAGTGTGATGTTAGTGGTTGATACATTATCTTTATTGACATCTCTTCAACTAGTTGACTTGGGACTTTAGTAAGCTTTATGGTTCTAAGCATTAATTCTACCCATACTTCCAAAAAAGCATAGACTAAACACATCATCCTAAATTGTAAGCGCCTATAATTAGATGCTCAATTTAGCCCTATTTTAGCATGTATAGTTTCTCACATTAATTTTTCACTCTAGTACTTAGTGAACCTTTATTAATTTTAATTGATAACTAGCACTTGCACCAAAATGATGTGCAATGATTATGCTAAAAGTAAATATACTTTATATAATCTATTGAAGGATAAAAAGAATCATAGAATGTAAAAATTGCATATATTGGTGGAAATTATTAGTAATGTAAATGAATTAGCTTTAGAATACAATGTTTAGTCTAGATTTCAAATTTTGGAAAGAGATAATTAATAGGGAGAAGTATCATGAAACATTAGATTTGTGTAAAGTCACAATGTTATATTACATAATCGATAATATTTTTCAAGTTACCATGTTTCTTCCTTATTTAAAATAAATTGTAGTGTCAATTGTGAACTCATTCAAGAAATCTAAATGTGTTTAAACAGGTCATTCTATTTCCAAATAATTTGTGAAGCAAAAAATAAATCTCTTGAACATGTTGATAATCTTTGTGCTTGTGAGGGACACATTTGACAATGGAGAGAAATTTCTTGCATCTAGATTTAAATATATAACTTGTTAAGAAGCTTCTTTTTAAAGAATATATGAGAAAAAAAACTGTTGTAAGATGGATTGTGGAGACATGATAGCTTTGATTGAAACTTTGACTTCAATCTTTATTGAAAATGACAATCCCTGAGTTGAATTATTATTATTGATTTTTTTTTAAAATAATTTGTAAATTTTGAATCTCTATGACAATTTATCTAATTGTTAATAGTTTTAAAACATTTTATAATTGTTAAATACAACAAATTTATGACATAATAAATATTTTTAATGGTTGGTAAATGCTTTTGATTGGAACTTTGAATGAGTGAGGCCACATTTTGGACATGGCATTTTGTTTGGTGAGAGTTTTAACATGTTGAACTATTAATATAATATGAATAGATTTCGTTAGATTAACATTACACTTAATCATTATTATTCAATTTTAAAATAAATCTAATTTATATTTTGAAGATGATAAAACTTTAAGTTATTATTGAAAAATAAAGTACGACAAAAAGTTACATATTGTACATTATTTATCATATACTTCAACAAATAAACTCAAGACACTTTTTTATAATAATCTCCAAATTATAAAGTACTATTTTTATATTTTGATATAATAATTAAATTAAATTTTAAAAATATTTATTTTTACTTGGTCTTGATGCTAATCCTACTCTTTACCTAGAGTCAATATTAATTCTAATTTTAACTATAAAGTAAAATGTTATGATTTTTTTTATATAGATTTAAGATTCTAATCTATACTACTATTCTCACTAAATGGAAAAAGTTAGTATAATCTATTTAGAGTAATGAGAGGAATAAAGGTCAAAGAAATTTGATATCCAAATAAATTTCATTCAATAGATTTAACAATTGAAAGAACATATATATTTAATAATAAAACTGAACTTTTAAGTCAATAAATATTTAAATAAAAATTAAATAATTTTTTTTAATTTACTATAATTAAAATATTAATAAAATATAAAAAATTTAAATATAGTTAAATAATTACATTTTACATTTAGTAGAATATTAACATTTCATATTAAATTATATATTTTATATTAAATTTAATATTTCAAATGAATTATCTCTACTTGATTGTTTTGGTCTTTCGCTTGAGGACAATTTGGGGACTTCAAATCTATCCAATTCTTTTGTATATCCTTTTCCCATTTTGTAAAATTTATTTTTCTTTTTATAATTGTCTTATTATTGGTCATCTTAATGATAGAATCTTGAATATTATGGATGATTTGTTTGATATCCCTTGTGAGACCTTTAAATATTCACCTATTCCTTTATTTTCAAAGGTGTTAGATGAGCATTGAAGGTGCATAAATAAAGAGAAGACCAAAGGTTTTCTTTTCCTTTACTTGGCCAACTAATAAGGAAGTCTTTGATACTATACTATCTTGGGCTAGACCATTGGAATTTGGACTAAATTCAATACCAACAAGCAACAACAACATGACATGACATAGAAAGATGGTCAAAACTTTCCACTTGGATTTCACACCAAAAAGGGCCATTGAAATTGATTCTCCTAAAGTCTTTTAGTAGTAAGGCATTTTTAATGAGGAACCATTTATAGGAAGGCACTATCGTTGGGTAAAATCGTTTTGATCCATTACAGAGTACTGAACCACTCTTTTCTTTCAAACTAGGTTTCCTAGATTGCATAATTAAGTTTGGCTATGTCATGATCAACCTTTTAGTATATCTTAGCAACTTTTATTGACTTATTTTGATTTGGTTGGATGTTTATCACCCAAACTCAAGTTGTTATGGGTAGATTGTTTTAGACATGTTGATTGTTATTGTTGCTTATAGACATGTGAAAGATAGATGTAATGTGATGATTAATCAAAAGTAGAAATGAATAAAATATGTCATTAATTACATTGATATTAATGATGAATTATTATGATGATATCGAATAAATATGAAATTCCAATTTGATTATAGTTTTTATACTAACATATTGATGTCAATTTGAGTTTGAAATTATTGATATGATTGAAGATGGGGTGTGGTTGAGGTAAAGCATGCTAGTTCCTCGGTAAGGACGTGATCATAAATGTATGGTTGCACACCCCTTTTAGATTAAAACATGTTTATGAAAAATTAAAGTGAAATTTGATTTGAATAGAAAAATAATTTGTGAATTTTGTACATGAGTAGAATATATTATATTTCTTAGATAGTTTTTGGTGTTCATTAAATATTTAGACCTCTTTCTTAAAAATAGAATGATAATATTAATATTTATTATATTTTATGTGTGTGAATGCTAATATTTGGAAATAATTGTAATGTAAATTTGAAAAAGGCTCTTATGAGAAATGAAATTTTTAAATTTACATAAGCTGGATTATTAAGTTTCAAGAGAATAATAGAAAATGCATTTACATATTTTAAAAAAGAATTAAACTAAATAAGCATAGTTATCTTTTCTTTCAAACATATATGTATATACATAAACTCTTTCTTTAAAAAAAAAATGTTTTAAATGCTTTAAGAGTAACTTGTAATGATTAGAAAGGAGGAGTGAAAAATCAATATCAAAGAGTTATTAATTGTATTAGAAGTTTCATGCCTAATAAAGTCATGATTGTGGGAAAGTAGAACTAAAAGGGGGAGTTTGGAGAAAAAAAAAAGAAGGAAATTGATAGAAGGAAAATCACTGGCACAGTGAAAATGACAATTAAAAATTATGTTTGCTGGACATTGCAGTGAACTGCCACATTTTTGGATAACTAAATGCTTGGATAAGCAAAAATAGAGAACCTTTATTGTATATTTGCATGAATGAATCTATTGTGAATTACCAATGCTCTGAAATAGATCTATTATTTAATCTAATTGTTGGGCATAAAAGACTCTTATGATATTCTAAAGGAAAAATTCCATCTTGGTTATTTGAGGTTATTATAAGTTAAGTAAGTTTAATTCTATTTATAGGAATATGACGCTTAGTTCTAGAACAAACTAGATGTTTGTTAATCCCACCTATATAGGCGAAGACTTATGTTTTCATTTTATCTTTTAGCCATTTGTTTTCCTCAAAAGTGTACGTCATAAAATATTAAACAATAATTATAATGTTTTGCACATTCTTATTTTGATTTTGGTTTTTTTAAAGAATGTTTCAATTTTTTGATTGGCTTTTCATTTTTTTTTTTTAAAAGAAGAAGTTGTGTAACCAATAAAAAATAAAGAAATTTTTTGTAGGATTTCAAATGGCTTATAAATTCTTAGGTTCTTGAAGCTTCCTATAAGTGGTAGAATTATATAAGTTTTATAAATTTCCCCCTTGCAAATTTCTCATGGCATTTTATTTTGTGTATGGGCCACTTTTTTTCATTTATTTTGTTACTATTATTGTTAAATGGACCTTTTGCATTTTATATTCTAGTTTTTGTTTGATTGAGGAACCAGACTAGGAATTTTGAGTTAAGTTTCTTGGAATGGTTCTAGCTAATTTTATTGGGGGTTGGAAAATTATAAAATCTAGGATACACAAAAATAGAAATTGAATTAAAAATCTCACTTATGAGCTTCATTGTCCTTCTGATTCCTCTTAATCCTACTATATTCATTGCAAAAAAAGATCCACTCTTTTTAAAGTACTTAGTTTTAAAAACAACTACAATTGATTTTATACTTTACCACTTCAACTAACTAAATTGCTGATGTTACTCACTTTTTGCATTAGGTGAGACTCCAACTGTAACACACAAATCTTGTTTTTATTGTTATAAAGGCTCTTATTGGGATATTTTAATGGTATTTTCATTAAAAAAAAAGGTAGAAATCCTTTTAAAAACCTATGGTACCTTGTAAATAGTTACAGTTGCTTTTATAGAAACTTATTTGACACGTTTCTTTTTTTTCCACTGTTTTCATTTTATTAAACCATCTAAGGAAAACTCTAATACTTTTATAATGACTATGGATTTGGAGAGTAGAATAATATGTAATAGCTACTTTCTAAAGAAATCCCTAAATGTCCATATTTTATATAAGAAATTTTAATGGATTCATTTTTTAATTTCTAAGTTGTGGAAATTTGGGCTCAATAATGTAACTATTAGTGTGTTTATATGGAATAATAAATGAGACAATTATAGAAGTTCATTTTGGGTGAAATAAAGGGTGTATTTTTCTTTCAAAATTGGGTGTAATGTGGAACGAACATAGAAGGTTAAAAGAGATTGATATATTTACCTACCAATTAGAATATGGAGTTTTAAGATGCTTTGACCAAATCTAATGTTGCATATGTATCACGAATATGCTTGGTTAGTTATTTTTTGTTTTGTCTCTATTGTCTTGTGATTAGGATTTCTTTTTAGACTAAATATTGTTAAGATATTCTTATCATCTGTCAATGTTAGGTTGTTAGGCTTCTTGAGCGGGATCAAAATGCTTTTCATTATAGGAAGAACCCTAGGGGAGCTAATCACTTAAATTTTGGGTGGAAAATTTGTCTAAGCCACACTCCCCTATCAGGTGTCCCATGTGGATGTCTTGTCTAGAGGCTTGGGAGATGGGGATGCAGATGGATAGTTCACCATATTTAGTGGGGTTCCATGTTTTTATGAGCATGATGGTCATGATTATATGTTTTATGATCATACATGATGTATCAATTATTTATTTTATGTATTGATGCTCGACAAATGGTTGACATCTTTAATGTTTCAAAACTAATTATTGTTATTGTATATACTATTTTAAAATTATGACCAATTTGACTAATTGTAACTTGAGATGAAATGTATCATCTTTAATTTGATGGTTTTGGTCGAATCATATATGTGTAGCATTTAATTAATAGAAAATGTTATCTTGTATAGTCTTTGAACTTGGAATGACTTCAAATATGTATTTCAACCTTACACTATCTTTGGAATATTGATAAATTGCCATGTTATAGTAAATTTAGTATTTACACGTGGTATCATATTTTTGTTTAAGCACTAGGACCTTGGTTTACTATTTCTAAGTTAATTACTTATGTTTGGTATAGGAGTTAACTTGAAACCATGAATACTAGAAATAATAACTGGGCAGGAACTAGTATCAATGATGAGTCTAATCCAAAACTAGAGGCTAAACCAAAACTTAGCCCTTTTGGCCCAATAGAGAAACCTCCCTTAACATCATGATGAATATATGGATCACCTTGAATAGTAAATGAGAAGTAGGAAGAATGAGGCTCAAAGTTAAGAAGCTTGATGGAAACTTGAGGAAAATATGAGAGTTCAAGCTCAATAGAAATAGGAAGAGGACTATAGATTGGAAACTATAAAATTCTAAAGAGGATAGGATACCTAGGGAGTAGTTGAAGGAATATTTTTATGCTATGAATGTTGGAGACCTAAATAATGAATAGATAGTAGAGGAGAAGAGAAAGAGCCTTAGAAATTTTGTACCACCCACTTTTGATGGTAAGATTGTGGGGGATGATGCAAAGGAATCAATCATCTTAATGGACAGGTGCTTTCATGTCTATAATCTCTATGGGGTTTATTTAAGCTGATTGATAAAGAAACTACATGGTATAACAATGAAATAGTTGAGAGAAAGTTGTGACCAAGACATATACCTTGGGAAGACTTCTTAGCTCTTTTCAAAAAATGCCAGTTGCCTCATTTATTCTATGATGAGAAGGTGTCTAAATTTTAGAACTTGATTCAAGTAGTCAAGGAAGTGACCAAGTACCATGAGATATGTTGCCACTTGATGAAATATGTTCTATGGCACCTATGGGATAAACATTAAATAGAATGAATAAATTTCTATTGGGAGGTAAACACACATATATGTGTCACCTTTTAGGACCTCTAAACCTATTTTGGTAAAAAGAACTCATTTGTCTATCAAAACTTAACTTTTTCCAAAAGATAAAAATACCTTTTTATAGATCTTGGAGTCAATATCATCATTATATAAATTTTATAGCCTTTTATTAGTTATAATATGTTATAAGTTTAAAATATTATAAGTATGTATTTTAACATTTGAGAAGATGCTACCTCAAAAAAGGGAAAAAATAGTATATCATATTATTTTTAAAAAATTATATTCAGCCCTAGAGGAGAGAGTCATCTTCAAGATTATGTAATTTAAAAAAAAAAAAAGGTGTAGATTTGATAGGGAAGTTTTGACAGGAGGAAAAATTTGTCAGTTTCTAATATGGTCGACCTTGAGTACTTATTACAAACAAAACATTCATTGAAAACCAATATTTATTTTTTGTGCCCTAGCTATACATGTCATCTATAACATATTTTCAAATAAGAGAAAAAAACAGATGATTTGCATATACTTGTTTAATGGGAACTATACCCTATATTTTGTAGAGTTAAAAAAAGGACTGTAAGATTTTTAAAAATACAAAAATTCTTACTCAATTGTTATTTTTAAATATAGGCATAACATTCATCCATTTTTACACATTTCATTGGTTTAATCATCTTCAAATTCTAAGCACAAATACCATTTTTTATGTCATCAAAGTTGAACAATCTACATTCTGGGATCCTTTTTCTTTATAAAAGGTGATATGAGTTTGTGCTTTTACCCTAGGATTACATCTTGAGATTGGATATGAGGGTGAGATGCATGAACAAGAAATTACAGATTTTGCATATGTAAATGAATTTCTTTAGGAAGAGAAACCAAAAAAATTAACTATGATCAAGACATCAAAGAGAAACAATACTCCTCAAGGATTCAAGAGGAAGTATGAGAATGATAAACCAAGGAACAATGGATTTCAATGGGTGTGGAACATGAGAGGAAAATGAGGGGTTAATAGGAATGAATACCAATAACATCTAGAATCATAATCAAAATAGAGACAATAACACAAATGGGAAAAATAAGAACGGAAACAACTGAAAGAACAAAAAATGAGAACAATGAAGGACCTAGAATTAGATGCTTCAATTGTGGAGGGAACTATTATTTTCCATATTCTCCTCATAACACCCCTCATAGAGATGATAGAGAACCTCAAGTATGAAACTAGATTCATGCAGTTGTTGACCACCATCAAGCTTATTTCTAGGAAACTCCTATTCAGATTGTTAGTACACTCTATAGATGCCATGTTATGGTTTTAATTGATTTAGGAACCCTATTAAATTTTTCATATATGTTAGGGAATTTTATCAATTACCTATTAGAGTTGGTTATATGTTTTTATCATGGATGCTAGAGTGCAATAATAGGGAAATTCATAGGGTTGAGAAGTGTCTAGCTTGCAACAAATTAGAACTTCCAAAATTTCAAATGCAAGTTAATATTTATGTTACCCCATTGAGATCTTATGATGTTATCTTAGGCATCAATTGTCTAGATGAACATAAATCCATAGTGAATTATAAAGCAATTTTAATTGAATGTCTAGATGATTTGAGGTTACCTATAGTTGTTAGGGGTTTAAAGAAGCCTTTGGAGCTTAGGTAGATTTCAATAATACAATTAAAGAAGGCTAAGAGGAAGGGGTGCACAATATATATAACTTCAAGAATTCTATAATGCATCTCCATATGAACTACCTAAACAACCTCCTAAGAAGAAATTCAACTTCTCATCTAATGGTATGTTAGGAATAGAGCCTCGATCCAACACTCTATATAGAATGACAAAAATCCATATGTATAAGTACAAGATGTAGTTTAAAGAGATTTTGGACACGTTGAGGTTATTTACAAATTACTGAATTCTCAACAAGGCGACCATTAAGAAAAAAATATCAAGTTCCTTGGATAGATGAAATTTTTGATCATATAAAGGGAGAACCATTATTGTCCATAATTCACTTGAGATATGGATACCATCAACTTCAAATCAAAGATGAGGACATAGCTTGAATTGCATTTAGAACAAGTTATGGACACTATGAGTTTTTGATTTTACCTATTGATTTAACCAATGCTCCTACAATATTCATTAATTTGATTAATAATTTGTTCTAAGATTATTGATGAGAGCCAATTATAACCTATTTAATGCTATATTTTAATCTATCTTATGCACTTTCCTACATACTTCTCTATTCCATTTGTACCCCATTTCATTCCATTTTACCATTATAATGTTGCATATAGTTTAATATAATTAAGTAGTATTTAATATTGTTTTGGGATTAAAATATGAAAAATTCATTATTGATTATGTTTTACTAATCTTTACTACTGCAACATGTTGATTTTTTATTGTAGATCTTCCTATTATTTAACAACCTCCTATCACCTATCTGTCAGGATTGCAACTTCCTATCGCCTGTTAGTCGGGACTGCAACTTCCTATTGCCTTCTTCACCTTCCATGCAAGACTCTTATTGGTATTTATTTGGAGTATTTTTTATTCCAACAATATTGACTAAGGAATATGTTGAAGAAAATATAATGATATTATTATATTTATTAGAATTTGGCAAGAAATCACAATTCAAACATTTTCTATAGTCAATATTGCATGGCAATTTCTGAGAAAATGAAGAAGACTCTGAAAAATCCGAGATATGGGTTTTGTCCAAAATAAAGCCAATTTGGTTCTCACGTGAAAAAATCTTCAGAAAGTAAATGAAAAAGGAGTTATGAGTGGTTTTCTAAAGGCCAAAATTTTAGATTTACCATTTTGGCCAGATTTTCATATTGTTTATTTGTTATATTATTAGAAAATTAGTTTGCAAATAATTAGTATATTGTTAAGAAATTAGTTTATTGTGTTATAGAAAGAGTGGTCATATATTTAACACTCTTTATTAAAAATAAAACAATAAGTTTCAACCATAAAGACTCAACTTCCATAAAAAAAATGGAAATGTTTGTTTTATATGTAAAAGGCTATATAAGCCATCACATATTCAAGAGAGGAGAAGAAGAATGTATGAGCCATAATATCATAAATATATTATTGTGCTGAGATTACTTAAGAGTTATTTGAGCATTTTCTTCAATCGATTTGTTGGGAGGAAGGGCGCCCACTCTCCAACAACTGATAGATTGTAAATAATTTATTCTAGTGTGTTTGGCATTTGTTTATTATGTTTTATATTGTTATGTCTGATAGTTTAATAATTTTTGTTAGTTAATATTATATTTCTATATTCAATGAGTGTTAATAATCTATTTTTTATTTCAATGTTGTAGATCTAGTTGATATGGCTTTTAGATTTGATTTCTATTATAATTTGTCTTAATTTCTATACCATAGTTCCTGTCGCATTCCTGTATTATAGTTTCTGTAGAATTTTAATCACAAAATTAGAAGAGAAATAATTGTGCATTAAGAAATTATGTTATCAAATTAGCCATCCATATCTTATGCACGTTTATGGTTTTTAGATCAGTTTGGTTTGTATTTGAGAGTTTTGTTTTTAGATTATTAGATCTATTGAAACTATTATTGCCAGAAAATTATAGTTCTTGTCACCAGGAAGTGATAGTTCTTGTCACCAGAATTACTTTAGTTTGCTACAGATTTATTCTTGTGTGTTCTATATGCATTCATAATCCCTCATATCATAAGCAACATCCCTTGATAGCATATTGCTCGGACACCTTTCGCAAGCTTACGCTCTCAGATTGACACGAATAGACCAAGTTGAATTTCATCATAAATTGTTAATTATTTCTTAATTATTTGCCCCAGTGTTGGCCTATCAATTATTTAGAAATATTTTTTGAGATTCTCATTGATGATATCTTATCTATTCCAAGAATGTGGAAGAACATGGGAAACACTTGTGAATAGTCTTGCAATGCCTCATGGATAAGATTTTTATGGAAATATATCAAAGTGTTTATTTTAGTAGAAGGGGATTCATTATTTGGGATATATTATCTTTTCTAAAGGAATTTTTGTGAAACTTATGAAGATCAAATCTATTCTTGAATTATCAACATCTTAGAATGTGAGTGAACTTAGAAGATTTGTGGGATTAGGAGAGTATTACAAGAATTTTGTGGAGGGTTTCTCAAAGATCCCAACAATCATTACATCCATTTAGAGGAACGGAAAGAGATATGAGTGGGATGATATTTTTGAGAGATTCTTTCATCTATTGAGAGATTCTTTCTATCTCTATCATACCAAATCATAATGGTCACTTTAGATATATAAAGATGCTTAAGGAGATGGGCTAGGATTTTTAGTTATGAGTATGGTAAGGTAGTGGGCCATGTAAATTGAATTATTATGAGGTTAAGTATACACCTTATGATTAGGAGTTGGCTTCCACAATTCATACACTAGTGATGTGGAGGAATTACCTTTTGGATAAATCATTAATTTGAATTGAAGACAAAGCATATGAGTTTGAAGTACTTTTTTACTGAACCTGTCCTTAAAGCCAAGAAGATAAATTTGTTAGAGTTTTGTAGTGGAAATAACTTTGGGATTTAGTATATCAAAGGGAATTAAAATAGAGTGGCCAATGCATTGATTAAAAAGAGATTATTTAAGCTATTTCCACTACTAGGACATTCTTAAATAAATACATATTGTAGAACCTTTAGGGTAATGTCCACTATGAGTTTGTCAAATTATCATTGCATATTGATCCAAAATAATAATATTTTGATGGATACTCTTTTGATGAGGATGATATATTGACATACCAAGGTAGGATGTATAATTCCAACTAGACAAGGTTGAGGAAATTAGTTTTATAGGATACATAGTGAACTCCATTTTCAAGACATACAGGGTTGAATAAGATGTTTTTTGATATGATACCATTCTAGTTCTAGATAGGACTTAAGAGAGATATAGTTGTATCCATAGTTTAATGCCCATAGTGTCAATGGGTTAAGATTGACCAAGTCCATCTAGTTGGAATATTATATCATTGTGATAGTCCATAGTATATGGCAAATTATCACAATGGACTTTGTGTTGGAAATCACAATTGCAACAATTGTTATGTTGTCATTGATGTCAAACCTATTGGTGAGACATTTAATAACAGTGTAGAGTGCCATATCATTTGATTGATGAAGAGGATTTGAAAAGAGGAGATAGTTAGATGAGCTAGTGATGTTGATTAGTGATGAGAAGTTAAGAATCATAGAATTACAATGGGCACTTGATAAGTTAGTCCTTGAAAAGATAATGTGTTGTTGAAATTATTACATGAAGACAACTGAATTAATTTATGAGTGAAATTACAAGAAGTTGAGTAAAAATCTAAGCATGAACAAGTATTAGTGTTGGTCAATCAATAAAGAAAATGAAGTAGAATATTAAGCAACTTAAGAAGAAGTCAAACAAATAGTTTAAGAAAAGTGATAGTTATTATCGAGCAAGTTGATAAAGGAAATGTTAGTATTAACCAAGCATCAGTAATAACCAAGAAGGATAGTGAATGTTGAGTGAGACATAAAAGTGTGTGCCAAGCTACATAGTGATGACCAAGCAGAAGATCATAGTCATTTCCAAGTGACAAAAAAAGTTATAGTTTGTGAAAGAATCAAGTTTGAGGATGATAGTTGGAATTTTGGATTAGTCAAAATACATGGATGATAAGGATTGATGAGATGGAATATTTAATGTACAAAGAGAGTTTGTTATGTGATCAAAGGAAAAAAAATGATTAGAAGTTTCTAGAAGGAGAAGAAGAAAATAATGATGGAAGGATTTGATGAATCTGACCTAACACTAAGATTTTTAGTGATGTTTTAGCAGCAAAAGATCAAAACTGACTATTTAAGGAGGCATAAGAGATGTTTTCTAAGGTTGGTTTTTCGTTGATTGGTGATCATAAGGAGAACCTATGAAGAGTAGAGTAGTAGAAGAGAAGTGTGAATATATTAGTGAAGTATGATTTCTTAAAGGGATGCTAAGCAGATCAATGATCGAGATGATAATGGAGACTAGTCAATGAACCAATAGATGAGTGAATGAGATATGAATTAGCAAAGTGAGTTATATTTTACAGATCAAACATATTTTTATATTCTAACCATTATGGCAGTCAAAATCCTTTAATCAAGGTTGACCTAATAGTCATTTTGTACATTCTTTAGTCAAGGTGACATTCTAATGGAATGATCCAAAGTCCTCTAACAAGTCTAATACTAATAGGGTGATTAAATCCTTTAAAAGGTTCACAGTTATGTATTTTGTAACCTTTAACATGGTTGGCTCTTAACTAAGCTCACTTTCGAAGAGTGAAAAAGTGGTAGCATGTTACTTGGTAATTTTTCCAAGATTGGGTTTCCATGTTAAATCCTGGTGTCAAAATATCATTTACTTGTGTGAATGTTACTTTATGCATGCTATTTTTATAGTTATTTATTTTACTATTTTTTGGCACACATACACAAAATATAGAGTTAAAGAATGTTAATTTGTTGATGATATGATATATAGAGTGATTTATTTTATGAGATAGATTAAGTTATTTGAAAGTGTTAAAATTTGAATTGGTACATCTGGACCTGAGGATAACTAATTCACCCTCCTCTCAATTATTCTAAATCATTCTAACAATTGGTATCAGAGTTGTGCTTCTTGTAAGGAAAATTTGAATTAACTTATAACTAAAGATCAAGATGTACAAGAGAGAGACACCAAGATGAACAAGGAGAACTTGTTAGCATGACAATACTTGATGAGATTGTACTTATATGGTATTGGAGATTCTACATCATACTACCTAGATGATTAATACATTGAGGCACTTTGACCTATGATAGTTAAACAAATGAAAGAGAAGTAGGAGCATAACTAAATGATGATTGAACTAGCAGCAACCCTAAGTGATGCTAAATTTGATGATGTGAATGATTTCATGATAGCAAAGAAAATGTGGGACAAGATGGCACAAATCCATGGACAAGACAAAAATTTCTTGAGAGATAAGGCAGGAAGATTGAGAGACAAGTTTGATGATATGATAATGAAAGAAGGTGAGACAATTACACAATATTGTGGTTGAATCAAAGAGGTGGTGAATGTTATTAAAGGTGTTGGAGGAGTTATATCTAAAATGACTCTAATAAGAAAGGTATTGAAAACATTACTTCCAATTTATGCCATTAGAGTATGTGCAACACAAGAGTTGAGATGTACACTTGATAATGATCTGACATTAAATAGTCTAGTAGGTGGACTCATAGCATTTGAATTGTCAAAATTTGATAACTATTTCATGATAGAAAAGAAAATCTGAGACAAGTTGGCAAAAATTCATAGAGGAGACAAAAATTTCTTGAGAGCTAACTCAGAAAGCTTGAGAGGAAAGTTTGTTGATATGAGAATGAAACAAAGTGAGATAATTGCGCAACATTATGGCCAAATAAAAGAGATGGTGAATTTTATTAAAGATGTTGGAGGAATTACACATTTGAAGAGATTGTGATAAGAAAGGTATTGAAAACCTTACTTCTAATTTATGCTATTAGAGTTTCTGCAACACAAGAGTTGAGATGTACACGTGGTAATGATCTAACACTGGATAGTCTAGTTGGTAGACTCACTACATTTGAATTGTCAAATTTTGATAATTATTCACCTTCTACTATTGAATCGACTTTCAAAGCTCAACTAACCCTTGATGGATCTAAGAGAAATAAGAAGAGAAAGTATATGGAAAGTGATAGTGAATCAAATGATGATCTTGATGAACTTGAATCTTCATTGGTTAGAAGGCTACCTAAAGGAAAAGGAAAATACAAAGGTAAAATCCCTATTATTTGTTTTACATGTAAAAAAATTAGTCATATTGATGCAAGGTGTCCTGACATATATGAGAAAGAAGAAAAGAAATCCTTCAAGAACTAAGGAAGGAGAGACAATAGAGATAATTGAGATAACAAAGACAATAGAGACTACAAAGATAAAGGTAATAAATCTTGCTACATTGATGAAGAAGATGGTTCTGATAGTAACTTTGATGATCATGATGAATAATTTGTTTATGTTGCAATGAAAGATGATCCTAATGAAGATGAGAAAACTCTATTGATTTCATGTGTGAGTAAAAATGATAAATGGATGATTGATAGTGGTTGCTCACATCATATGATTGATGATACAAGTAATTTTGAGAAGCTATAACATTATAATGGAAGCGATGTTGAGTTTGGAAATGATGCACCATGTTCTGTGAAAGGTAAAGGATCAATTATACTAAATGATAAGATTTAGATGTGATAATGCACATTGGGTTGATGATTTGAAATATAACTTGTTGAGTGTGGCATAGTTGATCAATTTAGGCTACTGGGTTGAATTCCAAAACAAGAAGATAAAGATCTATGATGCTACTAGTGAATTGATTGGAAGTTCAGAGAAAACAAGAGGTAACTTATTGTATGTAGACCTATCTGAATATACTTGTCTATTTGCACAACTTGAAGATATTTGGTTATGGCATAAGAGGCTATGTCATATGAACTTCAAAAAATTGGTAAGCATTAGTTAGATGAAAAGAGTTAGAGGCTTACCAAGATTAAGAAAACCTAATAAAGTGATGTGCAAATAATGCCAAATAGTTAAAATGACAAATTCTAGTTTCAATAGCAAGACCTATTCTTTTGATGATATCTTGGATTTGGTTTAGACTAATTTGTGTGGTCCTATTGGAGTACAAAGTTATTATGGTGAAAACATTTCATTCTATTTGTTGATGACTTTTCTAGAATGATGGTTGTGATGTTTCTTAAAGAAAAATATGATACATTTAACATGTTTAAGTGGTATTTGGTTAGAGTTGAAAAGGAAACATGAAAGAGTTTGAAGTTATTTTGATCAGATAGAGGAGGTGAAGTCATATTAGATGAGTTCAACATATTCTGCAATGACAAAAGGAATCAAGAGAAAAATGAATGCACAAAGGACTCCACCACAAAATAGAATAGTTGAAAGAAGGAATAGATCATTTATGGACCGTACAATAACATTGATGATGGATAAGAATGTTTCCCAATAGTATTAGAGAGAAATTGTAAGTATTGTTGTCTATACTTTGAACCGAGGTCAAGTGAAGAAAGATACAAACAAAACACTTTTTGAACTTTGGTATGACTATGTACCTAATGTGAATTATTTCAAAGTTTTTGGAAGTAAGTATTACATATTGAAAGATGCAAGAAAAGGAAAACTTGATGCAAAAAGTGATGAAGGTATATTTCTAGGATATTCCACTAAAAGAAAAACTTATAAGTGTTTGAATTCTAACACTAATAAGATTGTGGAAAGTAAAAATGTTAGAGTTCATGAATTTACATAGAATAATGAAGAAGAATGCAAGAAAGAACCTAAAGACTATAGTAAATTTGTCTATATTTACAAAGTTGAACCTAGCACTTTACCTAAAATAGAAAAGGTGTTTGTCAAGCATTAGTAGCCAGGCACTGCCAAGGTTCTGTCAAGCATCAACATATTTCCAAGCATCAGACTATAAGATCCAAGTTATAAACAGAGATTGTCAATCATCATACAGAGGAAAATGATTTGTAGGAGAGTACACCAGATGCAAATGAATAAGTAGAATCTAGTGAACCACAACAAGAAGAAAGAAGACCTGAACTTGTTTTGGAAAATTATGTGAGAAGAAATTATACACCAAATCAAATCATTGGAGATAAAGTTTTAGGCGTCAATACATGAAGAATACTAAAGAAATATGATACATGCCTATTATTTGAGTTTGAGCTAAAATCAATCAAAGAAGCCTTGGAGAATGAAGATTGGAAAGGAGCAATGAATGAAGAAATTGAGAAGAAGAAAAACTTGGACATTGGTACCTAGACCAATGCATAAGTATGTGATTGGAACTAAGGGGGTTTCATAAATAAGGTGAATGAGAAAAGTGAATTCACAAGGAACAAGGAAAGACTTGTTTGTAAGAGATATACACAAGAAGGAGTTGACTATGGTGAGACTTTTGCCCCAGTTGCAAGGTTGGAAGGAGTGAGAACTTTACTTGCATATGCTACTTACAAAGGATTCAAAGTATACCAAATGGATGTCAAATCTACATTTCTAAATGGAATCTTGTAGGAAGAAGTCTACATTGAACAACCTAAAGGATTCTTTAACCCAAGCAAGAGGAATATGGTATGTAAGTTACACAAGGATTTATAGGGTTTTAAACAAGCCCCTAGAGCATGATATGAAAAGTTACAAAATTATTTGGTGAAAATAGGTCTTTCAAGAACTAATGACAATAGCAATCTATACTCGAAAAGTGACTCTAAAAGTAAGATATTGCTAGCTGAATTTTTTTTGATGATATCATATTTGGAGGAAAAGATTTGTTGTGTAAGTCTTTTGCTAATGAAATGAAGAAGTAATTTGAGATGTCAATTTTTTGGGAGTTTAAGTTCTTTGTTAGATTATAAGTTTATCATATGAATAAAAGTATCTACTTTACAATTCCCAAGTATATCATTGAGATATTGAAGACTTTCGGTATGGAAGACTTAAGACCAATGGGAAAACCTATAGCGAATAGACATAAATTCTCAAAGAATGATAGTTCAACTGAGGTGACTCAAATATTCTATAGGTCAATGATTGGAAAATTGGAATATGGTGTACATAGCATACCTGACATTCAATTAGAGGTTGAAAATTTTGCTAGATTCTATGCTAATCCTAGAGAAAATCACATGATGGAAGTGAAAATAATCCTGAGATATCTAAAAGGAATAGAAGAGTATGGATTATGGTACAAGAAGAATGACAAGTTTGAACTGAAGGTCTATATAGATGCTGACTGGGTAGGCAAAACTGATGATAGAAAGATTACAAGTGGATGTGATTTCTTTCTAGGAAGGAGATGATTTCAAAGACAAGCAAGAAACAAAATTGTAATTCTCAATCTACAACAAAGGCTGAATATGTTGTTGTAATAGTAAATTATTCTTATATTGTGTGGATCAGACAATTGTTGAAAGGTATGAAGGAAGAGATCACTGAACTTTTTGTTATTCATTATGATAACACAAGTGCTATAAACATATCAAAGAACCTTTTGATGCATACAAAGACTATACATATTGAGATCAAGCATCATTACTTGAGAGAGCTAGTACACGATTTTAAAAAAAGTGAGATTCGAATATGTGAACTCAAAAGAATAGATAGCTGATATATTCACTAAGGCACTACCTAAGGATGCTTTTGAGTATCTAAGAGGTAAGTTAGGGTTCATTACCCTACCTAAAGAAAAATAAGAAGAGATACTACATTGCATCAATTGTTGTAATCAAAATATCTTACACATTGATGCAAGAGGTCACACTTTAGGAGCTTCCTAAAGATTGTGAAAAGTAAGAAACTGAACTATGAGTAGATGAAGCTAAAAGGAGATATGAATAAATATGAATAATGGAGTGCCATTTCTATATCAATCAAAGTAGTGACATAAGGATGATGTGTATATAGTACAAAACTTGAGAACATTGTCTTTGGCATTGTTGTCAAAGAGGGAGAATGTGTTCAAGTTACCATATAAGATACATATCAAAAGGGAGGTAGTTATGCACTTATAATGAGCTGAGAGAGAATATATTGCTAAGTTACCACCCAAAGAAAGGGGAAGATATGACAAAGAAGGAGCATGTGCTAAAATGAATGAGAGGGAGCATCCAAAGATTGCATGGATGAGAATTAGAATAAAACTAAGAAAGAAAGAACACTAGCATAAAGGGAGTTGACGGTACAAGTTTAGAGAAGCCATAGTGAATATTTTGGATTGCATAGTAACGATAGGTGCTACCATCAACGCTAAAGAGGGATATTGTTGGAAATCAGAATTTGAAAAATTGCTATATTGTCATTGATGTCAAACCTACTAGTGAGACATTTACTAATAGTGTAGAGTGCCATATCATTTCATTGATGAGGATGATTTAGAAAGAGGATATAGGTAGATGAACTAGTGATGTTGATTAGTGATGAGAAGTTAAGTATCATGGAACTATAATAGGCACTTGATAAGTTAGTCCTTGACAAGATAATGTGTTGTTGAACCATTACATGAACACAAGAAGACAAGTGAATTAATGTATGAGTGAAATGACAAGTAGCTAAGTAAAACTCTACGCTTAAATGAGCATCAATGCCAATCATTCAATATAGAAAATAAAGAAGAAGATTAAAATAATTTAAGAAGAATTTGAACCAATAGTTTAAGTTGAGCGACAGTTATTGTTGAGCAAGTTGATGAAATAATTGTTATTATTGATTGAGCGCCAGTAACAATCGAGTAGGATAGTGAATGTTGAGTGAGACAGAATAGTGTCTGCTGAGATACACAATGGTGACCAAGAAAAAGAATATAGTGATTTTTGAGTGACAAAAAAAATTACAATTTATGAAATAATTGAGTTTGAGGTCAAATTAGTTGCAATTTTGTATTAGTCAGAATGTGTGGATGATAAGGATTGATGAGTTGGGGTATGTGTAGGATCATGATGTGCCAAAAAGTGTCGATGTGAAAAAATTAGAGTTTGAAAATGTCTAAAAGCACTTCAAAATCTGCTTTGCATTTTTTCCACCCATCCTAATACCAAGGCTAAAAATTTTGGGCCAAGCCTTTTTGGGTATCGGATAAAAAATCGGGTACCCAATATCATATCAGGTATTCGATATGAAATCAGATACCCAAAACCTATGACATAGATTTTAAAAAAAAACCCAAGAGTTATTTTGTATTGCATTTTTTAGGTTTTATTATTGTGTTACATTCAGGTATCAGATTTCCGAATGGGTATCAGACAAAGGTAAGTTTTTTTTTTTTTTTAATGATTTGAATGAATATTATTATAAATTAGTTATTTTCAATAGAATTTGTTAAAAATTATGTTTTTTAATAGAAATTGTTGAAATTTAGGTGATTTTTAATAGAAATTATGTTTTTCAAATTAATAGGTATGGCCGACCCAAATGATGGTATTGAGCCAAGAAACAATGTTCCTCGCAACCTTCCACCAAATGATCCAATACCCCCTCAAAATCATCCACCAAATGATCTTGTACACCCTCAAAATCCTCCTCGAGTTGAAGATTTGATATTTGAAAATCTCTCCAAATTGAGGGTTTTGCAAACCACATATAACAATATACCCACATTAGCTCCCATGTTATCCATGTTAAACACTATAGTGGATAATATTGAAACACTTACCAATGAACAAAATGTTGCTCTTCACTAGCATGAGCAAATGCATGCCATGTTTGATGATGGGTTGGACTATGATGAGGTTGCGACCCAAAATATAAGTAAAGCTGATATAGTTAGCTTTTTTGCAAACCCAGAAATTGATAAACAAGTAGAACACACAAAGCCCAAATTATAAATTAAACGCTGCACAAATGAGGCTATGCATGCAAACTTTTGGGATCATTGGTGGATGGTTTTTGACATCCCTCCACATAGAAATTTAGAGGTGTCATTATATTTCATTAAAAAATATGTATGCCAAATTTGTGTTGCACCTCAAGGTGAACTATTGGAGCATAAGGCCTAACATGGGTGTAGGAGGAGGAGCTCCTCAGAATAGACCCTTTGCCCAATGGAAGAAAGATGTCACTTTTTTCCCGCCTACTAATGTCTCCCCCCTCCTCCAGTGTAACATCCTAATATCATTGCAAAGGCTAGCTTTTAGACTATTAGAGTCATCCATAGATTGAGTAGCCTATTAATATCTTGGGATAGGTCAGTGTTGCCTCCCCATGTTGATGATGTTGGCACAAGTTCATCATTAGCAAGCTCATTACATGTTTTTCTACCCCATACTTGAATAATGTACAAGAATATTTGTTTGGATCCCATAATTGATCTTTCTGGTTATCAATTTGTATTTGAGAAGAATACACCAAATGTGTGTACAGAGGCTACATACCCTTATGTGAGAGAAGAGAGGCATGGAATCCTTATGTGTCAGTACGTGTATACATTTTTTTGTTACAATATTTTCAATTTAATGTTAATATTTATAATAGAGTAATTTTAACCCATACTAACTTATACATGTATGTGATCTTCATTCATGTTTAGTTGATGACTAAGGAGGAGCTTAGATAGGTTGATAATGTCATGCTCTCAACTATTTGATTTGGCCTTGAGACATCTATGGTATATTATGTTGTGATCTCATTATTTTTCTATTTAATATTGGAGAATATATGGTTTTTATCTTTCTTTTCTCTTGCAGGTATCCTTGTCAACAGGGGGCAGAGTGCGAGGGGTGAGGCACATTCCATTGACAAGGGAAAGGTAATTAGGTGCTTTTAAAGTGATTAAATATTGATGAATTCTTGTAAAATGTGTGTGGTCATAAAATTTAAAGACATTCTTTATTATATAAGGTGTGGCTACTGGTGATGAGTCTAGGTAGATTTGACATCACAGACCCTCTACCACTTCCATTTGCAGTGAGAGCTCCATTGTATGTATAAGTATCATTTATTTATTATTTTTGTTATTTTCATAAATAAATTCAAAACTCATTTTCATGATATTAACAACTAGTATTCTATATCTCATAGGAAACACCTAGTACACAAGAGGCAAGATGCTAGAGTTTTATATCTTTGCTGACGCAACTATTATATCTAGAGGAGGAGTCAAAAAAGTTAAGTTGTAGTTTGAATTCTTGATTATATGTTATAAATTTAATATGCTATGAATTATAATGTTATATTTTAAGTTGTATATTCATTTGACAAACATACTTGAACATATACAAGCCACAATCAACAAGGTTCAAGCATTGCTGAGGACATATGAGAGGACTCCTGACTAGCACAAGAGGTCAACGAGAGAGGTATTTATGATGAAATTTTATTAGTATAAATATTCATTAAAAAAATTATCATTATGAATTTTATTAATTCAATGTTAGATACATAGGATCGTATAAATTTAGTAATCTAACTTCGGGTTTTCCTTTTTTGTTTATGTAGGAGGTATCTGATCCACCTAGTGCAACGAAGAGGCTACATTTTGATCATCCACCAGTAGCATAGGATAGTATAGTTGTCATAGGATGTGTATGTGAGATATTTTGAAATGGCATATGCCACATTGTATATAGAAACATTGATATTATACACGTTTTGATGGCATGATCAGCCACATTTTGTATATGGATCTATGTATTTTGATATATATTTGCATAATTTGTCTATGGATACATGAACTTTGATATATATTTGTGTAATTTTTCTATGGATACATGCATTTTGATATATATATTTTTTTCATTTATGTGCATAATGATATACATATTAATTTAGTATACTATTGTTCAATTTATCATGCATCATGTGTATTGTTCATGTTTATGGAATATTGTTCATTTTGATCATGTTTGTTATATTTGATTTAAATGTAGTAATTTGTGAATAATATTTTAACATTTATTATTAAATTTTTATGTAATGTTTAATTTGAAATGATCTCTGCAATCGCTTAAGATGTCACTATGGTTCACCCATGCAAATGCACTTAGAGCACCTTAGAGACTCTTTGGTAAGGGGTGGCCGCAAATGATGGAGGCTCTTTGTGGCTATAAAAAGAGTGTCACTAGGGTTAACCCACCCATCTATATCTAATGGCATTGATGATTTGATGCCAATATCAATGGTTTTAAAGTTACGCAGTGATGCACCAATGAACTGAGGCACACTATGGTTTTGGCATATAGTGAGATTATTGTATTGAATCCAAATAGAATGTGATCTCTTAGAAATGATATAGGTTATTCTAGTCCTTGACATGATTGTCTTGTATCATTCTACATTCCATTGATAGCCCCCATGAGCTCTGAGTTACGACCCTTGGAAGATTGACCTCGAAACACATTTAGAGCACCTTGGAGACTCTTCGATACGGAGTGGCTGTGAATGACAGAGACTCTCTATGGATAGAAAAAGAGTGTCACTAGGGTTCACCTACCCATATAGAGCTAATGGTATTGATGATTTGATGCCAAGGTCAATAGTTTCAAATCTATGCAATGATGCACCTATGAACTAAGGCACACTATGAGTTTTGGCATCGAGCAAGATCGTTGTGCCAAATCCAAATGGACTGTGATCTCATAAAAATGAGATAGGTTATTGTAGGCCTTAGCATTACCATCCTATATCATTCTACATTTCATCGATATCCCCCATGAGCTTTGAGTTACAACCCTCAGAAGATCAACCTCGAAACGAACTTAGAGCACCTTGGAGACTCTTCGGTACAGGGTTGCCATGAATGATGGAGGCTCTCTGTGGCTGGAAAAAGGGTGTCACTATGGTTCACCTCCTATCTAGAGCTAATGGCATTGATGATTTGATTCCAAGATCAACAATTTCAAAGTTACATAGTGATGCACCTATGAATTGAGGCACACTACGAGTTTTGGCATCGAGCGAGATCACTGCACCGAATCCAAATGGAATATGATATCTCAAAAATTAGATAGGTTATTGTAGGCCTAAGAACAACCATCCTATAGAATTTTAAATTTCATTGATATCCCCCACAAGCTCTGAGCTACAACCCTCAGAAGATCGACCTCGAAACACACTTAGAGCACCTTGGAGACTCTTCGGTATAGGGTGTTCACAAACGAAGGAATCTCTCTGCAATTGGAACAAGGGTGTCACTAGGGTTCACCTATCCATCTAGATCTAATGGAACTTATGATTTGATGCCAAGATTAGTAGTTTTAAAGTTACGCAATGATGCACCTATGGACTAAGGCACACTACGAGTTTTGGCATCAAGCAAGATCGTTGTGTCGAATCCAAACAAAATGTGATCTCTCAAAAATGAGATAGATTATTGTAGGACTTGGCATTACTATCCTATAGAATTTGACATTTCATCAATAGCCCTCACAAGCTCTGAGTTACAACCCTTTGAAGATTGACCTCGAAACACACTTAGAGCACCTTGGAGACTCTTCAGTATGGAGTGGCCTTGAATGATGGAGGCTCTTTGTGGTTAGAAAAATGGTGTCACTAGGTTTCACCTACCCATCTATAGATGATGACATTGATGATTTTATGCCAAGATCAATAGTCTCAAAGTTATGCAATGATGCACCTATGAACTGAGGCACACTACTAGTTTTGGCATCGAGCGAGATTGTTGTTCCAAATCCAAATGGAATGTGATCTCTTGAAAATAAGATAGGTTATTGTAGGCCTCAACATTAGCATCCTATAGAATTCAACATTTCATCAATAGTTCCCATGAGATTTGAGTTATGACCCTTAGAAGATCGACCTCAAAATGCACTTAAAGCACCTTAGAGACTCTTCGGTATGAGGTGGCCATGAATGATGGAAGCTCTTTGCCTCCAAAACAAGGGTGTCACTAGGGTTCACCTACCCATCCAAAGATAATGGTACTAATTATTTAATGTCAAGATCAGTAGTTGTAAAGTTATGCAATGATGCACCTATGAATCAAGACACACTGCGAGTTTTGGCATCAAGTGAGATTGTTGTGCCAAATCCAAACAAAATGTGATCTCTTGAAAATGAGATAGATTATTGTAGACCTCAAAATGACCATCTTGTAGCATTTGATGTTTCATTGATAGCCCCCACAAGCTTTGAGTTATGACCCTCAGAATATAGACCTCAAAACACACTTAGAGCACCTTGGAGACACTTTAGTACGGGGTGGCCATGAATGATAAAGGCTATTTACAGCCAAAAAAAAGGGTGTCACTAAGGTTCACCTACCTATCTAAAGCTAATGGCACTAACGATTTGATGCCAAAATCAGCAGTTTAAAAGTTATGCAATGATGCACCAATGAACTAAGGCACACTATGAGTTTTGGCATTGAGCGAGATTGTTGTGCCAAATTCAAATGGAATGTGATCTCTCAAAAATGAGATAGGTTATTGTAGGCCTCAGAATGACTATCATGTGGCATTCAATTTTTCATTGATAGCCCCTACAATCTTTGAGTTACGACCCTCGAAAGATCGACCTTGAAATGCACTTAGAGTACCTTGGAGACTCTTTGGTACAGGGTGGTGAAAAATGATGGAGGCTCTCTATGGCTGGAACAAGGGTGTCACTAGGGTTAATATTTAATAAAAACATTATTTTTTACCTCTCTCAAGTTTTTCGCATTGGGTACAATGCAGGTTTGGTGTTAGTATGTATTAAAATCATCATTTTTAGGTCCCTCCACATAAATTGCATTAAGTAAAAACATATTTGTTTCTTATATTAAATCAACAAGTTTACATTTTTAATATCTCAAGTGTTTCATCATTATTACACTAATACACAACTATCAAAAATCATAGTTTCAAAAATAGTAATGTTAAAAATCATAGTGTCAAAAATAGTAGTGTCAAAAATAGAATAGAGTTTTCTTCATTCTACTCCTTATTTAATTTCTTATCTTCATGGATGGATACTCTTCATGATGTACCTACATTCCAATATCATTATAAATATTAGTAACTTATTGTATTAAACAAGATAATCATCAATTCACCGAATCATTATGAACAAAAGAAAATAAAAAGTAAATATACCTAGTCGAGTGTTCTTGTAAGGTCCTCTCTCTATTTTAGGGTCTCTAATATGGCTTCATGACCAGCATTAGTAATAGTAAAAAGTTATTTTACTTGGTCTCCCTTGATGCTTCAACAACTTTGCATTTGTTTCTATAATAAGATGTGAATATATGAGATTTTTTGTGTGCTTCTAATAGTCTTCAAATGAAGGAATTTCATTCCTTCTAAGCATGTATGTCTGTAGCCATGTTCTAGCAACAACAACTAAACTAGTAGGATATGTGAATCCATCATCATCTGTGATCAGTTGTGCAAGCTTTTTTTTACCTCTTACACAACATGCTAACTAATAATTTGATTTCTCATCATTCCCCTGTGATGCAACTAATGCAAAGACATGCCTTGGCTAAAGAAGATCTAATAGATGGTTATGCTTAAGTGAACTTTCCATGTCATTATTTTTGATAGAGGGTATGATAAACAATGGAGTAAGATAATGTGTATCCCATGTGTCCACCCACTCACTCAACTCACAGCGATCCCAATCACACTGAAAATAACTAGGACAAAAGCAAGCTAGTTGTCATGTCCAAATGGTCTATGTACTAGAATCAAAGCTCTAAAATGAACTCATTTTTTATGAGTCTCTAATTGTAGCACAATCTTATCTATCACCTATGGACCCTTCCTTAACCAACCTAAAGATCTTGTGTACTACTAAATCAAGAGTCCCCCTTGTGATAATGCTGAACTACACCAATCAACAATGCTATGAGCATCAAGAAGCTATGCTCCTCAAATCTTCACTTGATCCTTATAGAGCTCTCTTCACACATGACCCTACTCCACCATGTTCTCCTTTCCCATGAAAACTCCAAATATGAGGCAACCCCGTCTCTACTTGCATCCTACACAACCAATAAAACATGCAAGCATTCTTGAATTGGCGTGTGCAATTATCTGACCAAATGATATGTCTATCCATAGCAAGTCATGCTTCTATAAGAAATCAAAATAATTCTTGAAACAATGTTGCACAGACTCGTGAGAGTGAGATCTATCATCACTCATGTAAAAATGGTACTCTCTAATTATTTTCTAATTATCTTTTGCACTATCAGGGCATGTCTATATGTCATGTGGGAAAAAATAGCAATCTAAATGGAGTTGTACTACTGAAATTATGTCTCATTTTGAGGTTGTAATGTGTAGTTCTCTACAAAGTTAGCAACTAATATAATATTGCAAATGGGAAAAGTCTCCTTCCACATTCTAAATTGTTGATCCAACCACTGAGATCTATGACTATGCCTTGCATACTTGTAGAAAATATTTGTCTTGAAATCTGAAATAAAACTAGCCACACTAATTTCTTTTGCAACAAATTCACATCTAGAGCCATCGCCCCCACTCTTCAATGTGTATTTCACCATTTCATATAACATTTTTTTTACTATTTTCCTCCCAAGATCTTGTTCACACCCCTCATGGAAACATGTGTAAAATTTGGATAAGCCACCATATTCTAAACACTTCTCACTTAAGCAATCATTTCTATAAAATAAACAACCATCAACTCTAGGACATTAAAATTGATCTAGCAAGTATCTTGATGATTTTGGAAGCCCACTAGCACCAGAATTCTACAACATTTCTTTACTATGCAAAGTAGAATGGATGGAGTGTAATAGCTCATACTGCATAGAAAACTTGACATGATATTTGCAACAATGTGTATTTTGAATTTTAAGTGGCACATAATAAAATTGCTTCAAAGATTCAAAAGCCCTTTGTGATATATGTAATTTTGGATTACTCTCTTTAAATTCTTTAAACAACATAGTTTGACTTACCTCCAAATAATGTTTAGGATGTGGCATGCAGTCTCTGATGCCAATTCTCAACTTTAAAACATCATTAGCATTGGGTGATACTCTTGAGCTAGAGTGCCAAAATTGTGTAATTTCTTCCTTCACATCATCAGATAGATTCTTATCAAAACATGGAAGTCTCCCACCAAAAGCCCATATTTCATTTTGATGAGGATCATCAATTCTCTGTCATCTACTAAGTGCTCTTCTCAAAGTAATATGATTTAGGTTTAAGTCAATACAAGTTTGTCTCATATATCTACCCTATCTCAAGTGATGACTTACCAAAGAGGTTGTAATAACCCTTCGAATAGCTCTCTTATCCTTCTTTGTGCTATTTTTGCTAATGATATTGAGAGCACTGAAAAGATTCTTCACAATAATGGCATTTCTTTCCAATTTTTTACTTACATAAATCTTCAATTTGGAAAGCATAGATCTCATCTTTAATAAGTGCATAAAAAGTTGACATTGCTCCACCATTGTCTTGTTGTCAAAAAACATCTTATATAGTCTTAAAGCCCACAACTGAATGGTTCTTTGTGATTTTTTTCCTTCCAAATTGGTAATAATCATTTCATCAATTTCAATTATCCATTTTGGTGTTCTAGGACCTTCATGTTGATTATAATTAGGAGATATGTAACATTCATGTGCATTTTCATTTTCGACATGGTCAATCATGCAATTTACATTATGAACTGGTAAATTTTCATTCTCTAAATTTTCAATCTCGGCATTATCATTATCAATTGGTATATTTTCATTCCCCAATTGTACATATTCATTAGCTGACTCTATTATTTCACCTTTAATTAATACATCATCAACTTGATTCACATTTAATAGACCTTGTCTCTTCCTTCTGTGATTTACCCTATCCCTTTCACTATATGATACAATGTCTTCATTTGATACCTTTTGTGTTTAGCCTTTCAACGACTACTACTCCCCATTAGACAACAATATTAGACAACTAATCATATATTATAGTAACTCTTTCGATCGTATGGGCTCCATGAAAATATTTTTCTCCAAACCCGTGAAAATGCCCCTAAAAAATGTGATTATTGGGTCTGCGGTGCTAAAATATTTTGAAAAAAGTATGCCAATATTTTGGGTAGCCGATACAATATTGGGTACCCAAAATGGACACCCAAATTTTGGAGGGAAGTCAAAATTTGGCAAGAATGGGCAATGTGACGAAAATTGTATATTATTATATATTAGTATTTTATTAAATATAATATAGTAATATATATAATAATAATTATGATTACTATTATTAAATATAATATAGTAATATATATATAATTATTATTATGATAATTATTATTAAATATAATATAGTAATATAATTATTATTATTATTATATAGTCATATATTATAATTATTATATTTAATAGTCATATATTATGATTATTATTCTATTTAATATAAGTCATATGTTATAATTATGTCCCTAGGCATCCTATGGACTTATTTGACTTAATTGAATGTGTCAAAAGGGCTCATAGGTTATCCTATGACCCTTTTTGATGCATTTCATCACAACGTATGTTTGGTTTGTTCAAATAAGTTGAAAGGGGTCATAGGATAACCTATGACCCCTTTTGACGTATTTCATTGAAACATATGTCCCTATGGGTCCTAGGACCCCTAGGGACCTATTTGGTTGGATCGAATGGGTCATTTCATTATAGAAAATGTTCTTTTTGTTAGATCGAATGGGTCAAAATGGGTCATAGGTTATCTTATGACAACTTTCGATGCATTTCATGACAACATATGTTCCTAGGGGCCTATTTAGTTTGTTCGAATGGGTTGAAAGGGGTCATTGGATAACTTATAACCCCTTTCGACACATGTCATGACCAGATATGTTCCTAGGGGTCTTAGGATCCCTAGGGACCTATTTGGTTTGATTGAATGGGTTGAAAGGGGTCATAGGTTATTCTATGACCACTTTCAATGCATTTCATCACAACATATGTTCCTAAGAGTCTTAAGACCCCTAGGGATTTCCTAAGACCCCTAGGGACTTATTTTGTTTGTTTGAATGGGTTGAAAGGGGTCATAGGTATTTGGTTTGATTGAATGGGTCAAAATGGGTCATAAGATAACCTATGATCCCTTTCAACACATTTCATAACAACATATCTCCCTAGGGGTTCTACAACCCCTAGGGACCTATTTGGTTGGTTTGAATGGGTTGAAAGGTTTCATAGGATAACCTATGACCCCTTTCAACACATTTCATGACAACATATGTCCCTAGGAATCCTGGGATCCCAAGTAACCTATTTGATTTGTTTGAATGGGTCGAAAGGGATCGTAGGATAACCTATGACCCCTTTCAATGCATTTCACAACAACATATGTCCCTAGAGGTCCTAACAGCCCTAGGGGACTATTTATTTTGTTCAAAAGGGTCGAAAGGGTCATAGGATATCTTATGACCCCTTTCGACGCATTTCATAACAACATATGTCCCTAGGGGTCCTAGGACCCTTAGGGACCTATTTTGTTTGTTTGAATGGGTTGAAAGGGGTCATAGGTTATCTTATGACCCATTTTGACACATTTCATGACAAAATATGTCCCTAGGGGTCCTAGAACTAGGGACTTATTTGGTTTGATCATATGGATTGAAAGGGGTCATAAGATATCCTGTCACCCCTTTCAATGCATTTCATGTTAACATATATCCATAGGGGTCCTAGGACCCCTAGGGACCTATTTTTTTTTATCATATAGATCGAATCCTATGACCCCTTTCGATGCATTTCATGACAACATATGTCCCTAGGGTCCTAGGACCCCGAGGGACCTATTTGGTTTGATCGAATGGGCTGAAAGGGATCATAAGATAACCTATGACCCCTTTCAATGTATTTCATGACAACGTACATCCCTAAGGGTCCTAGGACCTCTAGGGACCTTTTTGGTTTGATCAAATGGTTTGAAAGCCTTTCGACATATTTCATGACAATATAGGTCCCTAGGGGTCCTAGGACCCCTAGGGACCTATTTGGATTGTTCGAACGGGTCGAAAGAGGTCATTGGTTATCTGATGACCCCTTTTGATGCATTTTATGACAACATATATCCCTAGGGGTCCTAGAACCCCTAGGGACCTATTTGGTTTGATTGAATGGGTCAAAAGGGGTCATAGGATAACCTATTACCCCTTTCGACACATGCCATGACAACATATGTCCCTATGGGTCCTAGGACCCCTAGGGACTTATTTGGTTTGATTGAATGGGTCGAAAGGGGGCATAGGTTATCCTATGACCCCTTTCGATGAATTTCATGACGACATATGTCCCTAGGGACCTATTTGGTTTGATCGAATGGGTCAAAAAATGTCATAGGATAACCTATGACCCCTTTTGACGCATTTGATGACAACATATGTCCCCTAGGAACATATTTGATTTGATCAGATGGGTGACCCCTTTTGATGCATTTCATGACAAAATATGTCCCTAGGGTTCCTATGATCTCTAGCAACCTATTTCGTTTGTTCAAATGGGTCTAAAGGGGTCACAGGATAACCTATGACCCCTTTCAACCCATTTCATGACAACATATGTCCCTAGGGGTCCTAGGACCCCTAAGGACCTATTTGATTTGATCAAATGGGTCAAAAGGGGTCATAGGATAACCTATGACCCCTTTCGATGCATGTCATGACAACATATGTCCCTTGGGGTCCTAGGACCCATTGGGACCTATTTGGTTTGTTCAAATGGGTTGAAAGGGATCATAGGTTGACTTATGATCTCTTTCGGTGCATTTCATGACAACATATGTACGTATTTGGTTCGATCAAATGGGTCAAAAGGGGTCATAGGGTCATAAGATAACCTATGACCCCTTTCGATGCATTTCATGACAACATATGTCCCTAGGAGTCCTAGGACCCCTAGGGACCTATTTGGTTTGTTTGAATGGGTCGAAAGGAGTCATAAGATAACCTATGACCCCATTCAGCTCATTTCATGACAATGTATGTCCCTAAGGGTCCTAGGACCCCTAGGGACCTATTTGGTTTGATCGAATGGGTCGAAAATGGTCATAGGAAAACCTATGACCCCTTTCAACGCATTTCATGATAATATATTTAATAATAACATAATGCTATATTATATTAATAATCATAATCATAATAATTATTATATATATTACTATATTATAATTAATAATAATAGTATAATAAAAATATTACTATGTAAAATAAGAATAGTAATAATAATCATCATATATAATAATAGTCAATAATAATAACGATACCCACATTTCCCAAATTTTGGTTTCCCTCCAAAATTTGGGTTACAAATTTTCGAAAAAAAATTGGTTGCCACTTTTTGGGTACCCAATTAGGCTTGGTATTTACGAAACCTATTTGGTCAACTCAAAAAACTTGTTTGAGACAGGTTTCAATGACATTCAGACTTCGTGTAGCCATTTGACAATATTTTTTTCATCAAAATTCAATGAAATGAAAAGGAAATTTTCATAACATTCTCAAGATTCCATCAATATAATTATTGTCTAATTATGAGTTTGATGAGTGTTTATTAGTTAATTTTTAATTAAGATGTATGCAAACTGTTGATTGACATTCTGATTGAAAATAGTTGTAACTTTCAAATGGTATAACATTTTTGAAATCCAAAAGTTATGTCACATTCTATGCTTTCCCTAGTATAAGAAATTTTTTTTTATAAAGATTTTAATTAGTTGAGGTGGTCAGACATGGAAGTCTTTTTATTTTGGAAAAGTTATAGTAGAAAATTCATATTTAATTATTTATTCGGAATAAAATACCCAAAAATATGCATCACATCCAAGCATGAGTCTACTTTTTTATCTATAATTATATTAAAAATATTATCATTTTATTTTGATTAAGGTTGTTAGAAATACACCTACTTTTTATTTTCGGACTAAAAATTTTGTAGTACTGTATTAAAATCCAAAATTTTGACAAATCAAATTATTTCTTTTCCAAATAAAGCCTAGTAGTTTAGAAATTACATTCAATTTCATACATTTTTTTTCTTACAAATTTTTGATATAAAGTCCATAACTACTTTAAAATTACATGTCAAGTTAACATAACCCTAATTTGGAGATGGAGGAAATCTTCAAGAAATAGAAGTCTAGAGAGAACTTGTTAAAAGAAGAGGATAGAAAATATGAAATATTTTCATAAGAAAATATGAAATATTTTCATAAGAAAATATTAAAAAATAGAAGTAGGAACTAGATTAATGAGATCAAAAGGAATAATGGAACTAGGACATACACCATGGATGAAGTCAATAAGAGGATAATCGAGTACTTCCAAGATAATTTCAATAGGAAATCTATGGGAAATAATGAGGATATGGTAGATTTTCTTAGTCACATTCCTACTCTCATCAATGATAATGATAATTAGAATGTAATTAAGGCTATTAGCATGGCAAAAACCAAGAAGGAATTTTTTCAACTTGGAGCTGACAATGCTCCATATCCATATGGACTTTTGGCTAGATACTATTAGACCTTTTGGAACATTGTTGTAAAAGATCCCCATAATGTGGTTAAGGAGTGTAGGAGGAATAAGCTTATGTTGGGATCTTTCAACCACAATTTTATTTCCCTAATTCCTAAAAATAAAGTTGTGGGGTACTAAATTCATCACTTCGTGAGTTGTAGTGTTTACCTAGCTCATCATCCACAGATGAAATTTACCCCAAGACTGCTTCAAAAAATTAGGGATGGTTGACTTAGGGCAATTCCCTCTATGAAAACAATAGAATGAAGATGTTGGTGATATTTTACTTTGGTATCTCTATGAAGAGTTTTGTTGGAATCACTCTCTATAAAAACTAAATTCTCAATCTCCCAAGCCCGGGTCTTTAAAAAGTTGGTTCTACATATGGTCTCCTCACAAATGGAGGTGTGTCTTCAATAGTTTATAATATGAAATCCCTTCTATTATTGCGTGGGAATTTTGGAAGGAACACAACAAGAGGATTTTCAAAGATGAACCTATGCCTAGGGAACTATTAGAAAAAATAAAACATATGTTATTGAAATGGTAAATACTATAGCTAAAAAATGCAAGCACAATCATACTCTAGGATGATAATATCACTAAGGTATTCAAAGGTCGCATTGTCTTATCATTGGTTGGTATCCTTAGTGTTGATGACAATGTGAAGGCTTGTGCAAATACCTTGTGGATGGTTCCTAAATCTGGTTGGATCAAGGAAAATTTTGGCATGGTTTCTAAGGGAAATATAAGGCCATGCAAAATAGTTATAGTATCCAAGGGTGAGAATGGTATCATACTTGCAAAGCACATAGAATATATTGGGTTGTGAATAAACAACTTAGTGGAGTTTAGAGAAGCTATAAAAGGACTTGAAATGGGTTTGTAACTAAGATTCAAAAGAATTTACCTAGAAGGAAATTTAATGATTGTAGTAAATATTGTTAGGATTAATGAGACAAAGATAACGATCACATGCAAATATAACCAATATTAGAAAGTAATAAATCTCACAAAAGAGAACATGAGACAAATATTTAATGCGGTTCATACAATCCTTGGGATACGTCTACCAAACAACGAGTCCAATATTCTTATTATCTTGTGATTACAACCTGATTACAATTTGTAATCCCTTATAGCTCAATATCACCGCAAGAAGCTCATATATAATAAAATCCCTAACCCTAAGAATTTTTATAAAAGATTTTATTTCTTACAAGATTAGGCTAGAATAAGCTGACCAAGGTATGTGTAGGATCATGGTCAACCAAACTATGGCCTTAAGTGGCAGTGAAAAACCAACAAATCACAGTAATGTTAACTTGACACATAATTTTAAAGTAGTTATTGGCTTTATATCAAAAAGTTGTAAGAAAATAATTTGTAGGAAATTGAATTTAGTTTCTAAACTACTAGGCCTTATCTGGAGAAATAATTATTTGGTTTGTCAAAATTTTGGATTTTGATGAAGTACTACAAAAATTTCAAGGAAAAAATAAAAAGTAGGTGTATGTCCAACCACCTTAATCAAAACAAAATGATAGTATTTTTTAATATGATTATAGATATAAAAAGTAGACTCATTCTTGGATGTGATGCATATTTTTGGGTATTTTTATTCCAAATAAATAATTAAATATGAATTTTCTATTGTAACTTTTTCAGAATAAAAAGCTCCCATGTCTGACTATCTTAACTAATTGAAAACTTTATAAAATTAAATTTTTTATTTTTTTTCTTATACTAGTTGAAGCATAAAATGTCACACAACTTTTGGATTTCAAAAATGTTATATTGTTTGAAATTTATAGTTATTTTTAAATAAGTATGTCAATTAGCAGTTTATTGACATCTTTTTAAAAAAGTACCGAATAAATACTTATTAAACTCAAAATTCAACAACAATTATACTGATAAAATCTTGAGAGTGTTATCAAAAAACCCTTTTCATTTCATTGAATTTTGATGAAAAACATATTGTCAAATGGTTACTCGAAGTCTGAATGTCACTGAAACATGTCTCAAACGCATTTTTTGAGTGACCAAAGAGGTTTGGTAAATACCAAGCCTAATCGGTACCTAATTTACCCAAAATTTGGTGGAAATTTTTTTTCCAAAAATTTATTGCCCAAATTTTGGAGGGAAATCAATTTGGCAAGTGTGGGAAATCAACAACTATTGTATATTATTATATATTAGTATAATAATATTATTATTAAATATAATATAGTAATAAATATGATTATTATTAATTTAATCTAGTAATATATTATTATTATATTTAATATATAGTCTATTATTATTATACAGTAATGGGGTTGTAGGCTAGGGTAATCGATGCATTGGGTCCAATGGGGTCATGGGCTAGCCTACAACCCATAGCATCAATTACTCTATGTCTCTAAGGGTCCTAGAACCCCTACGGACACATGTCATGATGCAATGGGTCCAATGGGTTCGTGGGCTAGTGTTCGACCCATAACATTAATTACCCTATGTCCCTAGGGGTCCTTGATGCAAAGGTTAATGACCCCTTTTGACCTATTCAAACAAATGAAATAGGTCCCTAGGGGTCCTATGACCCCTAGGGATATATGTTGTAATGGAATGCATCGAAAGGGGTCATAGGATAACCTATGACCCCTTTCAACCCATTCATAACCTATGACCCCTTTCAACACATTCGAACAAATGAAATAGGTCCCTAGGGGTTCTAGAACCCTTAGGGACATATGTTATCATGAAATGCATTGAAACATGTCATAGGTTATCCTATGACCCCTTTTGACCCATTCAAACAAATGAAATGGACATATATTTTCATGAAAAGTGTCAAAAGGGGTCATAAGTATAGGTCCCTAGGGGTTCTAGGACCCCTAGGCACATATGTTTTCATGAAATGCATTGAAAGGGGTCATAGGTTATCCTATGACCCCTTTTGACCCATTCAAAAAAATGAAATAGGTCCCTACGGTTCCTAGGACCCCTAAGGACATATGTTGTCATGAAATGTGTTGAAAGGGGTCATAGGTTATCCTACGACCCCTTTCAACCCATTCAAAAAAATAAAATAGGTCCCTAGGGGTCATAGGACCCCTAAGGATATATGTTGTCATGAAATGCATCTAAAGGGGTTATAGGTTATCCTATAACCCCTTTCGACCCATTCAAACAAATGAAAGAGGTCCCTAGGTGTCTTAGGACCCTTAAAAACATATGTTGTCATGAAATGCATCAAAAGGGGTTATAGGTTATCCTATGAAACCTTTTGACCCATTCAAACAAATCAAATAGGTCCCTAAGGGTCCTAGGGCCCTTAATGACATATGTTGTCATTAAATGTGTTGAAAGGGATCATAGATTATCCTATGACCCCTTTTGACCCATTCAAAAAAATAAAATAGGTCCCTAGGCGTCCTACAAACCCTAAGGACATATGTTGTCATGAAATGCATCGAAAGGGGACATAGTTTATCCTATGACCTCCTTCGACCCATTCAAACAAATCAAATATTTCCCTAGGGGTCCTAGGATGCCTAGGGACATATTTTATCATGAAATATGTCGAAAGGGGTAATAGGTTATTCTATGACCCCTTTTGACCCATTAGAATGGTCCTAGGACCCCTAGGGACATATGTTGTCATGAAATATGTCAAAAGGGGTCATAGGATAACCTATGACTCCTTTCGGCCTATTCAAACAAATGAAATAGGTCCCAAGGGGTCCTAGGACCCCTATAAACATATGTTGTCATGAAACTTTCAACACATTTCATGACAACATATGTTTGCAGGGGTCCTAGGACCCCTTGGGACATATTTCATTTGTTTGAATGGGACCCCTTTCAACACATTTCATGACAACATATGTCTATAGGGGTCCTAGGACCCCTTGGGACCTATTTCATTTGTTTGAATGGGCCGAAAGGAGTCATAGGTTATCCTATGACACCTTTCGACATATTTCATGACAACATATGTCCCTAGGGGTCCTAGGACCATTCTAATGGGTCGAAAGGGGTCATAGGTATGACCCCTTTCAACCCATTAGAATGGTCCTAGGACCTATGACCCCTTTTGACCCATTAGAATGGTCTTAGGACCCCTAGGGATATATGTTTTCATGAAATATGTCGAAACGGATCATAGGATAACCTATGACCCCTTTCATCCATTCAAACAAATGAAATAGGTCCCAAGGGCTCCTAGGACCCCTTTAGACATATGTTGTCATGAAATGTGTTGAAAGGGGTCATAGGTTATCCTATGACCCCTTTCGACCCATTCAAACAAATGAAATAGACCCCTAGGGGTCCTAGGACCCTTAGGGACATATGTTGTCATGAAATTTGTTGAAAGGGGTCAGAGGTTATCCTATGACCCCTTTCGACCCATTTGAACAAATGAAATAGGTCCCTAGGGATCCTAGGACCCCTAAGGACATATGTTGTCATGAAATGCTTTGAAAGGGGTCATGGTTTATCCTATGACCCCTTTCAACCTGGCGAAACTTGATATTTTGCAAATATTTGTTCACCTTTTGCTTGCATTCATTACTTATCTTTCATATGTTTTAGGTAGATTACATGATCAAATAAAGGAATCACTTACTGTATTTCTTTGTGTTTGGATAGAAAAATGTATATTTATCATACAAAATCAAAGGCTCATGTTGAAAATTACACTCCTAGGGTTTCCTCAATACATGGCAGTATCTATTGATCAATCTTGGTTTTGATCCTATTTGAAATTTAAGAGATATCCTCATTATTTAGATTATCGCTATAGCTATAGAGATGGCACATGTATAGCTATATCCTATAGCAATAGCAGTTGGGTTAATATCAAAGACTTGATGGAGTAATGCTATATCATATAGTGATTTGGGTTCATCACTGAGTAGTAGAAGTTATAGAGTCTTGGTGATCAATGATAGGATTGGATTATTGCTATACACTATGATGATAGATCTTATCAACAAGCAGAGGAGATGTGATTTTACTTTGTCTGCAATCATTGATAAGTCTTCATACATCACTATATGTTACATCGATTAAGGTCTATCATTGTGCGGTGAAAACACAAAAGAGATATAGAAATTGGTGATAAAATAAGGAGATCATTATGACTTATAGCAATTATCACTAATCAAAATAAAGGGGTTTTAGTCTTAGTGATGAGCAATAAAACTTTTGCATATCTCCATAACATACAATGGCAAGAGTAATGATAAAAATTTAAGTTGGCATTGCTATATGATACAATGATCATCGCTAATCAAAATAATAATGTTTCAGCTTTGACAATTAGTGATGAGATGGAGTTTATTGCTATGATATGTAGCAATTATTGATGATCAAAGAATGATATCTTGTGCTCTAGCAATGATGCTCTAAAGATTTGAGTTCATTGCTAAGTGGAGTAGAAGTTATGGAGTCTTGGCAATTAGTGATAGGATTGGATTATTGCTATATACTATGATGATAGATCTTATCAAGAAGTGGAGGATATGCAATTTTACTTTAGTGATGAGTGATAAGTCTTCATACATCGCTATATGTTACTACGATCAAGGTCCATCATTGTGCAGTGAAAACACAAAAGAGATATAGCAATTGGCAATAAAATAAGGAGATCACTATGACTTATAGCGATTATCACTAATCAAAATAAAGGGGTTTCAGTCTCGACAATGAGCAATAAAAAATTTGCATATCTCCATAACATAGAGCGATGGGAGTAATGATAAAAATTTAAGTTGGTATCTCTATATGATACAGCTATCATCACTAATCAAAATGACAATGTTTCAGCTTTGGTGATTAGCAATGAGATGGAGGTTATTGCTATGATATGTAGTGATTATTGATGATCGAAGAATGATAGCTTGTGCTTTGGTGATGATGATTTGAAGATTTGAATTCATCACTAAATGGAGTAGAAGTTATGGAGCCTTGACAATCAGCAATAGGATTGGATTAATGCTATACACTATGATGATAGATCTTATCAGCAAGCAAAGGAGATGCGATCTTACTTCAGCGATGAGTGATAAGTCTTCATACATCGCTATATGTTACATAGATCAAGGTCTATCATTGTGTGGTGAAAACATAAAAGAGATATATTGATTAGCGATAAAATAAGGAGATCGCTATGACTTATAGTGATTGTTGCTAATTGAAATAAAGGGTTTTTAGTCTCAGTGATGAGTGATCAAACTTTTGCATATCTCCATAACATATAGTGGTAGGAGTAATGATAAAAAATTAAGTTGGAATCACTATATGATACAATAATCGTCGCTAATTGAAATGACAATGTTTTAGCTTTGGCAATTAGCGATGAGATGGAGGTTATTGCTATGATATGTAGAGATTTTCAGTGATCAAAGAATGATAGCTTGTGCTTTGGTGATAATTCTCTAAAGATTTGAGTACTCGATAATATCAGATACCCGATATGGGATCGGGTACCAAAATGATTTTATTGGTAGACTTTTTCCAAAATATTCTCTATCACTACAGACCTGACAATCACATTTTTTTGGGGCCATTTTCACAGGTTTGGAGAAAAAATATTGTTTGGGGCCCATACAATTGAAAAGGTTGCTACAAGATTTGATTAGGTGTTCGGTCTTGTTTTTTGAATGGGTAGCAGTAGTCATTGATAGGCTAAATGAAATAGGAAGTTATTGAATGAAGACATTGCAACATATAGGGAAAGGGACAAGGTAAATCATTGAAGGAAGAGACAAGGTATGTTAAATGTGAATCAAGTTGACGATGTATTGATTGAAGGTGAAATCATAGAGTTAGAAAATGAACATGTTCAGTTGGGGAATGAAAATGTACCAATTGATAATGATAATGTCAGGATTGAAAATTTGGAGAATGAAAATTTACCAATTCATAATGTAAATGTCATGATTGACCATGTGGATAAAATAAAAATTCACAGGAATGTTACATATCTCCTAACATGAAGGTCCTAGAACACAAAAATGGATAACTGAAATTGATAAAACACGTATTAATAATTTGGAAGGAAAAAGATCAAAAAGAACCATTCAGTTATGGGCTTCAAGACTATATAAGATGTTTTTTGGCAACAAGACAATGGTGGAGCAATGCCAACTTTTTATGCACTTATTAAAGATGCAAAAGATGAGACCTATGATTTCCAAATTGAAGATTCATGTCAACAAACAAAAATGGAAAGAAATGCCATTATTATGAAGAATTTTTTTAGTGCTCTCAATAGCATTGGAAAAAATAGCAAGGAGAAGGATAAGAGAGCTTCTTGAAGGGTTATTACAACCTCTTTTGTAAGTCATCATTTGAGAAATGGTAGATGTATGAGACAAACTTGTATTGACTTGAACTTAAATCATACTACTTTGAGAAGAGCACTTACTAGATGACAGAGAATTGATGATCCTCTTCAAAATGAAACATAGGATTTTGGTGGGAGACTTCCACATTTTGATAAGAAGCTATCCAATGATGTGAAGCAAGAAATTACACTGTTTTGGCACTCTTGCTCAAGAGTATCACCTAATGCTAAAGACATGTTGAAGTTGAGAATTGGCATCAAGACCGCATGCCACATCCTAAACATTATTTCAAACTATGTTGTTCAAATAATTTAGAGAGAGTCATCCATGATTGCATATTTGTATTTAAAATTGAGAGAGGACCCTACAAGAACACTCAACCTAGTATATTTACTTCTTATGTTCTTTTGTTTGATAATGATTCAGTGCACCAATTATTATCTTGTTTAATATAATTATTTACTAATATTTTTTATGATATTGGAATGTAGGAACATCATGAAGAGTATCCATGCATGACGATACAAACTAAATAAGGATCAGAATGAAGAAAAATCTATTCTACTTTTGACACTATGATTTTTGTCACTAAATTTTTTATAGTTGTGTATTGATGTAATAATGATGAAACACTTGAGATATTGTAAATGTAAACTTGTTGATTTAATGTAAGAAACAAAGATTTTTTTACTTAATGTAATTTATGTGGAGGGACCTAAAAAATGATGATTTTAATTAATACTAACACCAAACTTGCACTATGCCCAATGGCAAAAACTTGATGGAGCTAAAAAATAATGTCTTTACTTAATACTAACCCTAGTGACACCCTTGTTTTAGCCAAGAAGAGCCTCCAACATTTGTGGCCACCCCGTACCAAAGAGTCTTTGGAGGTCAATCTTCCGAGGGTCATAACTCGAAGCTGGTAAGGGCTATTGGTGAAATGTAAAATGCTATAGGAAGGTCATGCCAAAGCATACAATAACCTCTCTCATTTCAGAGAGACCACATTCTATTTGGTTTCAGCACAGCAATCTCACACAATGCCAAAACTTGTAGTGTGCCTTAATTCATAGGTGCATCACTATGTAACTTTGAAACTGCTAATCTTCACATCGAATCATCAATTCCATTAGCTTTGGATGGGTGGGTGAACCCTAGTGACACTCTTGTTTTGGTCATGGAGAGCATCCAACATTTGTGGCCACCCCATACCAAAGAGTCTCCAAGGTGCTCTAAGTGCCTTTGGAGGTCGATCTTCTAAGGTTCATAACTCAAAGCTTGTAGGGGCTATTGATGAAACATAAAATGCTACAAGACATTCGTTTCAAGGCCTACAATAACCTATCTTATTTCAAAGAGATCACATTTTGTTTGGATTCAGTACAACAATCTTGCTTGATGGAAAAACTTGCAGTGTGTCTCAGTTCATTGGTGCATCTCTATGCAAATTTAAAACCAATGATCTTGGCATCAAATCATCAGTGGCATTAGCTCTAGATGGGTGGGTGAACCCTAGTGACACCCTTTTTCTAGCTGTAGAGAGCCTCTAATGTTCGTGGCCACCCCGTATCAAAGAGTCTCCAAGGTGCTTTAAGTGTGTTTGGAGGTCAATCTTTTGAGAGTCATAACTTGGAGCTTGAGGGGTCTATCAATGAAATGTCAAATGCTTCAGGATGATCATGGTGAGATCTATAATAACCTATCTCATTTTGGAGAGATCGCATTCTATTTGGATTCATCACAATGATCTCGCTCAATGCCAAAACTTGCAATGTGCCTCAGTTCACTAGTGCATCATTGGGCAACTTTGAAATTATTGATCTTGGCATTGAATCTTCAATGTTGTTAGCTCTAAATGGGCGGGTGAACCATAGTGACACTATTTTTTTGGCTATAGAGAGCCTCCAATGTTCATGGACACCCCATACCAAAGAGTCTCCAAGGTTCTCTAAGTGTGTTTGGAGGTTGATCTTCCAAGGGTCATAACTCAGAGCTCATGGGGGCTATTGGTGAAACATTGAATGCTACAAGAAGATCATGTCGAGGTCTATAATAACCTAGTGACACCCCTATTTTTACCATAGAGCCCCAATAACATTTGTGACCAGTACATACTGAAATGTCTCATAACACCAAAGATGGGCTCCTAAGACTAAATTGTCCATGGATTTCGCTAAGTGTAGTCATCTTAAGGGATTGTAGAGATCATTTCAAATTTAACATATATAATATAATTTCAAATTAAACATTGCAGTAAAAAGTTGATAATAAATATTGTTAAAATGTTCTTCACAAATTATTGCATTTGAATCAAATATAACAAACATGATCAAAATGAATGATATTCCATAAACATGCACAATACACACAATCCATGATAAATTGAACAAAACTATACTAAATTAATATGTATATCATTATACAAATAATGAAAAAAATATATATCAAAATACATGTATCCATAGATAAATGACACAAATATATATATATATATATATATATATATATATATATATATATATATATATATATATATATATATATATATATATATATATATATATCCATAGACAAATCATGCAAATATATATCAAAATACATAGGTCCATATCCAAAATATGGTTAATCATGTCATCGAAATGTGTATAATATCAACGTTTATGTATACAATGTGGCATATGTAATCTCAAAATGTCTCATGATGCTTCCTATGACAACTCTATTATCCTATGTTCCTGGTGGATCATCAAAATGCAACCTCTTCGCTAAACTAGGTGGATTGGATGCCTCCTACATAAATAAAAAAGAAAAACCCAAAGTTAGATTACTAAATTTACATGATTCTATGTATCTAACATTTAATTACTCAAATTCATAATGATCCCTTTTTAATTAATATTTATAGTATTAAACTTTCATCATAAATACCTCTCTTTTCAACCTCTTGCACCAGTCAAGAGTCCTCTCATATGTCAAGATGCCTGGAACCTAGTTGGTTGTGGCCTATATATGTTCAAGTATGTTTGTCAGATGGATCTAAAAATTAAACTATAACATTATAATTCATAGCATACAAGAATCCAAGCTACAACTTACCTCTTTCGACTCCTTCTTTAGATATAATGGTTACGTGAGCAAAGATACAAAACTCTAATGTCTAGCCTCCTATGCACTAGATGTTTCCTATGAGATACAAAATCCTAGTTGTTAATATCATAGAAATTAGCTTTGAATTTTTTTATGAAAATAAAAAATAAATGATACTTATACATATGATGGGGCTCTTGCTGCGAATGGAAATGCCAGAGGGTCTACAATGTCGAATCTTCTTGGACTCATCACTAGTAGCCACACCCTATACAATAAAGAATGTAATTAAATTTCATTAGCACAAATATTTTACAAGAATGCATCAATATTTAATCACTTTTAAATCACCTAATTACCTTTCCCTTGTCAATGGGCTCTACCTAACCCCTCGCACTCTGTCCCACACTGACAGGTGATACTTGCAAGAGAAAAGAAATATTTGAAACCATATATGCTCCAATATCAAATAGAAAAACAATGAGAAAAAAACATAATGTACCATAGATTTCTCACGGCCAAATGAAAGAGCCAAGAGCATGACATTATCAACCTATCTAAGCTCCTCCTCAATCATCAACTAAACATGAATGAATATCACATACATGTATAAGTCAATATGGGTTAAAATTATTGTATTATAAAGATTAACTTTAGATCACATATGTTGTAACAAAAAAATGCATACATGTATTGACATAGAATGATTCCATGCCTTTTCATGCCCCTCCTCTCTCATGTTAAGGTGTGTAGCCTTTGTACACATGTCTGGTATGTCATCCTCCTCAGATACAAACTAATACACAAAAAGACCACCCATGGGACCAAGACAAATATTCTTGCACATTATGCAAGTATGGGGCACACAAACATGCAATGAGCTTGTCGATGATAAACTCATGACAACATCATTGAAATGAGGAGGCAACACTGACCTAGCCTAGGATATCAATAGGCTACTCAATCTATGGATGACTCTAATAGTCTGAGAGCTAGCCTTTGCAATGATATTAGGATGTTGCACTGGAGGAGGGGGGAGATATAAGTAGGGGGGACAAAAGTGCTAGCTTTCATTTGCTAGGCCAAGGGTCTATCATGTGGAGCTCCTCCTCCTACATCCATGTTGGGCCTCATGCTCCAGCAATTCACCTTAAGGTGCAACACAAATTTGGCATATAGTTTTTTAATGATATAGAATGGCACCTCTAAATTATTGTGTGGAGGTTTGTCAAAAACCATCCACCAATGATCCCAAAAGTTCACATGTATAGCCTCATTTGTGCACCATTTAATTAATAATTTGGGCTTTATGAGTTCTACTATTTTACTAGTTTTTGATTACACAAAAATGTTAGCTATATCATCCTTAGTTATGTTTAGGGCCGCAACTTCATCATAGTCCAACCCATCATCAAACATGACATGCTTTTTCTCACACCAGCGAAGAGCAACATTTTTTCCATTGGTAACTTTTTTAATATTATCCACTATGGTGTTTAACATGGATAACATGGGAGCCAAAGCAGGTATATTGTTATATGTGGTTTGCAAAACCCTCAATTCGATGAGATTTTCATATATCAAATATTCAATTCAAGGAGGGTTTTGAGGGGGTACTATATTGTTTGGTGGAGGGTTACGAGGAACATTGTTTCCTGGCTCAATGTCATCATTAGGGTCTGACATACCTATTAAATTGTAAAACATAATTTCTATTAAGAAAACTTAATTTTTAATAATTTCTATTTAAAATAACTAATTTATATTAAAATTAATTCAAAATCATGAAAAAATACAACAAAAATATTACCTATATCCAATACTTATTCCTATATCTGATACTTGAAATGCAGTAGCACAAACCAAACTCAAAATGCAAATGCCTAAAATGCTCTTGCATTTTTTTTTCAGTTCCTAGTCATAGGTTTCAAGTACATATTGGATACTCAATATAATATTAGGTACTCGATAATGGATCAAATACCTGATAAGGTTTGGCCCAACCTTTTTACCTTGGTATCATGATGAGTGGAAAAAAGTCAGAGCAGATTTTCAAATGCTTTTAGACATTTTCAAACTCCATTTTTTTCACATCACCACTTTTTCACACACCGTTATCCTACATATACCCACCAATAGAAAAATATAATTCTTGGTGCCTATTACAATATTCAATTCATTTTTGGCTTTAGGGGGCTATCAGTGACCTCAAGAGCTCACAAGGGATATTGCCTCTTGAACCCAACTAGGGTGCCACCCTGGGAACCTGCAAGGGGTATTTCTCATTGACCCCTAGAGCTTGGGGCCATTGTCCCCAAACCCCTATGTAAAATATGGGGGGAAACAATGTTGAATGAAGTGGGAAAAATTTAACCTCTGAGTCTGATTAGGCTCCACATCACAACTAATGCAATACGCTAACACCAAACATCGAAATGGAAATTAAAAAGTGGGTGATTTGAATATATTAACTCATATTGTAGTTGGATGACTTCAAAATTATTCATCTCTCTACCAAGAAGGAAACATTTTTGTAGATGCACTTTCCAAGAAAAGCTCCAAGAATAAAATTTGAGAAATGGTATGTATCAACACAAGAAAACCACATACTAGCAATAATAGATGGAAGGAGATAATACCCTTGGTTGTAGAGTCCCACAATAAACATGTGCAATCACACTTTATAAATGATGTATTAGTTATAGGACACCACTTAATGTTCATAAAGGAATGCTTTTATGAATTGTGATGCCAAGTTGGTATTGATTGCAGGAAATAGTCTACATATAAAACCTTGATAAACCATGAGTTAAGCTTTAAACCTACCTCAATTTTCAATCACACATATGGTGTCATTGATAAAAACATAGCCTCCATGTGAATGAAAATGAATATGATGAAATCATTTTATTTTTCACAAAAAGCTCAAACTTTTAATGCCCAACTCAAATGCCATATTTAGCCTGATTTGTAGGAGGTACTAACCACCAAGTCAACAATCTTCCCTTGAACAATGACTAAACCTTTAACATGAATAGAAGCGAGAATCAAACTCGTGACCCAAGGCTTTGATACCACTTGTTGGAATCATTTTTCATGCACCAAATGCTTGAACTATTAATGCCCAATAAAAATTCCATATTTTTCCTTACCCACAAGAGGTGTTGACCCCCAAGTCAACAATATCCAAGGAGGTGTTAACCACCAACTCAATAAGATACTCTCCCCCCCTCCCCCCCAAATTTTGGAGTAATTAAAGAATTACAAATGGGGGGCATGTTTTAGGGTGCTAGAGGGGGATAATCTAGATTTGAATGACTTGGATTTTCCATCTTTGTTAGATTGTGGAGAACATTGGTAGGCCTTTAACAAGCATGATGTGGAAGAAGTAGTATAAGGGTGTGGCCCACAAAGGATGTAAGAGGGATTTCCATGACATTGGGTGTGTAGTTCATGCAAATAACTTGAATATGGTGGAAAAAGAGAGTCAATCTCCAAAATGATCTAGCAGTCCAACACTTATGGGAAGCCAAGGGCCTCGCAAGCCTCAGGGAATGAAGCATGGGAGATCCTTCTAATTTAGGTGTGGTTGATTTCCTCTTATTTCTTTTTGTCTGATTTCATGGTGTTGTGATGACTGATATGGGGAATTTTTTCATTTTTTGTTTTATAAATCATGTATGCTAGTATATTTGTGTGCTTGGTAGTACAAATTATAGATCATGGTTAGGTTCAAGGTTAATAATAGGTTGTTTACTGTCGATGGTTTTAGAAATATTGTTATCTAATGTAAACAATATATCTTGATATAAATATAATGAGAGTTAACCCTACCTATCTATCCAATTATCAAAAAAATAGTAAGTAATTTATATGTTTCTATTGAACTTGAGGAAAGCTCAACCCCATAGCTACCAAGAATTATTGCAAGTAAACACTTGCCAAAAAAAGAGAGAAGCAAAGATATGGAGGCTCAAATTTAGAGATCAATGGAAAAATAGAAACTGATATTCAATCAAAAAGTATTAATTACAAAGAGAGATCAATCCTTATAAAAGGAGATCAAAACCCTAGTAGGAAATAACCTAGGTTGCATGATAGCAATTAATAAAAGAATTAATTATTATATTCCTAAAGTTTAACTTAAGTATAATATAGTTAATAAGAAAACACCTTATTACTCTAACAACCCCCGCCATAGATAAACTTAGGGTGTAGCAAAAAACCTAGAAACTACTACTAGAAGCAAATTTGGGTCCCGACAATGAGGCCTAATGAGGTACCCAATCACAACCAAATCTATGTAAAGAGGAGAAATGGAGAAAACCACATGGGAAAAACCCTACTCCAAAAAGAGATGAAAGAATTCTAAAAAAACTAGTGAAGGACTGTAGAAGCCTCCAAACTAGAGAATGTCCTAGAAGAAAGGAACAAAAGGATGATCATGAAGAATGCCATAGAAGCATGTAGAATTTGAAAAGATCTATCAAAAAGTAACTACTGATCTAAAGAACCTCCATTGAAAGAAAACATCACTAAGTAGAGAAGACTATAATCTACATGAGTACCCTCAAAGACACTACTCAAATTAGGAGGCAAAAAAGGAAAACAACTGAACTCAAAGATATAGATAACATAAAACACCAAAGCTTGAAAAGTTGATCAATCAAAGATGGAATGTTGCACCAAGGTATGAACAAAAAGAAGAGTGTCTATATGGTAAATGATCCATCTCATCAAAATGCATAGGTACTTAGCCATTGCATCTGCCTAGTACATAGGAACAAATATTGAATACATAGCTCACTTCATCAAACCAAGAAAGCATAAGAACCCTCCCTAATGCAAACAAGGGTGAGGTGACAAGCAACTGGAAAAGTGAGCCAATAGAACTGCATGTCAAGGAACCATGATCAAGATGCACGTAAGAGTACATTATAGTGTATTAAAGTGATAAATCTCAGACATGCCATGAGGCTAATGTCATGGAAGGGAAACTTACTAGACAAAGGTAGATAGAAAACAAAGGCAAACCAAACCCCCATGGCACATATTCAGATTAGTGCATATTCAATAAGCCACAAGATATAGTAGATCTCAAGAATACATTAATCTGTATGAGTGCCCTCAAATGAAACTGCTCAAATCATAAGCCAAAACTAGGAAAAATAACAAAAACAAAAATATAGATGCAATATGGCACTTTATCTTAGTGTGTTTACAAAAATACATACAATAGATTACTACAAAGACTAGAAAAGACATAGGGTTGATACAATAGATAGTACAACCCATGAAGAATAATTTGAAGCAATGAAAAATTATCCTCACACCTAAAGAAACCAAGATATCCACCATAATGAAAAAAAGAAAAATATTGAATAGGATGTACTTAGAGAAGAATCTACAAAAACAATCAACATCATTGGAAAGAGGACAAAAATAACTTTCCAATGATATAAAGAATTCCCACATTGAAGATCAAATGGTCAAGATATGTCTCTCAGAGTGGAAAATAGACCATCTAACTTTGATAACAAAAAAAGTCATCAAAAAAGAATCAAAATGGAAAAATTCATATACCATCACAATAGGCTCGAAACCAATTTTCCTGTGATATCTTGTTTACAGAAAATGAAGTTTGTATACCCGAGATTTGAGCAAAAAACCACCACATGGTCCAAATAGAGTTAGAAGGGAAAACATGTGTGATCATGCAGGCACTGATGTCAACAAGTGACGAGCCCAAATTTGATGGTCAAATGGTCGTCAAGGCAAAAAAATGCCAAAAAAAAATATCTTGCCCCTAGTGAGCCTAGAAATCATGTCAAAAAAATTCAATGTGACTAAAAAAATATGTCAGAGCCAAAAAAACAACCCATTGGCAATAAAAAGTCAAATGTGGTAAACATTGCATGTGAGAAAGAAAAACACCAAGAAAAACAAAAATACATGTTATTCCTCACAATGCCTCAACAAAGGCATGAAACCACTCTAGAAATTAGGAAAACCTTGTTTGAATGCCACACTATCAAAAAAAAATCTGAACTCTCCTATCCAAACACCAAAACCACTAACCATTGTTCAAAAATCATCGACCACTGTCAAAAAATTACCTTTAAAAAGGCAGGAAACTGCCAATACCCTAAAACACCATCATGCAACACTAAACCAATCATAATGGAGATATCATTTATGTAAATGAGGGAGAGGAATGTGCTGTGATCAGAGACAATGGATGGCCTATGTGGATATAGTGAGGTGGTGTGCCTATGTTTATTAGACCTTGGGCTGCATGTGCAAGCTCAATCACCTATAAATGGATAAAAAGACTACCTAAATCTCCATGCAATGTGGATGAAAATAACCAAAGCCCAAAAAGATCACAAGAAAAAAGGTTGCATGAGTGTTCATGTCACAGGGGCAGTAGTCCTCTAAAGGTAGGGAAACCACAAAAAACAAAGGATATGCCTTTTTTTTTTTAAATCACAACCTAACCTAGAATTTGTGTCATTGTCAAAGGGTGTAGAGGATAGAAAAAAGCACACCAGAATAAGAGGGGTTTCCAAGGACAAATCCTATGCAAATCACATAGATTGAGTAGTGGTTGGTGTGGGAGTCCCCTAAGGAGAAGCTATGCAGGAGCACAAGAAACAAAGCTCGTGAAGGGGTTGCATGGAGGTGGACTTGCATGTGCCAAAGGACATACATTTCCCCAAAAACTATGTGCATGAGTACCTACTAATGTAGAAAGAATGATGGCCAATCAACACTTCCAAAAAAAATTCCATCCAAAACAAAATGATGTTGTACCCTGCACTAAAAAATTCATGAACGGGAAAAAAAGTTAGGAGGAACCTGCAAGCCGAGGATAGGTTTGCTGATGTAGGGTCTCCAATAGGCCTTTGATTTCAAGGTCAACTATATCGGTCCCAATGATCACTTTACTTCATCAACACATGCGCTCACCTCAAAAAACAAGTGTCTTTTTTATGTTAAAAATTTAAACCCCAAAAAGCTAAAATCAACACTTTTTGATTGAATAACAATTTTTTATTTGCACATCAAGAATGTCTCTTTATCATGGATCTTTAAATTTGAGTCTCCATAACTTTTCTCTCTCTTTTGTCAAAAGTGTTTGCATGCAATAATTCTTGGGAGTTGTGAGGTTGGACCCTCACCTCAAAAACAAGCACTTTTTTAATATTAAAAAATCAAACCCCCAAAAAACCAAAACTAACACTTTTTAATAAAGTGAAATGTTTTTTATGTTGATTTTTTTGAAAAAATAATAAAATCGTTGTCTCGAGATACATATACAGGTTGTACGACATGGGTACAAAAATTAATAGCCTTAGACAACACATTTATCAAAATGAGATGAATTTTATATGGAAATGGGAGTTTTTTGTTGCTCTGAGCTCGATGGTGATGTCTGTTTGGGCTCAAAGTGACTAGAAACAAAGGTACCCCAAAATCTAATAAAAAAACTTTTGCAAAAACTAAATCTAAAAACCAAGTCAAAATATCTTATGAAGAGAATAGGGGCATGAAAGTGTGGAGCTCTAGTACCATGTTGAAGTTGAGGAAAGATCAACCCCACAGCTCCCAAGAATTACTGCATGTAAACACCTATCACAGAAAGAGAGAAGTAGAGCTATGGAGGCTCAAATTCAGAGATCCATGACTAAAGAGACATTCTTGATGTGCAAAACATAAATTGCAATTCAATCAAAAAGTGTTAATTACAAAGATCGAGACCAATCCTTATAAAAGGAGATAAAAAACCTAATAGGAAACAACCCAGGTTGCATGATAAAAATTAATAAAATAAATAATTATTATATGCATAAAGTTAAGCTTAAGTAAAATAGAGTTAGTAAGGAAACACCTTATTACTCTAATAGTATCTTTACTATTTAGTATTTATTTATATTAGTTTACAATATTTTAAAGGATTGGGGATTGGCTTGATTGGTGCTTGATTGGAAAGAGTTTTCTATGGTAAAGCAAGAGGTCTAGTCTCCCCTAGCCCACATGGTACCAAATGTAAGAGGTTATATATGATCCCTATGATATATTGTTAAAAATAGAACATATGATTTTTTTTTAAAATCTTACTAAATTTGTAATTTTTTGTATATTTTACTAAATTATAATTACTTTCTTATTTTACATTATTTTATTCTTTATGAAAATCAATAGATACTAATATATAGTTGTTTCCTTATTTTATATTCTTTTTTATCATTTAGACAATCAATATTTTTCTTAAATCGTAAAATAAAAGACATTCAAATGGTCAAACTATAATGAAAAATTCATGCAACAAGTAGAGGTCGCCATCAAACTCCAAATACGATACCACTTCATGGCTCAATATAAATTTACATGCATTTTGATAAATATTGACATCTATGCAACTCTTCACAGGGATATAATTCTCATGATTGGGGATAGGGCATGGACTTCATCATAGGATTATAACTGACCTCCTCTTTCAATGTTGTATGTGGTTCTCAACTATTCACTTAACAAAATATTGCTATCTCTTTCATCAAAAGGGAGTTGCTACTTGGTGTAAATACATTGAAGTTTCTCACTTGGTTGTCTAGGTTTGAAATTCTTCTTCTAATGACTCAACCAATGATGTTGACAAACTCTTATTGGAGATATGACCTCTTTGTGCTCATTTGCCCCAAAGATGAATCTCCCACCAAGTGAATGAACCCTACTCTACATGTTGCATATGTTAAACATTAACATTTAGTAAAGGATTTTTCTCCACCTTTTGCGAAACGTGTTAACAATATCTTTGTGGGAATGTCCCCTTATACTAGTATTTTGACAATCATATTTCTCAGACTATTGTTTATCGACAGATAAAATTTATTGATTCTTCTTCCTAAAGTCTTACATGAGCTATGAGCAAGAGACAATTCCACTCTTGATGTGGAATCTACTATTTTTGTAAGAGGTTTGTTTATTCATGGCCCAAAATGTGTTGTAAGTTGTATGTTAATGACCTATGGAACATTGTAAGTGGTCTATCTTGGCCTACATTTCTTTTCCTTTTGATTTTTTGTTGAAAAGGTTCAAACCCCTATTTCATTTCTTAATTAATCAAAGATAGCCTTCTATCTAGTTATCTTTTGGATAGAAGGTTTAAAGTTGTAAATTCAATCAAATTTGAACTTGAGGCTACAAAAGGGTTATACTACAATGGTAACTGTGCATGAGAATAATTGACATTGTCAAAATGATTAAATTATGGTTAAGACCAAAGTATGAGGTTCTCCAACCATTGGAAAGAGGACAAGTGGCAGGAGCTTAAAAGGGTGGGTAAAACCCAACTTTGCAGAAATCACATCACACACAGAGAGAGATGTGTGTGTGTGTGTGTGTGTGTGTGTGTGTGTGTGTGTGTGTGTGTGTGTGTGTGTGTGTGTGTGTGTGTGTGTTTTGAAGATGAAGTCTCAACCCTGCAGCTCCCAAGAATCACCTACATGTAAACACCTATCACAGAAAGAGAGAAGAAAAAGCTATGGAGGCTGGAATTCCCAAATGCACAGATGAGACATTCTTAATGAGCAAAAAGAGAAATTGTTATTATCAAAGGTGAATGAATTGATTACAAAGAGAGATCGTCCTTATAAAGGAGATTGAAACCCTAATAGGTAACTAACCTAGGTTGCATGATAATAATTAATAAAAGAATTAATTATTATATGCCCAAAGTTTAGCTTAAGTAAACTAGAGATAATAAGTGACTTAATAATTAAATCAATATGATATAATTAATAAGAAAAAACTTTATTACTCTAACACACCCCCCGCCTTGCCTAAGATAAACTTAGGGAGTAGCTAAAAACCTCTAAACTACTACTGAAAGTAAATTTGGCTCCTGACAACAAGGCCTGATGAGGTACCCAAGCACAACTAGATCTTTGAAAAGAGGAGAAATAGAGAAAACCCCATGGCAATGACCCTACTCCAAAAAGAGATGGAAATAATGTTGAAAGAACTAGTGAAGGACTTAAGAAGCCTATGAACTAGGGAATCTCCCAAAAGATAGGGACAAAAGATTATCATGAACAACACCACTGAAGCATGAAGCTGCAAACACTACCAAACTACTAATATAAAAAACCTCCATTGTATAGAACATGACTAGGTAAAGAAGACTAAGTCTGAAGAGTTGATCAATCAAAGATGGAAGGTATCTTCATGGTCTCCATAAATAGGAATGAAAGAATGTCTATGTGGTAAATGATCTATCTCACCAAAATGCATAAGTATCCAACTACTGCAATCGCCTAGTACATAGGATCAAATACTAAATACATAGCTCAGTATATCAAACTAAGAAAGCAATAGAACCAGCATAATCCCCCTATAATGTTGAGAGGTATGACATGAACATTGAAACTAAATGCAATATCTCATGTAGAAAGAAGAACCAGGAACATTGAGAGTGCAAAAGAAGTACAAATAGTTATAATGGCACATGTCATCAACACATCATGAGGCTAATGTCATGGAAGCAACACTCGCTTGACAAAGGAAGATGGTGAATATGGCTAACTTGAAATACCTCAAGGCACTTTATAATGTAGTGTGAGTACAAAAAAACACAAAGATGTGCAAGATCTTGAAATGCAATAGAGTGGCACTTTATCTCGGTGTGTTTGCAAAAATACTGCAAAAGGATGTCAACAAAGATCAAAAGAGACATAAGGTTGATACAAGATATAGTAGAACCCATGATGAATCATCTAAAGCAACAAAATTGATCCACAAACCTGATAACCAAGATATCCACTAGAATATAAAAGACTAAATAGAATGTGTTTAGAGAAAAATCTAGAAAAACAACCATCATCACTGGAAATAGATCTCAAAGAAATTTCCAACAATATAAAGAAATTTTGAATTGGAGATTGGATTCTCAACATATGTATCCCTGAGTGCAAAATAGAACTCCTAATTTTGACCCAAAAAAAAAGCCATTAAAAGAGCACCAAAACTAAAAAATAACTTATACCACTAGAACAGGCTCGAAACTAGCTTCCCAATGATATCTTGTTTGTGAAAAATGGAGTTTGGATGAGAAAGTTACGACTAAAAAACCACATGTAGGTCAAAAAAGAGCTCGAAGGAAAAGGTAAAAAAATTACCACCTCGAGATTTGTGCCAAAATGTCTCAGAAAGCATGTCTACCAGTATGGAAATCACCTCAAGAAATGTGTCAATTTTGTCCCAAAACTATCTCAGGAAGCATGCAAGTTTGCACCAAAAATTATCTCGATTTGTGCACCTAAAATCTTGATTATCGTGCCAAAAAAATTTATTTATGCACCCAAAAATCTCAATTTGTGTGCCAAAAATCTTGATATGTGTGTCTAAAAATCTTAATTTGTTTGTCAAAAATCTTGATTTTTGTGCCAAAAAATTATAAAAACATTTCCTTGAGAAATGTGCCAAATCTAGGAGTAATTTTTTTGCCTCATATTCCAATTGTGTATAAATTGGACAAATTTGATATGAAAATAGGGGTTTTTGGGCGCTTTGAGCTCAACAGTGATGTCTATTTGGGCTCAAAGTGACCTGAAAATAGTGACCCCCATATCAAAAAAAATCATTTGAAAGAGCCAAAACCCTCTAAAAAAATGCACAGATATGAAAACCAAGCCAAACCTCTCATAAATAGAATAGGGGCATGAAGATTTGGAGCTCTAATACCATGTTGAAGTTGATGAAATCTCAACCCCACAGCTACCAAGAATGACCTGCATGCAAAAACCTGCCACAGAAAGAGAGAAGAAAAAGGTATGGAGGCTGGAATTATCAGATCCATAGATGAGACATTCTTGATGAGATAAAAGAGAAATTTATCTTATCAAAAGTGAATGAATTGATTACAAAGAGAGTTTGTCCTTATAAAGGATATCAAAACCCTAACAGTTAACTAACCTAAGTTACATGATAATAATTAATAAAAGTATTAATTATTAATTATATGCTCAAAGTTTAGCTTAAGTAAACTAGAGATAATAAGTGACTTAATAATTAAATTCATATGATTTAATTAATAAGAAAAAACTTTATTACTCTAACAATATGTGTGTGTATATGTATATGTATATGTGTGTATGTGTATGTGTATGTGTATGTGTATATTTGTGTATGTGTATGTGTGTGTGTATGTGTATATGTGTACATGTATATGTATATGTATATGTATCTATATATGTAAATATGTATATATGTATATATACATGTGTGTGTGTATATGTATATATGTATATGTATGTATATATATGTATGTATATATATGTATGTATGTATATGTGTATGTACGTGTTAGCTGTCCATGAGTCACCATATTTTAAAACTTTTTCCTTGGATTTTCAAAGTCTTTCCTCATTGTTCCACGTATTTGTCATCATCCGAGGTGTTGTGTAAATCCCAAAAGCTTCCCATCGCAATCCCTTCTTTTGAACCACTTTGAACCTCCCTTCTTTTGAACCACTTTGAACCTCGGTTCAAAGTAGTTCAAAGTAGTTCAACCAAAGGTTTTACGCTGATGAGTTTTCTTGCAGGAAGTGGGCGCCCATCCGGTGGAGTGTTCATTCGAATCACTTTGAACCTCGGTTCAAAGTAGTTCAAAGTCGATCAACGACAAAATCATCTTGATAAAACTGGATTATGGTGTACAATGCATCGTCATTTTGCAAGGCATTGATGGTTATGTTAAAGAGTGATGATTTAAAGGATGTTTTTATTCCCAATGCAAAATCATCATTATGAGGAAAACTAGAAAATCTACGGCCGAGAAAGAGATTGGATGTTGCAATAAAGCTAATCATTATTGGTATAGATGAGCAAGGGAATTATTAAATGAAATGGTCATATCACAAGGCTTTCAAATGTGCAATCTTTAACAAGGAGTGATTTTAATGCCTTATAATGAGCCTGTACTTTTGCACGTAAGTGCTTTTCCTTCTTAAAATGAGCTTGGCTTTCTTTTTCTGTTTATCATGCAAAGAGTTGAAAGTTTGGAGAAGAAACTGTTAAGGAAGGAAGGGAAAATTGTTGTTTTTTAGCAAATTACAAGTGAGAAACATAGAAATCCTTATTTTTGTTCTGCAATCTCTATGTTTTTCAAGAAAATCAATTTGAAGCCTTGCTGTTTTGATTAAGGATGAAGTCTATTTTGCATTTCTTTGGCAATGTTTCAAGTCTAGAATGTAGAAAGCTTGTCATAAGTGATACAAATTTAGAGGGTGTTAAGGTAGAGAATTTGCAAGTGAATTTCCTTGAGTATGCTGATAAATTGAAAGGGTGCATGGAGGTTCTAACCAGTGGACTACTTGACATTGCAGCTTTTCCCCCATCTCTTTTGAGTTTTGAGTTGCTCCAAATGTGTATTGACCACTATGATGTTAGGAGCAAATGTATTGTAAGCAAAGATAGTGAAACGATAATCTCAATTTTGAGAGACAATATTGCTTCAGTATTGTGTCTGCTTGAGGGTACTTTTGCCGCATTCTCCCCTATTCAAGCCTAGGCCGAATACCAAGAAACTCCAAACCAATTTCGCAATACCCTGGCTAGTAAATGGATTGAGACCATGTATGGCAAAGGTTCTAGTTTGCCCAAGGTTATCACTAAAGATCACCTTAAACCTCATATCCACAACCTTGTGGTGTTATTGCATAGAGTCAAAGGTTCTGTTGATGTTCTCCTCTTTGAGGAATGGATGTATAGATATATAGAAATTATCTTGAAGGGAGAACAATGGATGGACTAGGTGGAGATTATTGCTAGTTCACTAAGGACGTAGCTTAAGCATGCCAAAGAGTCCAGGGAAAATTTCTATATGGCTTCCTAATTGACTTATTGTATTGCCTATGTTTGTGACCTTACTCCTCTTCCTCATAGAGTTTGGAGTGAAGAAATAACGGTCTACCAATATTGCCCTTTGCTGCAAAAAGATAAAGCACTGGAGAACTTTAGGAAGATTCATGATGTGTTAATTGAACTAGGTTATCTCCCAAAGCTCAAAGGTTAGTTCAACAATATGGAAGTTATTTTATACAGTTTCCCAGGTTCACTTACTTAAGAATAGGTGGATTTGAAGAGGAACCTGTAAAACTTCCTCAATATGCTTTGGATTGCTTTGTCTTGGTTGAGATTTACAGGCAACTATTCTTTGTTGTTAAGGATAATCTACCATAGGAGGATTGGGAGAACGCCTTCCTGATTAAGTTAGGTTCTCTGGTCTATAATAATATGACTAACTACACCTCTATTATTAGAAGCAATTTACTTGGATTCAATTTTGGTTCCTATCATAGTAGAAGAAACTTTGATAGCAAGGGATATGCAGTTCAGATTCTTGGGCTTGTAGGCCACTCATCAGCAACTCCACAATCAGAAGATCTCTAGAAAGATTGTAAAGATGAAGAAGAGGTTTTGAGGAGAGATCATACAAGGTTGACATTACAGCACATTAGTTCCCTAAGGTTGAAGTTCAAAAATGAGGGGGTGATTGAGGATGGTTCTGACATGATTGAACCAGGCTGGGATGAATCTCATGAATCAAAATCACTAGTAGTAGATTGGAACCAGGATGAGGAAGAGGACATAAATCTAAGAGCTAGATTTATAGTTACTTACACTAATGACTAGCTAAAGAAGTAGAACAAGAAAGATGTCAATGAGCCCTTTTCAAGGGTGGTTTCTTTTTTTGAACCATCATCTTCTAACATCCCACTTTCCTCTCCTATTGCAGGTAGTGAGTTGGTTCAAGGTAAACAGAGGAGGACGCCCATCCATACACAAAAACACAGTTCCTAGGATCAGGTCCCAAGCTAAATCCAAGGCCCTTAAGCAATACAAGGTTCAAATAGAGAAGATGTCAACTCAGGGGCAAGATTCAACCAATGGTCTTAATTTCTCAGATGGCACTAATGGCAATGTACAATTCATTGAGGCTCCTAAGGTGGATCAACCAAAGTTTATGACTCCCACTAGGGATCTCCAAGCAATTTCTGTAGGCCCTACTATCCCTACATGGTTATCCAACACAATCAATAAGAAAAGAGGTCTGTGACTAGTTACATCACCTGTGAAGGACATTGTAACTAAATATGTTGCATAGGGTTCAAAGGTTAAGAAGTTGAAGATAGAATCCCACCTGATTAAAGACCCAGTGACCAGGAAGATAACTGCCAAAATAGCCACATACAAGTAGAAAATGTAGTCCAGAGATATTGATGATGAAGGTTTCAAGGTTACCTTAGTTGAATTAGGGACCATTAATAGAAGCATTGGTAAGCACTTCTTCAAATTCTCTGTTAACCACATGCTAACTCAATCTGAGAAGGATAGCAAAGAGAAAAAGGAGCTTAAGGGCATGGTAATGACTATGGCCACATATTTTGATTCCTTAATTAATCTCAGTGCATTGTCAGTTGTTCAAGCCCCCCAAGCTTTTGACCTGAATTCTGTTGGAAGTCAGCAGCTGATGAAACAAATGCAAAGAGGAAAGTTGTTAGCAGATGCCATGAAGGATTGGGTGGAAGTCATCATTAAAGAAGGTAGTAATTTTATTTTGGAATTCATAAATGTATATGCCGAAGGGGAATCACTACTGGGAGAGATTCAAAATTTGATCCCCATGTGGGAAGCAGAGCAAAGTCGATGTTAGGCTATTGTTTTTCAAGTAACTGAAGTCAAGAGGTTTGGGGTGCTCAAGTTTCTAAATGAGAATCCTATGAAAAATGTAGATCCCTGTATGTTTTTTATCATGAAGAGCAACATGAGTTGGAAGGAGTCAATTTACAAGGAGGCAATTAAAGAAGTGCAGAGCATTGAGAACAAAGTCATTAGAATGCACGAAAAACTCCTTAAAGATATGAAAATAGTAAATCCAACGGGAATCCTATAGTTTGACAATGGGAATATGGATTATGAGACACTAATCAAGAGCTTCAATGAAGCTATTAAGCATATTAGGGATAAAAAATCGCCCAGTGCTAATGACTTCACTACGTTGGCAAAAATCAAGTCGATGATACATCTAAGCAAGGACCTCATGCCATGTCAAAGCTTGAAGATAAAGGAGTTCAAATGGTAGAAGGATGCATGTAGGGCCAAGGTGTTGAGTCTGAAAAATCTACATTCCCACATGATGCAAGAGTTCATGAACACTTTTTGGAGCTGGAAGCTAGTGCATCAAACTGTGGGCAAAGAAGAGAAAACTGGCAGCAAGGCTTGAAGAGGATAGTTGCTTTAGTTACATTTTGACACCTGTTTCATAACTTCCTTCTTGTTCATAACTATTTCTTGCTTTAACCAAAATGACTGGGTTTTGATGGAGGCGTTTCGGATTCTATAATGGAACTATAAATGCTAGAGCATTGAATTGATTAAGGGTAGAAAATAGATAGTTGAAAACACTGATAAGTAGATGTTTGATAGACAGTAATCAAAGGATAGTATATGAATGTTTTACTTTTTGAATGACTATGTGCATAAAGAAGGTTTAACATAAATATATATATCATCTTGAATTCGGCTTGGGAAACTTGGTGTTTGAAGTATTAAATCATTGTTACTTTGTGAACTCTGATTTATTGGTTCAAGGTATTTGATTGTTGTTCTTACTATAAGTTCATTTCAATTAAGGTGTTTGAATGATTGATATCATTTTATTGTGTTATTCATTCTTTTGAAGTAGATATTTTGTGGAAGTATGGTTTGATGAATGTTTATTTTTGTTGGTTGTATTGATTCTTACCTCACTACCGAAGAGTAAGTGAGAGATCCTTACACACTTTCTAGTAAAAGTGCAAAGATAATTTTGAATTCATTGCAAATTTCATAAGGGAGTTGTACCTTTAAAATTCAAAGAGCAGTTCGAATAACATGAAATTTTCTCAACTATTGTGGACATTTTGTAATTTTCAAACCTTGGGCATAGAGTGAATTTGCTAAAGTAATTGAAAGGACAATCTGTTCACCAACAATATGTATGTGTATACACATACATACATATGTATGTATGTATTTGTATATATATGTGTGTATGTGTATATACATATATGTACGTGTATATACATATGTGTGTGTGTGTGTGTGTATACAAAATAAAATAAATATTAGCACAACCTTACAAATTTCACCATTACAAAGCTTTTAATGTAATTATTTCAATATTTAGGATACTCTATCAGATTTTTTATGTACTAATTTTTGCAAATGATTAAGGTACACATTGAAGTTGTGACAATCTCAAGTTTTAAGAAAGGTATTGATAATAATTTTGAAAGTGGGAGTTATTTACATTCATTATATAAGTAAAAAATGATTGATTTTTATGAATACAAAAAAATAACAAAATGAAGAATAAATGTGATTAGCTTCAACATATTGGTATCTCATTTAACAAATTATTAACACATGTCTACAATACTATATATTAATTGTAACTATTTTTACATAATTCATTATCAAGCATATAAAATGACTTAAGTCAAACGATAACATTTTTCTTATTTAAATTTTTACATTTGACTTATTAAACTCACAAACCTATACTAATTAGTTCAGACATCAATATTTTAGTAAATGCCACTGTTATATGGGGACTCGCACCCCCCTTGCAAACCTCGGAGTACCTGTCCCTGAGACGTCTCCACACTAGGTACTCACATACCCAAGTACCCACACCTCTGCAAGTTTGCAACCATGATGCTGCTAATATGGGGACTTGGATTTCTATTTGACTTTTGTTTTTTGAATGTTACTATTGGGTATGTAATATGTTAGTATGTTGAATGTTCAATGGTTCTAGTTCATGTTCCAATTTGGCTATGTTCAAGTATTTTAATTTGATATGTTCTACTGAAACATCATTTCATAACAAGAATTTCAAGTTCTATATGTATAGTATACAACACTCCTCCTTGCCCCATCCTCCCCTTGCCATGGTTGCCTAGCCATCCCCCTATCATCTTGAAAATGAGGCCCATTTTCCCCTATCCTGGAAACTCGTTCTGACATCCCAATGTACCCTAGTACTAAGGTAACATTGGTAAATGCCAAAGTTATTGATGTCGTCATTCACATTACTTTAGAAATATTTTTATAAAAATGGGAGAAGACATATTTTATTTAGCAAATGCCTCAATTAGGCCATATATGATGACATCATTTCCAACGTGAACATTATGCAATAACAACTAATAGAAAGTTGAACCTTACTAACAAGAATCACAATGCCATAATTTAACCATCATAATATGTCATTAAAAATATTACTTAATAGATGGTTGATTAAAAATATTGAAAATAAATTATTCTAGCTTTATATATTCAATGGCATCAACTTCTATTAAAAATAGGTGTAAGTAAAAATAGGCTTCTTTGAGTGTAAAATTAGTTAAGGTTAAATCTATTCAATGGTATTAGTTTCATTAAAATTAGGTTTAAATAATAATAGAATAGGCATCTTTAAGTGTTAATTTGGTAGATGTTAAATCTATTCAATGGAATCAACTTTCAATAAAACTAGGTCTAAATAAAAATAGACTTCTCTTTGAAGAAAAATTCTATCCATCTCATGGAGCAATACAATTATAGTTTTTAACCAACCTATAACTAATGTTATAGAAAATGTGTATAGTACAACATATCTAGTCATATTTTAATTCTTTATTGAGGAAACTTAAGGACACACACCCAAAATTTATTGGGCCATCGAAAGCATCCCCAAGTCATCCCTATTTTTTGAAGAAAACAAAAATGCAAGCATCCTAAAAACTTAGGAGCATTTTTTTAAAAAGTAATTATCATCCATCCCTAAGATAATTGGTGGACATCACAAATATTTCTACCCATCCTATGGGTAGCTAGATAAAAAAAGTAACAAAACCTAAAAATAAATTCTCTAGAATATCCTTATAGCTTTATCAAAACTACCTTCGGTTTTAGTAGGTAAGGCTTTGTCAAAACCATATTTGGTGTGACTAGGAAACATGCACCCAGCTTGATTATGACACCCTAGCCTTCAAACATGTGGTCTAATAGACCTTTGAGCCCACCAAATAGACATGATAGGAAAGAAGAAGTGACTTCATATGTAAAATATATCCATGACCCAACTTTCCCTATATGAGGAGGAAATAAAATGTAACATTTGTTTGTTTATGTATTCTCATGTTGTTGAAAGTAAAATGTGCAAACTTTTGACATTTTGTTGTTAGTCATACAATATATCATTATAGCACATACATATTGACAATAACTTATTCAAGCAATTGGGTTTTGGCATTTATTAATTTGTTTTACTATCATGTGAACTCTTAAGTTAAACATATGCTTTTATTAAAATCGGCAACCTAACAAGTGGGTTGGCCCTTGCACAAAAACAGTCGAAAGGCATAAAAAAAGAAAAACACTAAATAATAAAGGGTGTTGGCTTTTAAAAATAAAGGCATTCAATGATTGTGCTCACAGAAACAAAACACGAAATATAAATTGTGCATTAGCATAAAGGCTAGTAGCCCTCCTTGAGAGGGGGAGGGAATTTTACACACCACTTGTGGATAAGAATGTGAGTTTAAAGAATATTTTTTTCCATTTCATCAAATAATTTTCCAACTATTGTTATCCTTAGGATCCCCACCCCAAGGGAGAATAGCTAATGAAACTTCGTTTAGACAATTGTCAGCACAAAAGTCAGAGTGTTGAGAACATTGTATATCGTCAACTAGATACTAAAGCAAAGTAGTAGTAGGCAAAGAAAGGTCCTCATGGTCAAAGGGGATTGTACAAGTGGGAGTAAGAGTGGTATACTCATGGTTTACAACAAGAACATCACCTAGATGGTATGCATTAAATATCTATAATGCACATAATGGATGCTTTATCAATGCCATTACAAAGATATTTGAAATTTCCTTATATATTATAAATTTTCCTATTTTTGTATAATCATCCCCTTTGATGTCCCTTTTTTTCCACCAAAACCAGATTTAAAAAATCTATCCTTGAAACTCATTCCCATCCCTTGTCATATCCCAAAAACCTCACTTAACATATTTATTTATGGATGTTCACAATTGAAGTTCAAGATTTTGCATTTGCACTAGTATTACATGGAAATTTCATGCTATTGAAGAAAATATAAGTATCTTCAAATCTTACAAATAGCTAATCTCAATTCTGGCGCATATATGCAATGATCTTGGGTTGTTTCATTGCAAGCTTCTATTATGTTCTTTTTTTGGTACATTTGTGACAATCAAAGTTGAGTCAATTCATATTGCCACACTTGTATGCGAATATTTTCTTGATTGTATTAAGTGTCTGATCTTGAGAAAGCCCAAGTTGGAGGGATGACATTTTTGAATTGATTCCAATTTTTGTGAGCTCTTAAATAATTATGTGCCAATTCTAGAAGCTCCTCTTTCTACTTGGTACACATAAATCATCAAATAGAGAGTTGAATGATACTTATTATGGTTGGGTCATTTACCTTATTATAGACACATGAATTATAAGCATTTAACAAAACAAAAACCTTTTAGTTGGCCTCCTCATTCAAAGGAATGAGATGGTTTGATAAGAATAGATTTTATCGCATAACACTGACAAGTTGAGGTTAGCTTCCCAATACCCTTTAAAATGTGCCCTTTTATTGACAACCACAAAGAAAGAACTTCACTATAAAAAAATCAATGTTCTTGAGTTTAAAAAAAGAGAAGGAATATATACAAAATTACTCGAACCTAGGGACATACAGCCAACTTGATTTCATTGATCCCAATACCCAGGACATTTCAAATACTTGGGAATAGCCAAGGGATGTCCCCCCACATCCTAAGTTATCAAAAAATCATTGGGGATTTCAAAAAAAAAGGGAACAACTAGCAATCCTGAAGATGACCAAAGATGTCATAGACATGTCTCGAAGTTAGTCAGTTGTCCCCAATATTTTGCACATTAAAAAATCCAAAAAATTAAAAAAAAATATTACGGGGGTTCATTTTGTGGGTTCCACCTTCTTACATTCCCTAAAAAGTCAATATCTTCTCTATTATTTTTATGTGCATAAACATTTCAAATTTTTCTACTTCTACTCTTTCATTGACTATAGAAGCGAGGGTTTGAAGTTTTAAGTTGAAGGAGCATTAACAAGGGTCTTTTGCGGTGATTTTATCATCTTTAAAAGTAAGAGCTTGGAAGAAGTAAATTTAATCATCACTTCATACCTGCATTTTTCAATAAAAAAAGAAGTTTAAGCTTGAAATGGTCTAATTATTGTTTTTGCTTGTTTAACTTCAACTTCTTTCTTCAATTTCAAATAAAGGCAAGAAGGCATGAAAGCAATTCCAATTCTCTTGCAATCTCAATGCACCTGGCGAATTAGGTATCTATTAATTGTTTTGTTCATTCTTTATCCATGAGATTAATATTGCTAGCTTTTGTTGAGTCAGGGGAATGGAAGGGAAACTAGAAGTCATTAAGTTTTGATTGTTTGTGTTATAACTTATGCCCCCATTCATTCATTTATGATTCAAGATTGAATATGTATTTTGTCTCTTGTTGTGCCCTTATGATCTACATCTCTGCATTTATATTTTCTCTCTTATCATGCCCTTCTGATCTACACCTCTGTAGTGATATTTTCAATGCAGAAAGAAGAAATGGGAAAGGAGAAGGAATGGTCTTGTAAATAGAAAAGAATATGCGCATACTAAATAGTGAGTGCTTGTACTAATAACTCCAAAAAAAATTCATACCTTCATATGTACACAATTTCTTTCTATTTTCTTTCTTATCACATGCCCATTTCATTTCACATGATCATTTAGGTTTTAGAAGTGAATATATATTTTGTCTCTTGTTGTGCCTTTGTGATCTATGTCTCTATAGTGATCTTTTTCAGTGGAGAAGGAAGAAAGGGAAAAGGAAAAGGAAGGGTCATTAATCGCTTTGTGTATAATCCCACACACCCATTTGATCTCTAATCATGATATGTGCATATTGAATGTTGAATGTCTATACTAAGTACTCCAAAATTATCCATTTCATACCTTCACTAGTACAAGATGCATTTCTAGTTTCTTTCTACTCACGTGCCCATTTTATTTCATATGATCATCTAAAATTGTGTCAATCAACTTAGAAAATAAAAACTCATGTGTAAATTGCAATACTCTAACTCTTCTACACCATTCAATACAATAATTAAGGCCAAGCAAAGTGGGATCCACCATTGCCAATCAAATGGTTTTTTGATATCTTTAAGAACTTGGGATTTTACATGCATCTTTGAAAAACAGAAGTTCATGTCAATTTATTCATTACTTAAATTCTTCTCTAAGAAAACTCCAATCTAAGAATGATTAAGCATTGTCTTTGAACTTCTTAGATCTAGGTACCATTACACTATTAGTTGTTAGAGAAATTTTTTTGGAGGAGAAACATGTATAAACAAAACAAGCTGCAAAATCATTGTCTTCATAGTGTTTTACCAGTTTAGTTACTTCCTAAAGAAACACACCAACAAAAGTGCAACTATTGCATGCTGAGACTAGTTGTTACAAATGATTTTCCTGTGTTTCTTCATTTATTTTCCACCAACGAGAAATAGTTTACGTAGTGCTCTATTTTGTTAGTTTGTACACCATAAAAAAAAATAGTTGAGTTATTTGAATTTATTTTGAAAGAACGTTGATATTTATTATATTACGGTTCCTTGCATACTTTTTTGATAAGTCTCACTCATTTTTTATCATCTTCATTTACTTTCATCTATCCATGCTTCTATAAATGTAGTTTTATTCTTGCCTAATTTATACCAATTTTCATCCATGATTATTAGATCAAACTTTTCTCATCCTTAGTCATTTATGATTATCATATCTTTCTTTCCTCATCTTTGGTCATTTATGTGCAACAGGTTAAGATGATCCCTATGACATAGATTTGATTCAAAATTTTAATTTGTGAAATTGAAAAAATTGACTTTTTCCTTTCTTGATAACCATGTACAAAGGTAACTTGACGTTTACAATTCTAAAATCTCACTTCCCTCATCCTTTCTCATTTATGCAATATGTTAAGGTGATCCTATGACATAGATTTGACCCCAAATTTTAATTTTTGAAATGGAAAGATCAAGTTTCCCCTCTCTTCATAACCTTAGGAAGCTAACTTGGCATAAATTTATATGACAATTCATTATATTATTTATTAATAATTCATCATTAATTATCATTAAGAAAATCCTATTAATAGAACAAAATAATCATTCTAGGAACACTATTGGAACCTAATTTGAATCAGATACTTCTATGACAAACATATTCTTGTTTGTTGTGTACTAACATTTTCCTAAGTCCAAAATGATGGTAAAATAGAGGGTTAACTAAGAAGAATTTGAAACTATACAATTTAGTGATTTTCTTGAGTATTTCTAAATACCACCAATCCTTACACACAAACAAATATTAGAGACATAAATAAAACATATAACAATACTCTATATTTAGATGGGTTGATCTCACAAGTTACATTATCCTTCTAAATAAAGGGAAAACTTAAAAGAAATTACTTAAAAACCATAGTAATAGATATATGAATACTAACCAAGCTCTAAACATAACAATGCAAAGCAACTTGAACAAAAACCTTGATCAAAATCAACTTCCAACACTAATTTTTTTAGAAAAAATATACCACTAAGAATGACATCTAAAATTGAATAATCAATTCCTCCCACTTAAGAATAATCATTTTTAACTCACAATGATCTTAAATTCTACATGCTAAACCATTTGGTTGCAAATTTATGCAAGATCATCCTTGAAGGTCATGTTGTGAGCAACCATTTTGAAGAAAATATCCAAGAAGGATGGTTGTGTCATAAGGGGACATGTTCATCAAAGTCAACCTTGGAAACATGTGTTAAATATCAAACATAGAAAGTAGATTCTTTAGGATGATTAATGTACATTTGTTTATACTTTTCATGCACCAACTCAAACTATTTTTCAGCCCGCATACAAATGCTCTAACAATTTGCATAAGACTTATGAGAAAACATCATAACACCCCAAAATAGTATGTTCTAGATTGGACACCTAAGTAATTTAGCCTAACCATTTTGTTTCTATCATGATGCATGTCTAGTGAAAGTAACTCATTAACTCCCTATTGGTACAAGATGCTCATTTTGGGATAATTACAATGTTAGAAGATGTTACTTTGGGACAATTACAATTTTGTACTTTTTACTTGTAGCCTTTCTAGGTGTATCCTAAAAGTGGGAGATATTATGGAACAACAAATAAAATTGGGTAGATTGTCAAAAATTTGTAGCCACCCACCAAAATATTGAAAACAAACAATGTAAAATCCCTCAAAAAATATTTCTTTCTTTTCAAACCTCTTTGATTCTATATGTCATTAAAATATGCAAGAGAAGATCATAATTGATCAAGACTTAGAGATGCAACTAAAACTTAATTAACAACTAGATAATATATTTAAAGCATTTTTACTTTATGTTTACTTATTGTGCAATTATTTTGGATGGAAATTTTCACCTTAGATGGGTGACCCTCCACCGCTGTCACACATGTTGCACATACATTATTATACATTGGAGGATCATCCGCCTTATATGGGCATGTGATTCCACATGTAGTGGGTGATAAATTGTATCCCTGTTAAATGTTGTGATCACCTAGATCTCATTTTAGCATGTATGGCCTCTCATACTTGATCATGCTCAAACTTTCTTACTTGGCACAAATCAATACCATCACTATATATTGAGCGTCAAGTCCTTGATCTAACCATTATTAGAAGGTCAAATATTTTTTAGGTGAAATTGTACAAGTGAAAGGTTTTTCAAGGTGACCTTGACCCAAAATAGGCTTTCCTGGGGTAAATTTTCCTTAATATAAGGGAATCCAAATTTAAACCAATTAATGGATAGCTTGTGACAGTTGAAATAATTCTTCTATATTGTATTTCTTTGAAATTAAAAATTAAATTCAAGGGATAGGTATAAAATAAAGATTAACTCCTCATTTGAAATCATATTTAGTCTTAATCAATTACTCAAACATCATGTACTCAAAGAAACATTTCATCCCACTATATTTTTCAAATATAGAATTATAGAAAGTTACAAAATAATCCATGAAATAATGTTTTTGTGATTGTTTCTATTTTATGTCTTCTCAATTCATGTTATTTCATCAAAACTTGCATCTATTTCAATTGAATTTTAATTTGATATAATTATTAGTTCCAAATCTAGGTTTTGAATTAGGAAAAAATATGATCACTTAATCACATTCCTTGTAACATGTTGATGTTTTTTCTATAATACTTCATGTTTAGTGGTGTATATGCTACTTTAGTATGTTAGAAACACCAAATTAAAAAAATCAAAAGCATTTGCATACTAATTTAACATAACTTCATGAGAGACAAAGTGAAGTCCTCAAATGAGAATATGAGCCATGGATAGGCTCTCTCAATGAGGATGATCACTTGATGTAGAGGTGTGTCTAATAGCTAAGATGGATTGATTATATATGTATGCTCAAATGCTCAAATGGGCTTCAATGGAGGATTTTTGATAGATTTTGGTGAATGGATTTGATGTAAAAATGGCTTCTCAAAATGGCATTATAGCTTTACTTTCTAGATTGTGTTAAAATGGCTTGGGAGAGGATTCCTTAAATAGGCAAAGGGCTTGAGGGATCAAGGGCTAGGATGCAAGGATGGGAAAAAGCTTATGGAAAGTTTAGATTGAATGAGAGGAGAGCACATGGATTGTGCTTCCTTACTGCCAATCAGGGAGTGACACATGCCACAGAGTCATTGGTTAGAGCAAGAGGGGTTGAGGGGTCAACAAAGGAGGCTCAAAGCTCATAAAGACCCTCATAATGGCTTGTAAGAGCAATGAATGGGCTTGTAAGAGTCATTTATGGCTTTGTGGGCTTCATAAAGTTTTATGGTTGGGATATTTGTGAGAGAGTTGAGATATTTTGACTTGGGTTGGATTAAGAAAGTCTTAAGCTTGACTTAGGAATGTGCAAATGATTAAGGCTTGGATTAGGCTTGGGTTAAGATTAGATTAGGCTTGTTAGAGATGGGCAAGTGGATGGCATTTAATGAGGGTGGGTGAAGGAGGAGATATTTGTTAACTTTGGCTTGGGTTAGCAAGTCTTAACCCATGTTTAGGGAATGTGATAAGGTTAAGAGGGGATTAGGATTAGGATTAAAGATACAGATTGACATCTTCTAGAAGAGTCTAGGCTTTGGATGAGGATGAAGACTTTCTAGAAGAGTCTAGAGCTTCCTAGGATGAGGATAAATAAGGTTTTTAGGAAATAAATAAAGTTTTATTTATTTCAAGGGTTTGGGTTGAGGAGATATTTATTAAAATATTTTTAATAAACATGAAGATTAATATTTAATCTTAATTAAATATTTTGAGTTGGGATTAGGGGTAGGAAATGATGGAATTAACCTTTAATCGAAATTAAATAAGGATTAGAAGATTTTGGAAGAGGTTAGTGGTCTTAAGAAAATTGGCCAAGTTTCGGGCAAAAAATAAATTATTTATTTATTTTGGAATTTTTGGTCAATTTATTAATTAAATAATTAATAAATAAGGAAATAATGTTTAAATAAGATTTAAACATTTTTGGGAGGGATTCCTTAATTAAATTTTTTTAATTAAGATAAAGGGATTTAATGACATAAAAATTAATTAATTAATTAATTAATGATGATGTCATCAGAGACTTTTTTCAAAAAATAAAAATATTTTATTTTCTAAAAGATTTTTAGGTGTCTACAAGTGGCACTCTTATAGTTGATAAAGTACATGCTTTAATAGATTGTCTTTCTAGCGTAAGATGTTATGAAATATTTTTTTTATGATTTCTATACCCATATGCAATTAAAAATTGATAGCCATAAACTATAAAAACATACCTTCCTCTTATGTTGAAGCTTCTCTTTTGTTGTTTAACCATGAATTATTGACCATTTCAGACGTTGATACAACTAGGTGGAGTATTCTTGTGTTTAATAAAGGACTTATATTAGGAGATGGTGTACTCTTCTTGAGGTATGATCTCAATCCATGTATTCATTTTTCAATTAAGTGTTATCTAAATACATTTAATTCCATCACTTAGAAGACGTGTTTGTTATTATTAGTTAGTGTTATCAGGTAATTCTACATATTTACTACCTAGCACACATGTTACCTTCATTAAGACCTTACCTACAAGGCTATCTTCATGTGAATCAAGTAATTCAAGTTTCTTTCTACTCATGGCATGCCCAATTCATTTCATATGATCATCTAAAAATTGTGTCAATCTAAGCTCTCAATACATCAACTCATCCATTCATTTGGGATCCATGAGTGAATATATATTTTGTCTCTTGATGTGCCCTTGTGATCTGTGTCTTTGTGTTGATATTTTTTAGTGGAGAAGGAAGGGTCTCACAACCCAGCACACATGTTTCCTTCATTGAGACATTCTGAGGTTTGTAACATATTATATGTCCCAATTTCTTTCCCTCTAATGTGTATTAGAAAAATGTTTAAAATCATGTGTAACAGTTAACATTGTCCTTTGAATTGATTTATTATTAAATATTCCAATGTTTATTTTTTGTATGACAAATCTTATTAATTTTCTATGTAGATCAACCTTGAATGCATTCATAAAGGACTTATTTAGGAGTTTTTGTACTCTTCTTGAGGTGTGTTAACTCATTGGTTCCCTTCATACTCAATGATTATTGGGCATCCTAGACCATTACCATTTGTCTTAACACTTGATTGATATAGTGATTTAAGGGATCACTCTTTGTCCTTAATATGGTCATAATCTAAATCCTTCAATCTTTGGTTAGTATTGAGTCCTTAGGAGATTGTATTCTTTCCTCACATGGGGAATACAAAAATCATTAGATCATAATTACAATTGTTTGTAATGTATATTCTATTTCAATAATATTCTATTTCATTCTTTCCTTTCTTACCAATCTTTTCTTCCCTTTCTCATTCTCAAATGGTCTCTTAATACTTCTACTATGACTTGCAATCACATATTATTTTGATTACATTAAAACAGTTTTTAAAGGACCGAAAACCTTTAACAAAGTATCAAAGAAATAAGAACATAAAAGTTCAGAGAACAAAAGGCCTCAAAGTCAAAAGAGAATAGATATAATAAGCCAAAAAACAAGAGGCCAGAATATAACTATGCATGAAAAGGTAGCAAAAGAAAAGAAAAAAGACAGCCCCTAGACAGCTACAAAGTCTTCAAAAGGTATGCTGCTTGGTCTACCAGGATGTTCATATTTTCTGCAAAAGCTTTCATGTCATCCAACTTTTTTGCTTCCACTCCTTCATTCTTCTTTGAATTAGCCCTTGTGCGCTTGCTTGGGCCTTGGTCCTCATTCATAGCATGGGAGTCTTTGCCTTTACACTGCTCCAACTTGTTTAGTGGGGTGTTAAAGTTGTTAGCTACTATCTTCAAAATAATTTGATTTTGATCTGCCAGTTTCTTGACTATTTTCTCCATGTTTTTGATTAGATAAACAGGTTTTACAGGGATCCTAAAACCCAATGGTTAAAACATATAAGGCTGATAATAAGCATGAAAGCCCAGCCAAAAAAGTATAAGTTCAAAGGTTTATAATAAGCATAAAGCCTAGCCAAAAAGTAAAGTTCTGAGAAAAGACTAGGAAAAAAGACAATTATTACCACAGCCTAAAGCCAGAACAAAAGCCAAAAGACAAAGAAAAACAAAAGAACATGCGAGAGTTATTCCTTGTTCTTTCACTCCAGCTCTTGCATAACTTGAGCAGCCTCGAAGGCCAATTGATTCTCCTCTGCTTCCAGTTGTTGTGCCCTTTGGTCCCCCTCGTTCTGATCAGGAATGGTGTTTTCCTTTACAGAGTCATCCTCCATTCTGGCTTCTTCCCTATCTTTTCCTTATTCATCATCCTGCATTTCTCTATCTTTGATCCAGCCCATAAGAGAGATGATGTTTTTGTTAATGGAGCTTAACAAAGAGAACATCTGATTTGCAAGGTTGTGATTGTAGTTCTCCAGGTTGTGTCATTCTTTCTGCTAGACTGAGCCTGTCAGTCGAATCCATCCTCCTATTAGCATCCATCCCATTCCTTGTTGCCTCAATATGTCTCACCTGTTCTTTGACCTCCTCCAGCTCGTGGAAAAGCCATTTGATTGATCTAAAATTATCAATCATACTGTTACAAGCATTATTCAAGAGGTTCATCCATGTCTCCCTGGCTCTGTCTGAAATAGCCACTATCATCGAGTCAATGAGTTCTTCCAATCACGATTCATCTTGATTTTCCATGAGGATTTGGGGATTCACGGGCTCCTTGAAGATGCCCATCTTTGAAGTCCTGACATTAAAGTTTTTCCAAGCTTTACTCCTATCATTGACCTGCACTTCCCCTTCCGCATTCTCTGCATTCTCCTCTTTCTGCTCCTCAGGTTGGGCTTGGAGGTGGATAGGAAATAGGGGCAGCACTGACTCCTCCTCAAACTAAGAGCGCACTTCCTCCAAATTCTCCCTCTTGCATTTCTTCCTTCCACTTTCATCCTTAATTTCCTCCTGTGTCTCCTTAACCACCTTCTCAGACTCTGGCTCCTCCTCATCATCATTGTCTCCCTCCTCATCCTTCTCAGGAGGCTTCTTCCCATGATCCCTAGGGGTTATGGGGGAGGGCGATTTATTAGCTTGGTGGGTCACTAATTTCCCCGAAGAAGAGATCCCTCCTTCCTTAGAGCTGAGGCTCTGTATATCTTTCGAATCAGAGGAGTAACTAGAACTACCAAACTCCACATTCTCTGCCTAAGGGGGAGCAATTCTTATAGTCTAAGCCTTGAAGTGCTCGTGGATAAGCAGTAGCAACCCCTCGTGCAGAGCCAAATTTGCGGTGGGCTTCTTTTTGAAGCTGTCCATTGCCTTGTTCATAGAGGTTAATAGATAATATGGAAAGGAAATATTAACATTATGTTGGAAATGATTCAACATAACAAAGTGGTGGGTATGAGCTCTATCAAACCTAGGGTCCAACATGATGTACTCGATAACAGCTCTCAGAACATACCTCCACCGCTTCTTCATGGAGTCGGGGACATAGTAAGTGTCAATCTTTCTCAGTGCCTTCAGTTCCTTCTCACTCTCCACAAAGTCCCTAACTGCATTGGCCGAGAGCTTCTTATCCCTGAAGAATTTAAAACCCTTGATAGGGATTTCGATGATAGTCGCAATCACCTCCTCCATTATCTGGAAGTAGACCCCATTCACCTTCACCCTACCATCCTTCCAGGATCCCACCATACTTTTGGTCACCTCCTAATCGAATCCATGCAGCTTCATGATATAATTGGTAACCCCACCCTCTTCTAGCTTTTCCCACACTTTCTCCCTACTTCTCCATTTCTCAAAATCTCCCACTGGCTCCTTTCTGCACCTGTCACCTACCATTTTTGCACATTGCACACCCTCTTTACTCATGTGCTCCTCACTCTGTGACTGAAAGGGACCTCTGAGAGTAAGCAATAAACAAAGAAAAATAGCCTTGCTATTGCTGCAGAAGCAAGTGCAAAAAATAACCCACAAAGCATGTCAATTAATCAATAATGAATCACTATTTTCTCCATGTTACTCACTCTAGTATCTAGACCATCCATCATTTTTTGAAGATCTTTACCTAACTGATCTAAATTCTTGTTCTTGCTTTCAAGTGTTGGCACATGCTTCATCAAATTCTTTACCTCTTCTATATTGCCAATAACCTTAGAGAGTCTATCAATGTGCTAACCTAGTGTTCTCTCTCCCCTTGCCATCTTGCTGAGCTGATCAAAGTCCCTTGATATATCCTAAATTTATTGTTTTAGGGTACTAATATCCTTCATCATTGTCCTTGGGTTACCAATGATTCCCCTTAGAAACCCCTGTTCATCCTCATCCTTGTTATGCTCAAAGTAGTCCTCATGCTCCCCCTATTTGTTCCTATCTAAATCCACCTCCTTAAATTCATTCTCATCACCCGCATCCTAAGCAAGCACCTTTTTCCTTTTTCCTTCAACCCTCTTAATTAAGAGTTCATCATTAGAGGGGGTAGAATTTCTTTCAACATTCTTCCCCTGTTTCCTAAAACCTTTCCCAAAGATCCTCTCTTCTCAAAACCCTTTTTCTACTCCTCCTTGTAATGACTATCTTGTTCTAATTCACTCTCCTTTTCCTTTCTTTTCTTCTTGGAAGAGCTTCCAAGATCAACTTTCTTCCTCTTCTTCATTTCAACTTCAACCACCTCATCCTATGTTTCCTCATCAAATTCCTCCTCAGATTCACTACCCTCCATCTCACAATCTAAATATTTATTGCTCTGCTTGGGCCTATCCACCTTTCTTTTATTTCAAAAGGTTCATTATTAAAACCATTAACCCCTCATGATAAGTGTGATTCCCCTTAGGATCATTTTGAATGGCTAAAATATAATTACCCAAAGGTTGCCTAAGGTAAAAGGGTAAATTTATCCTAACCCTATGCCTAAAATGGTTAACCAACATGAAATGGTGACCATATATCTTAGTGAAGCATCCATCTAAGGTAAGATACTCAATCACCACAAACATAAAAAATCTCCAGGGGCGCAAAATGGAGCCAGGGCTAAAGTAAGAATTACCTATTTTTACTAGTCTATTGCATTCCTTAGCCAAGTTTGCAAACTCTTCAACTGCCCAATCTAAGAGCTTCCTATCCTGGTAGAAGTTAATACTCTCCATTTCAAGCCTCGTTGCTTCAACAATTATATCTTCAAAAACCTCCATCCTCTAATTCTCCACCAAAACACTCTCATCTTTCCATGTTTTGATAGATTGTCAAGTAATGGTAGGGTTTCGATATAACCAATAAAATTCCCTTGCTCTAGTATGTCCCAAATCTCTCTCTTCTTCTTCCACTCTTTGTAGCTTGCCAGTTCAATTCTTTTTCTCCTTCCTCTCATCTTCTTGTCTCTAAAATGAAGACTCTCTCTTCTCAAAAAGAAAACCCCTACAAAAGAAAATCGAAGTCTAAATCATAGCCAATTATTTTTGTGGGAAAAAAAACCCACAATCTGTGTGGTATTGAATGGTAATGCAATGTCCTTCTCATAATAATCCACCACTTCCCTATCTTGCCCATATAATAATTACTCCTTGCTAGCATATTCATAATTAATGAAACATTTTTGTTTACTTTTAGCTTTTGCAAGCTCAATCAATAAAAACCCCTCAATAGGGATGATATCATTGTGATTCCAAATTAACTTTTCATCACTCTTGCATGCCACATTAGCCACCTAGTTAGCAACTTGATTCGTTTCCCTATAGTTGTGAGTGACAACACAAATTTCAAAGGAATTGATAAGATCTATGGCCTTACCTATAATATTATTAATAGTCAAAGAAGGATTTGTAACTTTATTAAGACAATTAATTATTTCAAAGGAGTCCCCCTCAAGCCATATCTTATTCAAATTCAAAAATTTTGCATGGCTAAGACCATAGAGGGCCACACTTGCTTCTGCCACATGGTTATTTTGAACCCCAATAGGAATGGTCATTCCACCCACTCTATCCCCATTCATATTCCTAATGATGATACCATAGCTAGCTATTTCTAGGTTGCCCTTCGCGGCCCCATCAAAATTAATCTTATACGAATCCTTCAGAGGACAATCCCATCTTGCTAGATCCCTAAGGTTAGGACCAATTTGCACCAGACTAAGACCATTCAAATTCCAATTTTGAAACATTGATTCTTTCCAAACATTCTAAGGTTGGTGTCCTTTTTTGTAGCATCTGATATTCTTAGACACCATATTCTTAATCTTACAGAACAACTAACTTGGATTAGTTTATTTACCCCTAAACACCCTATCATTACATTCCTTCCAAATGCTCCAACAAAAGAATGGGAGAATAAAATCCTACAATCTCATAACCAAGGTATTAGTAGAGGGAGACTTTCAACCATTGAAAAAATCTTGAATTGTAGCAGGGAATACCCAAGTAATATTCAGCAAGCCACAAACCTTTTCCCATAATCTTCTAGTAAAAGAACAATGAATAGTTAAATGATTAACTGATTCATCAGCATCCTTATAGAGATAACATCCATTAACAATGTTGAACCCTCTCTTCAAAAAATTATCCATTGTCAAAGTTTTATCCTACAGAAGAATCCAAAAAAATATGTTAACTTTGGGAGTCATATCTTTAAACCAAGCTTTAGCCTAGCAAGGTTCTCGATGCTCTTCAAAAGCATTAGCCTACATCGAAGACACAAAAAATAATCCATTAGGATTATATTTCCATATGAGAGCATCCTCATCATGGCTTAAAAAGATAGCATTCAAAATCTTATTGAGATCATTAAGTTTTTATCCACTCTATTGAGGTTCAACCAATTATTCTCCTCCCAATAATCTTCCACAAAAATCCTGAAGAGATTCTTGCATTGCTCCATAAAACCATTCCACCTTTCATTAGCACAAAGGGGGTGATCAAGAATCCAAATATCATCCCAAAAAAGAATGTTCCTCCCATTTCTCCTCTTCCATCTAACCCCTTTCTTAATAATCTTTTTTTTTTGTGCGTGTTTCCAAATCATTGAACCCCCTTGTAAAGTCTCATTGTTAAGGAAGAGTTTAAGATCTTGATTCTCCCTATTGTACTTATCATTCCAAATATCTCACCATTCTCCTTCCTCTTTATGCCATCTCCATATCAACTTGGCAAGGAAAGAATCATTCATAGAGGCAACTCTTCTTAGACCAAGGCCAACTTTATTGAAAGGCATGCAAACTTTCTCCCATGCAATCAAGGCCAATCTTTTCTTTTTTTCCATACCCGTCCATAAGAAAATCTTCTAAATTTTTTCAATTTCCAAGGAAAAATTTCTAGGGATCTTAAAAACACTCAAATCATATAGCGAAACATTTTGTAAGGTGGATTTGAGAACAATAACCTTACTGGCTTGGCTATGGAGGGACCCTTTCCGCCCTGCTCACTTTGAAATGATTTTATCAATCAGTGAACTCCAAAAAGTCTCAAGTGGGTCTAAACAAAGGGGTAATCCCAAATAAGAGCCTAGTAAGGTGCCAATCTCACAACCAATAATTCTTTTAGTTTTATTCTACCTATTATCATCAACATTGATGAAATATATCACACTTTTGTTCTAGTTGATAATTTGACCAAAAGCTTGCCTATAATCCTCCAAAGAATTCTCGCTATTTTCAGAATTCCTCACTGAAGCTTCTCCTATCACTATAGAATCATCCAAAAATTGCTGATGAGAACAAATCAGCTCTTTAGATGAGGGTTTGAGACCAACAAAATCCCCAATTGACATTATTTTATCCACAAATACTCCTAAGCATTCAGTCATTAGAATGAAGAGGATGGGTGAAAGTGGATCCCCTTGCCTCAAATCAGAAGAAGCCTGGAAAAAAGGAGTTGGTGATCCATTCACCAGAGTAGAGAAGGTGGTAGAGGAAACCAACATAAGGACTAGCTCCCTAAATCTCTTATTAAAACCAAAAGCTTCTAGCCCTCTTTGTAAAAAAGCCCAATCCACCATGTCATAAGCTTTAGATAAATCAAGTTTAAGGAGGAACCCCTCTCTCTTGGATAAGGTAAGGGAGTGAATATTCTCATGCACCAAGATGATAGAATTCGAGATCTGCCTGCCAGGAACAAAACCATTCTATTGTTTCGAAATCAAATTGGGGAGAAAAGAAAAAATTATGAGAGTTAGTACTTTAGATATAACTTTATAAAAAGAGTTACAAAGACGGATTGGTCAAAACTGGTCCATACTATCAGCACCTGACTTTTTTGGAATCAAAGCAAGGAAGGTACCATTCAGCTCTTTGAGTATTTTCCTAGATCCAAAGAACTCCTTAACCCCATTACAAACATCTTCATGGATGATATACCAATAATTATGGAAGAAAAGGAAAGGGAACCCATCTGACCTTGGTGTCTTGTCTCCATCAAAGGAGAAGACAACCTTGGTTATTTCTTCATTAGACAGAATAGTAGTGAAGAATTTATTTTGATCCTCTGATATACAGTTTGGGATATAGTCTAGAAACATATTTTGCTTCTCCGTGTCTAGATTGGGATCACCTTGGAATAAATTACTAAAAAATCCATGGCTTCCCTTTTTATAATCTCCTCATCCTTAGTAGGAACCCTATTAGCAACGAGTTTGGATATTTTATTAGCCATTCTATGCTTCAAAGTGGTCATGTGGAAGTATTTAGTATTCCAATCCCCTTCCTTCAAAAAAACTTTTCTAGATTTTTTCCTCTAGAACATCTCCTCCTTAGTAATAATACCATGCACCTCTGTCGATTTCACACTCTCCTCTTCCCTAGAGACTGTCTCATATCCATCAACCTGAATACTTTCCTAAATCTCTCTAATTTCCTCAAAAACCTTCTTTTTATTCTTAAAAATGTTCCCAAAAGTATCCTTATTCCATATTTTGATATTCCTTTTAACATTTTTCAAGTTACTTGCAACTTTGAACATGGCAATACCCTCCACTTGAATGCTCCACCATTCCTTAACAAGGTTTTCCAGTCCTAGATGGAGAGTCCACATTTTTTTTGAACCTAAAGTGATAATTCTTCTTAACGGTTAAAAAATCAGCCACAAGGAAAATGGGGTAGTGATCCGAGCCAACACAAACTTGAGAAAAAAGAGAGCATTTATATTTTAAAAACTAGTCATTACTAATAAGAGCTCTATCCAGCCTGACTCGGATGAGGTCCTTCCCAACTCTTCTATTGGTCCAAGTATAATCAATCCCATGCCAATCCATATCATGCAAGAGATGATTGTCAATAAAATCTATTAAATCCAATCTATTATCCAAGTTAGTCTGACTTCCTCCCATCTTCTCATTTTCTTTCAATGAAGTATTAAAATCCCTCATAATGATCCAATTCTCATCCAAAAAAACTTTTCTCTAATTGGAAATATCTTCCCATAGTGCCTTTCTACCCCATTTAGAATTGGGAGCATAAACATTAGTAAGCACCCATACAGAGCCATCCTTAAAATTGGTAAATCTAATGCTCATCATATTTCTATTCTGAGAGATAAGTTCCCCATTAATACATTTGTCATTCCAGTAAACTACCATACCACCTGAGGCCCCATCAAAATCATTCCCAATAATCTTACCTCCCCGAAAAACCAAAAGACCTTCCACTTTATCCTTTAAAATTTTTGTTTCTTGAATTAGATCAATATCTAGTTTTTTATCCCTAATCATATTTTTCATTATATATTTCTTGTGAGGATTATTTAATCCTCTGATATTCCATGATATAAACTTCATTTCTTATGAAAAGATTTTGAATCTAAGATAGTCCGCTAACTACCATCTACTATACTTCTATTAGTCTCAACAATTCTTCTCTGCACAATCGATGGTCTTCTTGCAGAGGAAGGAGATAGACCAACATCTCCAGCCTTGATACCTTTACTAGATGGTGTTGATGGTAGACAATAGTCCCTAGCCTTGTTGCTCTTAAAATCATCTTTTTTTATGCTTTTTCCAAATGGTGTGCTAGGGATGTCTCCTTTCTTATTACTCATAGTTTTTAACAAAACATTCTCTTTATTCTTTTTATAAGATAAAACCTCATTTTTCTTTTTTGATTTAGTGGTTCTTTTATCCCCCACTTTTGTCCAGTCTGCACTAAAGTCATCATCTACCCCCTATAAAGCTTTAGAGATTTCCTCAACGTCTCCCCATTTTTTATTACTCTCTATGGTTGTAACATCTGAAAGAGGTCTAACCAAACTTTGATTTTCTTTTCTTGTAATGATACAATCATGTTCCTCATATGATTTAGGATCATCTTCATTAATAATTTCAATCTGAAACTCCCCATTTTCTTCTTCATCCCCTTTATTGGGACTAATCACACCACTTTCCTGAGCCAATATATTATTTTTAGCAACACTACTATGATCCAAAGGAACCCGTACCTGATTCTCCCCTTTAGCATTCACCTTTATCTGAGATTGTTCCACTTATTTAGAATCATTAACCACCAAGGTTTCGTTCACTAAACAACTTACCTCTTGGTTATTCCCTTCCTTACAACTGCTTTTCTCAACTTCATCCTGATCATTCAAACCTTTGCGTACCCATTTTTTTTGACCTTTTTGGGAGCTCCATTCAAAGTTGGGCATTTTTTAGCCCAATGACCAAGTTTTTACAATGAAAATAGGCAAAGGGAATTGACTCATACTCTATTTTCTGCTTCGAGATTCCTAGTTTAGATTTGTGAGAAATAACCTCTGCAATATCCAAACCTTGAAGAACTCCCACGTAAATTCTAGCATAAGTCATTCTTCTTCTCGACACTATAATTGGATCCATAGAAAGGAGTTCACCAAAGGTATTAGCAATACCTTGAAACACATCCTCCACCCAAAACTCCAGAGGTAACCTTGTCAGTCTAATCTATATTGGAGCTTGAATCCTAGATTCATCAAAAGAGTACAAGTTTGGTGCCCATTTCTGTAGAATCAAAGTATGTTCACCCACAATCCAGGGATCATTGCAAAGAATCTCTTGTTTATCTTCTTCATAAGCAAAACAAAAGGATAGGCAACCTTTTGTCATAGTAGTGATGTCAACCTGGCCTTTTAGAACCCATTTCCTTCGAACGAAGGCACGAACAACCTCAATGTTAGGCTTGGCACCTAAAAACCTCCCCACCAAAGTCGAGTGCATCCTAGAAATATTTCTATCAATGATTTGATCTAGGATTTCTAGTGTTAACATACCTTGTTCATTCGAAGAAATATTCTTTTCCAGCAGAAAGGAGGACTTGCCTACCAGTTTGATGCCAAATAGACTAGACCACTTTTTTGTCAGAACAATAGTCGACCTAAGTCCCCCCCCCCCCAGATCCTCAATTATCCCGCTATCATCAGGATCCTTCCCCTTTCAAGAGTTGTCCCCAAATGTCCTTGCTTGATCTCCAGATTCAGATGATTCGGTCTCATTCCCCCCTAAATTTTTGAATCTATCCTTTCTGCTCACTATACCTACTCTACTCTTGTTCTCCATCTTCCCAACTCCCATCTATGAATCTTACCTACAATCATATATTGTTGATGGTGCTTTTGTAGACCAAATTTTTTGACAATGGTACATGTGGATCTGTATTTCATAGTTGAGAGGGACAAACTAATTTTTTGTGTTGATGGTTGTTGGGATCCAATATAATTTCTTTTCTCTAAAATATTTGTGTTGTCTATTCTCTACCATAGCTATGTTCTCCTTGTCTTATGATTTTTATGTGATTATGAGTTGGTTGTTCTATTTTTCTGATGAAGGTATAGCTCTGATACCACTTGATGAATGTACACTCTGATACCACTTGATGAAGGTACACTCTGATACCACTGACAAAGGGCCACACCACCCTTACCAACTCACAACCAAGAATGCAACAATATGAAGACAATTTTATTATACTTGAAAATCCAATAGCAATTACAATAACATTTCTCCAAGATCTCTCAAGATCCAATCCAAGCCTAAGCTAGTCCAGATCCACACTCTGATAGAAACCTCTAAGATCTCAACTTGTGCTCGCAAGCCACTAAGCAACCTCCTTGTTTCTAAACTGCAGTCACTAGCTCTTCTCCAACCTCTATCAAAGATTCAAGTGTAAACTGCCTCACATTCGGCGCTTTGTCTACACACTCACAACTCCACCATAATCCTGCTGTAAACTGCCTCACATTCGGCGCTCTATCCACAAACTTAGGAAAACTCACTCTTCAGTTCCTTCTTCTCTTTCACACTTTCCAAATTTCTCACCTTGCAACTTTCACACATTCAAGCTTTTCCTTCCAAAGATTCCACTTCTCAAACTTCTCCTTGAGCTTCCACTCCTCAAGCTTCTCCTTGAGCTTCCACTTCTCAAGCTACTCCTTGAGCTTGATTTAAAAATGCTCATATGCCTTGCTTAAATAGGCACTTACCACCCAATGCATAACTTATCCACAACCTTCTAGAATTCCACCTACACAATATCCACAACCTTCTACAACTTCCATAATCTTCTACAACATCCACAACTTTCTACAGTATTCATAACTTTCTAGAATTCTACCCACACACCTCGATAAATGGAATGACAACCATTTATTTTTTATTTTTTCTATTATGCCACCTATGCACCTCGAAAATAGAAATCCTCTTTTTCTTTCTTTTCCCCTTTTTTTATTTTTTTATTATTTCTCCTCTAATTTTCGTTACTTTCTCTCTCCTCCAGATTTTTTTTTTTTTTTTTTCAATTTTTATTTTTTTTCAATAATTTTCCCATGCAAGATGCTCCTGCATCATTTTCCTTTTGCTACAAATGGAAGCTATCGATGAAACTATATTCTTTTTTTCATCTGTTCTTTTATGTGATGCCTTATTTGATGCTAAGTAGGCTGAGAATTTTTCATTACATCAATATGATTCAATTAAAAATACATATCATGAGCAATGGTTTATGATCCCTTCATTGATCTCCAACGAATATTATAATTTTGCATCATATTCCTTGAATCACTTGACACTGCAACAAATGTATTGAATATCATTATGTATTCATTACTTGTGTTGACTAGTATCAATGTCAAGGTTTTGAGTCAGTATTGTTTGTGCCTCTAACTTTATTCATGGATGCTAGTAATTTACTTTGATCATTCATCCTTGCTTTAGTCTCCTTGTCTGGTTGATGTCATCTATCATATTGATGTTTCTTACTTTCTTTGAATCACTATTTTCAATTCTATATATTGGGTAATGCCTCAACAAGTTGGATGTTCATGTAGCACACTTATTGGTTGATAAATTATGACCATGTAATGTCCCTAATTATTATTATTTTAAAGTTTTGCAATTCTACTTACTCTATCTTTCCCCCATCCTATATTCCTTCGACTATCTATTGGTCCTTCTTGAGTTGGACATGCATATGTTTTGAGATTTTAAAAAGGCTATAACTTTAGTTTTTAAAAAAATCATCTTATTAGATGTCAAACTTAAATTTGTTGCATCATAAAATTTGTTGTTCATTTTCATGGTTTTCTCTCTAACATTAATTTGTAGGGTGAAATGGTTATCAATGATAGATCCAGCAAGTACAACCAATTGAATAAAGGTACAACAATAAGATATTCCTATGCAAAATGATCATGTCAGCTAATATAAGTGAATTAGATCAAAATAGGGAGATGGTCGCTAGATTGTGGTCTAACTTTCAAATAGAAGGCGATGGAAAATGGCATTGTCCCTACAGAAGTTGTAAAGGATTAAACACTAGAAGACTACTAATCAAAACAACTAAGAGATATTGTAAGTAAAATGGTCACATTGAAGGGGGATTTGATTATCATCCATTGGTAAGTTGTTTTTTGTATTTTTTTAACAATTAATATACATATGAAATCACTTGATGATGAGATCATGATCATGGTTTGTTTATGTTCATCATTTTTACATAGGTTGATCTCCCCAATGAGATATGCGATATGGATCACCACATCTAGGGGAATAAGGTTTTGGAAGTGGAAGAACATGGAGGTGTGAATATTGAAACTAAAGATCATGATTCCATGGGAGTTGATGATCATGTGCCAAAAAATACATTTGAAGATGATGATACAAATACATTGATCCATGACAAATTTTCTACTAAAACAATTGATGATGATGATGATGATCACAATGATGTTGATTTCATCTATGATATACCTCTACTTAAGATGAAAAATATGTCCCTTTATGAAGGCTCCCAAACAACTCTTCTCTTTGTTATATTGTTGTTGGTGAATTTGAAGGTTGTGAATGGTTTATCCAACATAAAAATTTCATGTATGCTAAGGTTTGTCATATATTTCATTATTCTTAATAAAGGGTGAAACATGTACCATTAATATTATTTATATTAACAAATTATACTTTTTATTGTAGATTGGTAGGCAAGTTTTTGTTACCATGATGAAATGTTCTCTGTCACTCATACTGAGAATTATATGCTACTATGAAAGATATTGGAATGGAGTATCAAGCAATAGATGCTTGTCTCAATGATTATATTATTTACCATAAATAATATTAATTTGCAATAAAATGTCATAAATGTGATACGAGTAGATATCGACCAGATCAAAGAACAAAAAAGGCATCTTGCAAGGTTCTTCATTACATCCTCATTATTCCATGTTTGCAATGATTATTCAGGTGTAGTAGCTTGGCACAATTTATGGATTACCATGCATGCAATAGAAGTGGAGATGACATTATTCAAAATTTTGTAGATGGTTTGGCATTTATGAACGTAGAGGAAAAGTGGCCACTCTTTAAAGAAGAACCTTGAAATCTCAGGCTTTTATTGGTAGCAAACGGTCTCAATCCATTTGGAGAGATGAGATCTGTTTACTTAGTGTGGCCTATTTTTGCTATCAACAATAACCTTCCTCTATGGATGTCAATAAAGAGGGAAAACATTATGTTAGCAATGATTGTTTCAAGTATTTTATGATTTTATAGTTATCAACATGTAATTATAAGTATCATGCAATAATTATATAATATTGGTGTTGTTCATTCAACTAGGTAAGTACCAAGTTAAAGATATGAATGTATATATTGAGCTTCTTATCGACAAGTTGGAGGAGTAATGGAATGGTGTCACTATGTATGACATCTTTAGACCAATAGGACAAAAAAAATTTCAATTCCATGCAATACTTGTATGGATAATACATGATGCCCCGAGGCTGACACATTTTTGTGGTATGTTATGGTGAACTCAAGTTGCACATGATAATTCCAATTATTAAAATTAACATATTAATCCAATTGTATCATTATCGTGTAGGTCTTGAAATAAAAGGAAAATTTGCATGTCCAATTTGTAGTCCAAAGTTGAAATCTAGTCATTCAAAAAGTTTAGGCAAATAGGTGTTTGATGACTATAGTCACTTCCTCTATAGAAATCATAATTATCGAACTACCGCGAAACATTTTTTCAATGGGAAAGAAGAGACTACATCAAAGCCACGAAGAATGACACCTAACCTATGGAAGTTGGATTATAATAGAATTACTCATCGAGTTAATGTTGTTCTACACAATGGTTTATATTTGGAATTTATATATTTCTGTTGTGTTTTATGTTCTAATTATGTAATTGATGAGATGAGATCTATTCACTCAATCCATGTGGAGAGATGAGATCTGTTTACTCAGTGTGGCCTATTTTTGTTATCAACAATAACCTTCACCTATGGATGTCAATAAAGAGGGAGAACATTATGTTGGCAATGATTGTTCCAAATATTTTATGATTTTATAGTTATCGACATGTAATTATAAGTCTCACAGTAAAATGGTCACAATAATTATATAATTTTTGTGTTGTCCATTCAACTAGGTAAGTACCAAGTTAAAGATATGGATGTATATATTGAGCTTCTTATTGACGAGTTGGAGTAATGGAATGGTGTCACTATGTATGACATCTTTAGACCAATAAGAAAAAAATAATTCCAATTCCATGCAATACTTGTACAGATAATACATGATGACCCGGGGCTAACACATTTTTGTGGTATGTTATGGTGAACTCAAGTTGCACATGATAATTTCAATTATTAAAATTAACATATTTAATCCAATTGTATCATTATCTTGTAGGTATTCAAACAAAAGGAAATTTTGCATGTCCAAGTTGTGGCCCAAAGATGAAATCTCATCATTCAAAAAGTTTAGGAAAATAGGTGCTTGATGAGTATAGCCACTTCCTCTATAGAAATCATAAGTATCGAACTACCCAAAAAAAATTTTCAATGTGAAAGAAGAGACTACATCAAAGCCATGAAGAATGACACCTAACCTATGGAAGTTGGATTATAATAGAATTAATCGTCAAGGTAATGTTCTACACAATGGTTTATATTTGAAATTTATATATTTATATTGTGTTTTATTTTCTAATTATGTAATTGATGATCGTGAAATTCGTCAAGGAATTACTAAGCACCTTTCAAAGTGACTAAATGTTATCCCAGGCAATTTAGTAGGTTGTCTTACTATGAGTACTTGTAAATCATGCATTTGTTTGATACTATGTATATTAGAAAGAATATAACAGAGACATTGTAAAAAATATTGGATGGAAGGCGTGAAAAAGAAAAAATCATCAAAATTTGAAGTGACATTCATGAATCCAATCATGCACTGAAAATTTTTATTGAATCAAAATAGAAATGGAGACCGGATTAATATGAGTATCCTTGGTTATTAGTGGAGCAATAAAGTGATGCCATAAAAGAAATCATACAAAAAACTTGATTTCCACAAGATTTGTTGGAAACATAAGTATTCTCATATCAAAGAAAGGTGATTTTTCATTAGGGTTCAAAATGCATGATTTGCACACCTTTATCATGATAAGTTATTTTCTCTATTTACAATATATTTTTAAAACTACATGTATTTTTCATTTTATTATGTTAGAAAATAATGAAATCATCAATTTATAATTGTTGCAGTACATGTTACCCGTATCTCTTCTTGAAAACTTTGACAACAACATCAAACAAGTGATATAAGGTCTTGGGAAATACATGAGGTAAGAAGTAATATTTGTTCAATTTGTTGTATATATTTAGTATATTCACAATTTGTTCTTCTTGTTATGTAATATATCTCATTGTCTCGTATTTATGTATATTTATATCTTGGGTCTCTTGTAGGTGGTTTTCATCTAGGGAAATCCATAAAAAAAGATATTAAATATCAGAAGAGAAGAATTCCTCAATTGATGTGTGAAATGCACAAGTCTCTACCTTCAACATTTTTTAATGCACAAGAACACTACCTTATACACCAAGTTGAGGAGATTGAATTGTGTGGATATGTACAAGCTAGGTCAATGTGGAGTTTAGAGGCACTTGAAATTTTTGAAGGCTTTGGTTTGACAAAGAGCATGTCCTAAGGGTTCTCTGGTGGAGGGATATATGATATACCAGACTATATTGTACATTACTCAATATCTTCCTAATCTTGCAACAAAGACCCATATAGATTGCATTTGGGATCTTGACCCCACAAAAAAATTACATAAGGGAGTACTTGGTGGGGAAAGGTAGATTAAGGAAAGTGAGAGGTAATAAATTATAAGATGTTATTGTAGTTAATTATTTCTAATTCTTCTAAATAAATTAGTTGTAAGTTATTTGCTTAATTTTTTATACACTTGTTCGAGAGTGGGATGCACTACATTTGTATATTGTAAACAATCAAAGATTGGATGCCGGTATGAATTGAATGATGTCAATATTTTGGTCGCACATTAACATGGAAAAGTTTGTCTTCATTGGTTGAAGAAGTTCATTGTAATAGAGACTCCAATGTTACACAAAGAGAAACAGATTTAACAAATGGTTTAAGAGATTTCCATGTACATATAAATTTGGTGAACTTTATCAACACATAATGCATTACGTTTTATATGTTTGACCTATTATTGTAGGTGAAACACCACAAGGATATGTTATGCAATGGTTATAAATTTTGCATCAAAATTTTGGATGACTCAAAGAAAACTTGTGATTCTAGGATAAGTGGTCTTTCAAGTGACTAATAGTTCATTTAGAAATGACTTACATCCCCACAAGTCTCAAAATCAATATTATGACATCTTGGATGATATACTTGAGTGTGACTTTAATTCTTTCTAATAAGTTCTCTTCATTGTAAAATGGTACATGCTATGAGTTAATAAAAATGATCTTGATAGAACTGTTATTGAACATGATGATGAATTTCCAATTATTAATACAAGGTTGTTTGAGTCAATTGAGGATGAGCCCTATGTTCTTCCAAGCCAATCTAAGTAGGTATTTTACTTAGAGGTTCCACATAAATTGGGTTGGTCATTTGTTGTTATACATGATCCAAGAGGAAGTTCGATAAAGTAAATGTGATGGAAGGAGAAGATGATTGAGGAAGAAGAAAAAGAAGTAGACGATGATGTAGATGATGGTCACAATCAAGAATTAATCAATCATGGTGTTCTTAACACAAATTTTCTAGAAAAAGATGATAATTTCTACTAATCACAATGACGATGACGATGACAACAATGACGATGATGATGATGATGATGATGATGACGACGACAACAACAATGATGATGATGAGATGGATGAAGAAGATCAATGACATGAATGAAATGTATAGTTATGTGATCAATGCTTATGATATTGAATATTGATTTCTTGATAGAAATGTACAGTTATGCGATCAATGCTTAATCTGATTAATTCATGGTGTACCTTTCAATGTTTTTAATTCATATGTGATGCTTATGGTGGATGTGATATATTCAAACTTATTTTTTGTGTTGATTTCATGTTTATGTTTTGTGTGATGTTTCCACCCTTGGTCGAAACAAGTAATGGACTACAAACATCCTCAACCCATCTTTTGTTGAGATTCCTTTACAGATAGCATAAAGAAAAGGTAAGGAATATAAAATATATATAATGATTATGATGATTGCATATTGCTCATGCTATCTATTATGTAATTTTGAGTATACATATCATGAATTTTTAGTTGGACATAAGATAATTGAATTACATATGTAGGAACCTGAATCCCTTTCACGAGCATCCCACACAGTCTCATGGATCATCAAGTATAACTCAATACACCTTATAGAGATTAATGTCTTTAATCATTTGTAAAATATCTCTCATTGCTAGCTATCTCTCTCATTTCATTGAGTGCAAGTACTAGCAAATATGTATTTGTAAGATGTGTCTTCCTCGAGCGAGGGAAATATAGGAATGAAAGAAGAAAGTGAGGCATTTAGTAGGTCTACATTAAGGAGATCAACTAGAGGTCAAAAGATCAGAAATAATTTCAATAAACTCATCAAATATTTCCCGGCTCAATGGGGCTCATGTTCTTATGACGATGAGAGAAAAGGCAACTCTGAGGTTCCCTTTAAGTGCCTACATCTATAGAGATAGTGGGTCCCAAAATAACTTCTCAAATCAACATTGATTTTTGTGCTAGAGAGAGGATATATTGCATAGCACTATCATCATTGCATGTTTTGGTCTATTTTCCATGGATGTCATAAATGTCTCTTACGAAAAACCTATTGAATTGATGAAGTAAGTCAAACCTTGTTACGATTACAGTAGTTGGATGCAGATTGTTAGATATAAACTAAGTATGTCTAGGTATGCACTATTGGAAAATTATATACAATAGAAAGACAATGAACAAAGTAAAAGAGTAGTTGTATAAATTGACGGAAGGCCAAAAGCATCAGGGAATATTGCAAGTTTTATAAATAGTATTAGACTTGGGTCAAATATTAAGCAACATAATTGATATTTGAGAGGCAAGGGTAATTGCATATTTGTATGTGCGATAAAAACAATACATGCAGGGGAATAGTTTCTTATCGATTACAATTTGAATCATGTAGATACAAACAAAGTCACTATCATGGTCGGGGTGGTATGTACTATGCACCATTTAAATCAAGCTCCAATCAATGACTCCAACACACCATTAAATTATTAAGTTTTTTTGCTAACGTTTCTATTAATATATGTCACTCTCTTCTTAGCTATAAACTACTAGTACTATTCAAGATAGTTGAGTTTAATTAGCACTTTTTGTTTAATAAATAATTGGATTTATTCATAGGCTCACATTTTGGTACTTAATAGTAAAATGAACTTGTACGTGATTTAAAATCTTTTTAAAATAAAAAATAAAACTAGTTATACACAATTATTGTATCATCTAATTATCTCTTCTTTTAATTTAAGCTCTCTTATAATTGTTTATTATTCAACATAACTTAGATAAGAACACGTGTTTTAAAACATCTTAATGAAGCTTTGTTGAAATAAAGGATTACATATGGATCAACATCCACATAGAGGTAACGATGATGATCCTCAAGGCACTTCTTCCCGACAAGTAAAACTCATTGTTATTGTACAAATTAGATACAAGAAAAATGTTAGATAGTATTTTTTATTATGTTTTTTTCCTTCACTATTGTTTTGGAGTAATTTTAAATATATTGTTGATAATATTGTTGTCACAAATGAGTGTTGATTAGAGAAAGAGAAAGGAACATGCAGTCCCTAAAAAGGAGTCATAAGAGGAGGACCCATTCACTATTGATTTTGCACCAACCCCTAATCCTATGGTTGTAGTTCAAAAGGTCCTCTATAACATTTCAAGAAAAATGGATCAATTATCATCTATATACCCTTTGACTCCTTAGTCGCAAAGGAGAGGGATTGAATTGATGCACCTGGCTAGTAATTATACAGTAAGTATTAATGTAATTTTTAATTATAACAAAATTTCTAAAATGGTTTTTATATAATACTCTTTATTTATTTCATTAACTAAAATACAAATGTGTTATTTTTATAGGGTTTTCAAACTAGTTATGTGCCTCATGGCCCTGATGAGGGTCCTTTAGATGGTTCAAGTAGATCACATGTTCTATCCTCCACTTGTGTTTTTCTTGAACAATCTTTTTTTTTCTACGCTCTAACAATCTTGTCCATGCTAATCCATGTATGCTCTAAAAATCTTATTCTTTAGCACCTATTAATGATCCTATGGTGACATTGCTTGCAATGAGGAATAAAACCCCAGATGTATTGTCAACTACAATAACAGAAACACGCATCATGGTAACAGATGCTAGTGCACCAGCTATTAGTATGTAGATCAATCCCTCTTTTTCTCTCTCATTTTTCTTGTGTTTATTTCACTTTAACTATTCTTTCTTGGGGAAATTTTGTAATATTTGATTCATTTTATGCAGTAGGAGATGCCACACATGATGATCAGGAATTTCCTAGATGTATTCGTATTAAATGTACGAGAATGGTATCTTTCTTGTGAGTGATGAAGATGGAGTTCCCTTGAGATTTTTCCATCTTCTAGGTACTTTAAAGATTGGTTATTTTTGTTACTATACAATCTTAAACTCATAATATAATGCAATAACCCCCTATGTAGTCCCTTGCAATAATTATTGATCTCATGATTATTTTGCAAGGAATAATATTTTTTATGAAAAGCTTAATGACGAGTTATTGTGTATATTGAGCCTACCATATGTACAAGGTGGAACATTACATCTTATCTAAAACCCCAATCCACTATTTTTATTTCATATCATTGCTAGAATAGTTTTCCTTTGATCCATTTATGAATCTAACAATTTTTCTTCTTCTTAAAAGGTGGCAATCCCAAAGTCCAAAGTTAAAGGAGGCTCTCATTGAGAGTATGACAAACTATTTTTGACCTCATGTGTTTCAAAAACTTAGGTTCCTTGAGAAAGCATACATAAGTTTGAAGTATATTAGAGACCACTACAGGGCTATTGTTGTGATGTGGTTTTCTCCACTTTATTCGATGTGGTTTCCCCCTAGATTTTATTACAGGGGTTTCAAGGCAAAGCCCTAGGTACGCTCCCTATCACAATATAGGGTGGGGTTGAGGAGAAATGCTCCCGCAAGGGTTTTGGGGGGCAACGCTTGTGAAAGCTCAACCAACTTTATTATTGTAGAAGGCGTTGGCTATTATTTTTCTATTGGATGACTTATTCTAGCCCTAATTTTGTAAGCGGCAAAAACCTTGTATAAAATGGCTTAGGGTTAGGGATTTCATAATGTATGATGAGATTGTATCTTCTTGCAGCAATATAGAGATGTAAGGGATTTGCATATTGTAATCAAGTTGTAATCACTAGATAATAAGAATATTGGACTCATTGTTTGGTGGACATAGCCCAGGGATTGGGTGAACCATACTAAAACTTTGTGTCTTATGTTCTCTTCTATGTGATTTATTATCTTCTGATATTGGTTATATCTACATATAATTGTTATTTATGTCTCATTAATCCTAATAGCTACATTAGAAAAACAACCCTAACTACGAGTGTGTGCGCCCCCCCCCCCATATTCCTAATTTAGAGTGGTTGAATCTTAAGTTGGATGGGGTGGAGAGAAGTGAAAGACATGAAGGACATGAACCACCAACCAAAGAAAGAAGGAATCCGATATTGTTAAGAATGAAACTATATATGTATTTATATGATCTAATATATTTCAAACTTTTCATAGATTTTCTTACACATCAAAGGCAACAAACTTGAGAAAACAAAAGCACGGGCAACACAAGCTCAGTTCTAGTGGTTACTCAAAACTTGTTGAATGAGTTTTAAGTATTAGTAAATGAAAAACTATGTGCAAATATTTATAAATTGTAATCAATTTGATTTTCATGAAACAATGCAACAAAAATTCATGATACCAAACAAAAATGCAAGGTGCGGAGTTCGAAAGAAAACTCTCTAAAGAGGACAAGAAATTAGCCTACAAACATGTATATCAAGTCATGGTTAAAAGGTTGCAAGCCGAAATTAGTGGGCAAGGTTCTATTGATGGATCTGTCACGTAAATAAGCCCAACAATTCTTATTTGAAATTGAATACTTTAACAATTAATGTATTTGATGTTAAGTTTCAACTTAAAGTGAGTATATTTGTTTTAAGCAAACAATGATAACAATGTGCATGACATTGGAATGCAGCCTGAAAATATTGGTACACCATCTGAATATGGTGAAGTTGTTGGTTTTGTTGGTTCGGATGTGCATTGCAATGATCGAGGTATACATTTGTTGTTTAATTTTCTATATAATTATTAATACAAGTAAACATCTTAAATTGAAATTGGTTTACTAATACAAATTTAATTGTTTTGGGTGTTTGGATTGATGTAACATTTTATATTGTAGTTGCAAAGGGCATACAAGTTGTTGTTCATGATGAGCATGTTGAGGTTGAGGTCAACGGGCAAGAAGATGTGACTAGATCAAGTAAAGAGCACCACAATTATGTTCTTTTAAGTATTGATATACTTGTAACAATTATAATGAAATATCCTTTTATTTCTTACTACAAAGGACCCCCCTTTGCATCATGGGCAAAAAACTAGGCATGCACAATTGAGATCACAAGCAAAACAAAAAGAATAGCTGAGGGGGAAAATGAATTTGATGACATGGATGTTCCCCTTTGAGAATTTAGGCATTCAAAAAAAAATATCAAAGAAGAAAAATAAATGATTGTTAAATATGCAACTTAATTGATAATGACTGGTTTTATGTCTCAATGAATTTAATTATGTGTTAATGAATATTAATGAATATTGTGTATTAATGAATGTTATAATGTCATAATTAACGAATGCTACATTTTATTAATGGATTGAAGAATGAATGATTGATGTTAAAAGGGAATTTAGAGTGGGGGGGGGTGGGGGATGGTGTGGATGAGATTCCACCTTCACATGGTTGGCCCTATTTAGTAGATAATATTAAACTATTCTTGAAACAAAGTGAAGCTCAATAAAGTTGTTCCTTATCTAGGGTCTCAAATGTACCTAAACACTTACCATTGATTAGATTATTGCAAGCACACAAAGATTATAAAGGAGATCGAGTGCACGCATTTGTGTGTGATTTCATTGTTGAAATTCTTCCAGTTTCAATTGGCATTAGTACAATGGTATTGTGATCATTACCGATTTTACAAAATATGCCAAAATCTTTTGGTTGGTATCATTCATTCTAAGCAATTTCATTTTTTTGTAATTCCAATAGTTTTCGATATTTTTTTGCACTTTGTAATGATTATCTTTGTATTAAGATGGCAGGGCTTGTCAATGAAGGTTGGATAACAACGAGGGGGCATAAGTAGGACACAAAGACAGAAGCATCATAACTTATGATCGCAATTGGGTGGTTATTAAGTGAAAGCATAAGTTACTTTTTTTCCTTTAGGAATGTCGATCCAAGCTGCAAACAATAGATGCATTTCCCCTCCCAAACTCATTTTTGACCAATCATTTGGTTATTGCAAATCTACCTAAATATATTCAGGCTCTTTTGGTTGATGAGGGCACAACCCAAGACAAAATGAACACAAAAGGAAAAGGAGAATTTTATTATCAAAAATGACATGCTATTGCATTCAGTACAGTGAAAATAGACTCAACTACACGCCCTATGGGCTTACAATGCTATCAAATTCTAGAGGAAAAACCCTTCCCACAGTCCTCCTAGACTCCAAAAAAATTGCCTTTACAACGCAAGAAATGACCTTTAGTAACCCGAATTAGATTTAGGGTTAGGAATACATTTTAGTATATGCCATTTGTCATCCACCACCAAAGCAGAAGGTTCTAGAAGACACGTCAGAAGTAAATGCAAAATTAGAAGAATCCAGAAATAGTAGTCCAACTTCTAGAAGGCACAACTTTTGATCTAGGACTCTGATTGACGAACGGTTTACATTTTTGGAGAGTTCTCCAAGCACTTTATAACCCTATGGATGAGCTATGAGCGTACCCAATTTCTTGGGCCTGTACAAGGTCATTTAGTACCTCAAGTATTCTAACTTTGAAGTGTTCTTCGGGAGTCTCTAGGCAACTTAAAATTGTAATAACTTTCAAATTGTAAAGCCTCTGGACCTGATTCTTTTTCTAAAATGCTCTAAGTTACAAGTATAATCATCCCTCGAACTTACACCCTCTAACTCATCATAATTATAGATCAATTGCAAAATAACTTATTTTTTGCATTGGCACATATCCCAAGGTGCTAAAAACACTAACCCAGAAAACCAATAGCGGAACTATGATTGCTAGAATCTCTATTTTGCCCAAATAGGTATCCATAAATACAAACACATTAAACATAAACTAACACTAACCATATTTTTGGGTGATACGAAATTGCCCTTATACCATTGGATGCTCTTGCATCATTGGCACTCCTCTTTCTACACATCTACCCTTCACGATTGGGCATTATATATTTCAGGTATATACATAATTTTTTCAAACAAATTAATAATATTTACTTTTGTATATACATAGATTTATTATGTATATTTAGTAATAAGATTTACATCTAGTAGTGATAATAGTAGTAATAGTACTAACTATACCATACTATACTATATAGAGGCAAACTACACTATGTTCATAAATAATAACTAGGCCTAGGCCTATTCATGCCCATCATATGATCATTTAGCAAGCAATCCAAATAATCCTTTATCGATCTTAGCTACAGCCCCCACAAACTCCTTTATGTTCCCCTATGACCTAATTTTGCATTCACTTACTTTATACCCGTACTGACAATACACATATTCACACATGCACGCATTCTCTCTCTTAATCTTTTGAGGTACATAATACCATTACCATTACTGACAATGTACAGATACGAAGAACAAGTGTTTTAGTCAAGATCTTGCAAGGAAAATTCAACAAGGTTATGGGCCTTCAATTAGATATAGACTTGGGACCCATATTTGAACGATATAATGCTATTTGATAGAAATTATTGCTCTCTTACTATGCTTGATATCTTAGATTGTCCATTTGATTACAACCATTCACTCCCCCTACACTACACATCCCTCACTAGCACTCTCCTATGGGCTTGTAGCAAAGTAAGATAAAAGTTCATCGTTCTTTATGAGTTAGATGCATTCCATACAATTTTTAGTCTTTGTAAGACTAAGAGAGGGTTTCAAACTACATGATTATCATTAAAGGAAGGGGAGGGAAGGTTTTGGTTTTATGGGGTGGACCTATTAAAAAATCTTCCTATGATGTATCTCAAAAGTCGAAGAGAGAGAATTTGCATGTGTGTGAATACATGTGTTCTCAGTAATGGTAGAGAGTAAGTGAATGCAAAATTAGGTCATAAGGGAACATAAAGGAGTTTTTTGAGTTGCAACTAAGATTGATAAAGGATAATTTGGATTGCATGTTGCATGATCATATAAAAAGCATGAACAGGCCTAGGCATATTTATTATTTATGATCATAGTATAGTCTATCTCTGCATAGTATAGTATGGTATAGTTAGTACTACTACGACTACCACTACTACTAACTGACTAGCATCCCGCTACTCCTGCTGGCCACTAATGTGGTTGTATGTAAGCCACTTATACTACATTGTGTATACAAGACCCTTCCTTTTCCTTTTCACTTTTTTCCTTCGCTAAAAAATATCATTGCAGAGACATAGATCACAAGGGCACAACAAGAGACAAAAGAAATATTCACTCTTGAATCTTAAATGAATGAATGAATGGAAAATCTTCCATTGTGCAGCCCCCTAGTTTCTCTTTATCATTGATATGTGGAGAGAGAGAGAGAGAGAGAGAGAGAGGTTAAAATACCACATCAAATCTGTGTACAACAAAGGGCTATAGGGTAGGGCATGCATATATGTTTTTTTGGTATATATAGATTGTGCATTTGCATGTTTACATGGTGTGTGGCTTAGGGTCATTGGATATACTAAATGAATATATGAATGTCATGGGAATGGTCATGTTGTACAGTTGGGCCAAGGGGTTGCATTTGTGTTGCAACATAGAAAACAAATAGATTGTTTCAATTGTCCTCCACTCTTTTATTCACATAAAAGCACATTAGTTATGAATTATGATCACCATCAAAGAAGAGCAACTTCCAATCCTTCAACTATGTTCCACTTTTAATCAACTCATTACAAGATAGCAATGTACCTTGATATTGTGATCACAAACTTTAGATATTAAAAAACTTATTTGACAAATAAAACCTTCAATCTATTGTTGCCAATAAACTCATTAGTCTTAGTAAATATAATCATGATCGCAGCCCCACAAAGAACCCACAATGTTATTCAATAATCTTTATTTTATGTTTATACAATAATAGATATTATGGTCATATGCTTTAGGGGGCACCAAAAACTTGTTGATAGTAACCTTTTGCAATTGTGATAATATCACTATCTACATTTAGTATGCATATCACAATTTCCACACATCATCAAATCATTTCAATCCACCACTTTGTAAGGCACTTGTCTTCTACTTAGGGAAATATAGGGTCAACAAAAGGTCCATTACAAATACATTGAACACAAAATCCTAATTTGTGCAAACAAAACCTACCTTTTTATTGTAAACTATCATTTCATAACATGTTCAATGTGTAAGAAAAGCATCACCATAGACAGGGTTTCTTGGTGTCCGAAGAGTATGTGTAAGAAAAGCTAAGACAAATAAAAGATTATTTGGATTGCTTGTTGCATGATCATATGATGGGCATGAACATGCCTAGGCATATTTATTATTTATGATCATACTATAGTATGTCTCTACATAGTATAGTCTGGTATAATTAGTACTATTACTACTACTGACTAACCTAGCCTCCTGTTGCTCCTGCTAGCCACTAATGTGGTTGTATGTAAACCACTTGTACTACACTATATATACAAGACCCTTCATTTTCCTCTTTCCCTTTCTTCCTTCTCCACTAAGAAATATCACTACATAGACAGAGATCACAAGTACACAACAAGAGACAAAATGAATATTCACTCCTGAATCCTAAATGAATGTCGAATGAATGGAAAAACTAGGTGGGGGCATAAGGTATAACACAATCAATCAAAATTTCATGACTTTTAGTTTCCCTTCCATTCCCCCAACTCAACAAAATATTCCATTGTGCAACCCCCTAGTTTCTCTTTATCATTGATTTGTGTGTTTATAAAGAGGAGAGAAAGCGAAGAGCACATAATGACAAGACCCCATCAAATCCATGTACAACAAAGGGCTATAGGCTAGGGCATGTATATATATATTTTTTGGTGCATGTATATATATATTTTGGTGTCTGTCTATATATATATATATATATATATATATATATATATATATGTTTACATGGTGTCTAGCCCAAGGTCAGTGGATATGAATGCCATGGGAATGGTCGTGTTGTACAATTGGGCATGAACAGACTTGCTTGATGTCAGAAGAGTATGTGTAAGAAAAGTTAAGACCAATAAAGGATTATTTAAATTGCTTGTTGCATGATCATATGATGGCCATTAACAAGCCTAGGCATATTTATTATTTATGATCATAGTATAGTTTATCTTTGCATAGTATAGTATGATATAGTTAGTACTATTACTACAACTACCACTACTACTAACTGGCCTAGCCTCCTCCTACTCCTAGTGACCACTGATGTGGTTATATAAATGAAAGCCAATTGTACTACATTGTGTGTACAAGACCCTTCCTTTTCATTTTCCCTTTCTTCCTTATGCACTAAAAAAGATCACTACAGAGACATAGATCACAAGGGCGCAACAAGAGACAAAATGAGTATTCACTCCTAAATCCTAAGTGGGTGAATAAATGGAAAAACTATGTGGGGGCATAAGTTATAACACAATCAATCAAAATTTAATGACTTTTTTAGTTTCCCTTCCATTCCCCCAACTCAAAAATATCTTCCATTGTGTAGCCCTTTAGTTTCTCTTTATCATTGATTGGTGTGTATGTAAAGAGGAGAGAGAACAAAGAGCATGCGGTGAGAAAACCACATCAAATATGTGTACAACAACGGGCTATAGGCTAGGGCATGTATTTATGTTTTTTTGGTATATATACATCGTGCATGTACATGTTTACATGGTGTGTGGCTTAGGGTCAGCGGATATACTAAATTAATATATGAATGCCATGGGAATGGTCGTGTTGTACAATTAGGCATGAACAGGCTTGCTTGGTGTCAGAAGAGTATGTCTAAGAAAAGCTAAGACCAATAAAGGATTGTTTGGATTGTCTGTTGCAAGATAATATGATGGGCATGAACAAGCCCGGCCATATTTATTATTTATGATCACAGCATAGTCTCTCTCTACATAGTATAGTATGGTATAGTTAATACTATTACTACTACTACCATTGCTATTGATTGACCTAGCCTCCTACTCCTCCTGCTAGCCACTTGTACTACATTGTGTATACAAGACCCTTCCTTTTCATTTTCCCTTTCTTCCTTCTCCACCAAAAAAGATCATTGTAGAGACATAGATCACAAGGGCACAACAAGAGACAAAATGAATCTTCACTCCTAAATCCTAAATGAATGTCGAATGAATGGAAAAACTAGGTGGGGGCATAAGTTATAACACAATCAATCAAAATTTAACAACTTTTAGTTTTCCTTCCATTCCCCCAACTCATCAAAATCTTCCATTGTGCAGCCCCTTGGTTTCACTTCATCATTGATTTGTGTGTATGAAAAGAGGAGAGAAAGTGAAGAGCATGTAGTGAGACCACATCAAATCCATGTACAACAAAGGGCTATAGGCTAGGGCATGTGTGTGTGTGTGTTTTTGGTATATATACATTGTACATGTACATGTTTACATGGTGTGTGCCTCGAGGTCAACAGATATAATAAATGAATATATGAATGGCATGGGAATGGTCATGTTGTACAATTAGAAATGAATAGGATTACTTGGTGTCGAAAGAGTTTGTGTAAGAAAAGATAAGACCAATCAACAAGGATTATTTCGATTGCATGTTGCATGATCATATGATGGGCATAAACTAACCTAGGCCTAGTTATTAATTATGATCAAGATCATGCAACACGCAATCCAAATTGAGTGCTTTCAAAAAAATCCATGTCGTTGCAATATTGACGCTCAACTTGAATTTGCGACATCATTTTCGACATAGATGTGGTATAACCGATAACACCTTCGATGATAGACCAATCATTGGTATATTGCATTGCCATCAAAAATGGAGTCGCAAATTCAAGTCGACCGAAGACAGGCGCATGAAATTTGTTTTGAGTCTGGTGATGAGTCGTCGTCGCAATATCAACAGAGACGTCATGTGCATTGCACATTTTAGGCATCTTGTCCGTGAATTGTGACGGCTTTTGTTGTCGAAGTTGCAACAGCTAGACCAACCGTCGAACGTTTGCAACAGATTGGATTCGACACCTCTTTGTCCGGTGTGCGACAGCATAACATCGTAATATCAATGTCTTGTTGCCGAAAAAGAGCCTCAAATGTACTACCGAGTCCAACAGCTCCTCTATCAGATGCACAATCATCTAAGGCATTCTCACCCACTATTGGTGCTAGTGCTATTGACACAAGCGGAAAGAGGGAGGTGGGTGAAAAGGGAAAAATAATTGAAAATACATTTAATGCATAACAATGAGGAGCCACATAGTCATCCATCACTTCAAAGAAAAATCTAATGTCATCTCATTTCATGTGTCGTGTTCCCCTTTTCTTAAAACAAATAATAAAAGATCTAGCCACTATGGGTCTCTCATATGTACTCCCTAGTGATCATAAGCTATGGACTACCCTTCTAGATAATGATGCTCCAAGATTAATGTGTTGTTTGAGGATACGAAACATACTTGGATTAGAACAGGCTACTCTACTATGATGGATGGGTGGACTGATGTAAGACATCATCCACTTAATATCATTGTCACATCTTTTGTTAGTTCATATCTTCTAAAAGTCATAGATTGTCCCGGGAAGCGAAAGGTTGCAAAGTTTCAGTTCACCATTTGAAAGATGTCACAAAGGAGATCGGGCCTACTAATGTTGTATAGGTGATCAAAGATTCGACACATGTGCAAATCAACTAGATTGATGGAGGAGGGTGCTGATAAGCACATCTTTGGACCCCTTGTGTTCATACATTGAACAATGCATTAAAAGACAATGGTAAGTAGATTGTGTGAAGCAAGTGGTTTCAAAAGCTAAGATAGATTCATATACTCATTTGGTTCCACCACATCTCACTTGCACTTTTTAGGTCCTCAAATGAGGAGCTCCTTAAATCAGTTGAGACAAGGTATGCCAATTTGAATTAGTTCATTTTAAATTTATTTACAAAATTGTTACATTTGTTTTGATTTTCTATTTCTTCATTTTATTTATATTATAGATATGTCACATCTACCTCTTGATGGAGAGGATGCTTGAGGTGCATGAGGCTCTACAATTGATGGTGGTAAATCCAAAGTAGACATGATAGTCTAATTCTAACTTTGTTGAAGGAAGATCGATCAAGCTAAAGATCCTTGATGATAGTTGGGGAGCACAATGAGGTAAGTAGTTGCTTCTATTTAAAAAATTAAAATAAATATCAATCTTTAAATTGTTGATTATTACATTGTATTAAAAAATCCAATTCCAATTATTTAATACTTTCAAATTGTTTGTTTAGATTTTGAAGATATATTTGTGATGTCATCTCCCCTTATCGTAGATGTCATTAGATATGTTGATACCAGCTCTCTTAATATTGAAGAGATATATTAAACATTTCACAATATGTTGAGGAAGATTAAAAAAATAGTTGTAGGGGTCTTACTTTGGGGTTATATGAGGAGCATATTAGGCCCATTGTGATGTAGAGGTGGAACATATTGAATACCCCACTTTATATGGCAGCCTACTCTCTAAATCCCAAATGCTATGTAGGGTTTGATGGAAAGTTGCCTCTGTGTGGCAATCAAGAGGTATTAGGTGGATTCTCACAAGCCATTGATAAGATGTTTTCGGAGTAGGAGACTTCCACATTTCACGCACAATTCCTTCACTTCAAAAAACTTAATGGCCCAAAGTTGAGTAAACTACAAACAAGGTTGGACAGAGTCATATAGGCACATAAAGATCCTATTATGTGGTGGACATGGCATGGAAGAGATACACCACAGTTGCAAGTGCATGTCACTCATCTCCTTGCACAAGTTGCTAGTTCCTTTGCTACAAAGAAGAATTGGTCTACATGTGATTTTATCCACTCCTTCAAGAGTAAGACTTACCTCTAGACTTGCGAAGAAGCAAGGAAGGGTGCATTGTGCTCTTCGACTTCAAGATCATCAGACTCCAAAATATAGGTAGACTCCACCATTGCAATGGTATGTTGATCCCGAAGATGTGGCCCAAGTTAATGAGGAGCCATCGCTAGGCTTGGTTGGGGTTAGATGAGGATGCCCTTCTTCCTGTGAGCCATGATGATGACACGGATAATTTAGATGACTTTGATTCTAATGTAGAATTGGCTAAATCAAAATAGGTGCAGTGTGTTTTATTTTTTTTAAGTATTTTGATTTATTTATTGAACATGAAACTATATGGTTGCACTTAGCGTTAGGCACTTATTTACATTTTTTTTTATCACATGCAAAAAATCATATTGACAAATAATTATGGCTTTTGAATTTGAACACGACATGTTTTGGAACAATGAAATGTTGTAAACTTGTATGTTAATGTTCTATAACGTTTAAATGGCATGCTTTATCCATATTTTCATATGAATGTCATGTATATTTGCAAATTCCCTATATATTTTGAGCTTTTCCTATGTTATATTAAGTTGTCCCCTTTTCTGTCCCCAACCTTGGCAAAAAAAAAATGTCATCGCGAAAACTCATCCCATTGTACTTTGTCCTGCTCGTCTAGAAAACTCGGGGCATCATTGGATATACATAGAGAAATATGGTTCCATGATGCCAAGAATATGCAATTTTCTTGTTCTACCAAGTCCTCTTTCAAACTCTTCTTTGTTTTGATAATCATACACATTAAGTACTAAAATTTGCAAAGAAACCAGCCTTCAACCTCCTTACAAAAATGTCAAAGATTAATTTATAACTAACATATATATTTTATTTTATCTAATGTAACCTTCAATTAGTTTTGTCAACCACCCAAAATTTGCATAGAGAGGGGAGCAAGTCGATGATGGGGTGATTTATAAGGCATAAGAAGGTTCTCATGTAAGCATTTTGAAAATCTCTGAATTCAGTCTCATGTGACGCCAAAATCATATCAGGCATCAAAACATCTTGAAATTAAGTCTGACAATATAAAATACTTTCCTAGTTCAATCTTAATACACAAGAACCTAGTAGGTTTAGGATATAGCTATGATTTATTAGTGAATTACCAACAAATTGTGAGAAAAATTCATCAAAGGGCAACATGAGTACTTTGAATATATATTTGAATTTGAAGAGGGAATCATGCAGTTGCCCCCATCCCATCTTTGTTTTTGACATTTTATGTTTTTTTATGCAACTTAGTTTTGGATGTAGTGTGTTAAGTAAAGTTCATCAGTTGGCAACATTATCCTCAAATTTTCTCTAGCAGGTAGTTGCCCCATGTGCTCTTAAGGCATATATGAGTTTAATGCAGGACATATGCACCTCCTCTCCATCTTTATTTTGTGCATTTTATGTCTTGCATGCAACTTAATTTTAGATATGTCGTGTCTAGGATAACTCAATATTACAAACTTGACATTATCTTCTTTATGTATAATTTATATTTTGGATTTTGTATACCTGTTAATTTGGACTTCTAAACTCTTGTGCATTGCATGCATACAGCCAAAGGAGCTCTGTGATTAAGGATTCAAAAATGGCACTTAAAAATATTTGAATCACATGCAGTGTTCTAATGTGCAAGAGATAAGGCATGTCTTGGGAAAACATTTTACATCTTCAAATTAGGTTTACCTATTCACTGTTGCAGTCAAATTGTAGCTCAAGCATATTTACCAGCAAAATTTCATGCAGAAGCCATTAGAAAGTTCCACTGATAGAGTACAGTTCCACATAAACATTATTTCTCCCCAAATTTGTTTATTCTTCTTGCAATTCTGGTTTTTTCTGTTTTGCAACGTGTGACATAAAGTTTCCTAATAGTCTCTGATCAATAACCATGTTTGGCACCTGTATAAGAATTAGATGGTTTTAAGTGAGAAAGCAGCCTTTATGTTGTCAAATGTTGACAAATTAAGTAAAAAGGTGTAGAATGAAAATGATAATATTGGTAGAGGTTACGGAAATTTATACCTTTTCTCCAAAAAACATTTTAGAGTTATTTGCAATGGCCTCAATAAACTTCAGTTCCAAATATTCCGGAGTAAGTTTTAGTTTGTTTGCTTCAGCTTCCTTCAAGACCCTGAAAGGAAAACCGTCCCAATGCTCAAGATTGATAAGCGAATGAATATATGTGTGAGATTCTCAAAAGGTAAGAGTTAGGCAGCCTGCCTGTAATAGTTGGAATCTGCATGACTTTTTTCACGAGCCAAGTACATTTCATTCTCAAGCTGTTGTTGCCGCTTTATACTCTCTTTCTCCATCAGTCTTTGCTCCATTAGAATCTTGCTGACATGTGAGTTTTTCTCAGCTTCTGTAACAGCCATTTTCTTTTGTGTTTCAGCCTCCTTTTCCACTACCTTTTGTCTCTCAATTGCTATTAAAACCTTGAATTGTGACAGATGCAGATATTGTGAGAACTTAGCCATATATCTTCATTTCTAACTAAAAACACAAGAACAATTAGAATATTTGGTAAGCTCAAGTACGTTCAGAGATACCATAATTTAGAAATTAAAAGAATGCTTGAATTTTATGAGTGAAGAAAAATGAAAAAATATACCAGGAAGTATTGCTTGATAGAATCTAAAACACCAACACTGCCTAGAAGAAATTTAAAAAAAACACGAGTATAATTTTATCTAGGGTGATTTAAATTTTATACACAAAATGAAGGGATGGTCTAAATAATTGACTTTGCTATATGATCATGACCTAGTTAGGTGCAATCCTGAGTATTTTTATCTAAACTATCGTTAGGGTATTAATTTTCTCTAGAAAGTTCACCACAGTCTAGAATTTCTAAAGCAAATCTGTTCACAGTAAACAAAAATAAAATTATAACATCCTAACGTTGTACTAAACTATTATTTAGACAAGCACTGCATAAAAGAAATCTCTAAGATGCAATAGTAGACATTTATCTCAGATTATTTCTACACAAAACGAAGGGCTGGTCCTCAAGCAATGCTGTATATTTTTATCTAACCTCTTGTAAGGATATAAATTTTCTTTAAAAGGCTCAAGTTTCAAATTTTCTATAGCAAGCCAATTCACAGTATATCAAATTAAATTATAATGTTCTAACCTGGACATAAACTAAAAAATAATACAGAGGGGCAAGGGACAAATACTTTTTGACTACTCGAGAAAGACTTGGGAAATGCATTGGGGCACAATTAATTGCAAGTAATTTAAGAGTAATATGATATGGATTAAACCCCCATCAAGGGAAACTGGTTCTCAACTTGGAGATCCTCTAGTTACTCACTCTTGGACTACTATCATAAGATCATCTAAATGACAAATCAAACAAAATTCCATCGCAGCTTGCTCCATCTCAATGGAAGAGCTCCTTGTCTTGTCTTTATTTCATAGTCCTCGATGTTATCACTCAACAATATCACTGTAGACCAAGGAATGGAACAAGAGTACATCAAGGCAAATGGCTCTTTATTCATACAAGTGAGAGACTCCAATGAAGGCCCATATGCATTAAATCAAGGGATAATTCAAATTTGAGACTCTGATGGTGTCCTTTCCCTGGCATTCGCCCTCTAAAGATGGTTCAAGTGGGAATGGATCATTGGTTATTATTATACCCCACACAATATAAAATTCCCACTCATTCAATTTTATAGAGTCAGAACATTTCTTTCAATAAGTTGTATGTATCATCAACTTTGATTGTCATGCAAACTCTTCATCAAATCTAAAATCTGGTAAGCATCCTCCAATCCTCGTACATAATTTTCAGCTTCCAATATTTAACCAACCAACCAACCATATGAATCGCCATGAGTTTGATCTACAGGTTGTCTTTAGATGGATGAGTCAAATTTAATCTTCGATCCTTATTTAGATATGCTTGTTGTTTCAGATTGATGATATGTCTTTTTAGAATATACAACCGATTACCTTAGTTAGACTACTGCTTAGTGGGAATGATCTAAATATGGATGAAGGTAAAAATCAGAAACAACTGATTACAATTTGCATGAAATGGTTGATTGTAGATTGTATTCCTTCTCTATATCAAATTTCTTCCTACTAGCACTGAGCTATATGGTTGCAGATTCTATTCAAACGGAGAAGTATAATTACTATTCAAGTTGCAACTCCAAGCGATTCTGACAGAAAACACTTCTATACTGGTTTTATAGATTGCTGATTCCTCGTAGATGTCGCTCTGAAATTCCAATGATTTTATGATTCCATCGTTACATTTCTTAGTGCTATTGACCTTGTATATGGTTACACCTTATAAGTATGCAGTGTCTCCAATTATTCTTTATAGCAATATTGCTGCTCTTGCTCCATATGTAACTCGCGATGTGTGTTGTAGTTTCACTGCGATGCAGTTTTGCTTGTAGTGTACAATCTACATGATATGGAAGTGCCTGATATGAACCTGTAATTATGCAATAATTGGCCGTCCATTCAAGAGCAAACCATCCATTCAAGAGCAAACTGAAGACCATGTACCACTGATTATGCGAAGAGGCAATTTACTCAGATAGACCAGATCCAATGCTCCTTTTAAACTGGGGGTAAATAATCATCGAGCATAATTTCCTTCTTTGTAGTCGCCCGCCTTGCAACTGTAATTGTCCTTGTGACATATACGTGTAGTCATGTGTTTCTTCAATATACTTGACTCTGTGTGAGGAGCAAGTGATGTCTATATCTTCAAGAACTTCTTAGATCTCCCAAGAGTGAGAATATAAATTTCTTGAAGAGTCTATCCCTTGTAAGTCGGCTCCTAGAATATGCTCATGCGTTATATGATGTAAAATAAGTGCAGACGCCTCTTTCTTATTATGCCTAGATTGTGTTTTGATTCTATATCTCTGCCTAAATTGTTTAAATCTGAAAATAGGGATTCACTATTGTTAAGTTTGAGAGATCAAATGCAAATGTAATGACAGTGCTGTTGTATGTGTTTTCCAAGTGCATAGTTCTCAAATATTTATACATGATAAAGACAAGAAGGGACATGTCCCTTGATTAATTTAATTTATCAATTTAACTATTTAGTTAATATGAGAATTATTTTAATTCTAACTTCATATATATAAATATATATATCAATATGTAATAATATCAATTATTATATAGATAAATATTTATATATAATAAATCATTTCTCATAATAATTATATAGTCAATATTATTTATCCGATTGTTGCTACAAACATCAACACTCCCTCTTAGCTAGGGAAGATAAATGATATAAACATATTACATATCTTGGAATTACCTAACACATGATACAGAGTTTTACATATCACCAAACATGTGATATGAGGAATCACCTAACACATGATATGAGGAATCAACTAACATGTGATACACAGTTTTACATATCACCTAACACATGTTAGGTGATATGAGGAATCAACTAACACATGATACAAAGTTTTACATATCACCTAACACGTGATATGAGGAATCACCTAACACATGATACCCAGTTTTACATATCACCTAACACGTGATATGAGGAATCACCAAACAGGTGATACCTAGTTTTACATATCACCTAACACAGTGATATGAGGAACACCTAACAGGTGATACCTAGTTTTACATATCACCTAATTCCACGATATGAGGAATCACCTAACACGTGATACCCAGTTTTAGATATCATCTCAATATGATATCAGAGATATGGTTTGATCAAGAATATCAAGTCTCATGATATTCACCATAACTCAAAAGTGTTCAAAGGTTATGTGTACTTACCATAGGAACATTCATAATCTAATGTGATCAGTTTCAGCCATCATACAATGTCTATCACAATCTGGAAGGTCATGGTTTGTTTAAGGAACTGAATCCACCATTCTGGAAATCATCTATCTTGATTTGTTCCAGCCATCGCACGATGTCTATCATGATAGAAGATTAGGTTATTGTAAGATCGTCATCTTCTAATAACATCAACAAATACAAGTGATAATCATATGGAAGTCGTCACTTCCGCATGATTACCACAGGGCCCATAAGGCATTAAATGATTTCATTGGTATAATAATCAATTAAATAAAGTTTACCTCATAAGAATTTCACCTTCAACAGTGAAACTCCCTCTCAATCACCATGATTGAGATTGTCACAAGTTGACTAAACCCATCTGCTCCCTCTGAAGCTCAAGTTATCAACATTTTGACCTCTTTGAAGATGCTAGACTCCCTCTGAATCTAAATTCCATATGCTTCTGTCCTTATGTTTCAAACATTTCCTTTTCATAAGGTGAGCCCATATAGGAAACATAACACATGAATCAATTTTCGTCCTTCATTGAATATTTGTCACTTTGACTCTATCATCCACTGATAGATTATATTCTGATGATTATCTATTCTCCCTATGCATCCATTATCAGAAGAAAATTATTTGCAACTTCTCTATAAGCCACTCGAGAATACTAAAGACTCGTCCTATTCTTTGATCGATTCCATTCAGCAAAGAAAATATAGATCCACTTGATGAATCTTTATACCTTTGTTTTGCTTCTTTCAACTTGTAATCTGCAATTAGCAACTAGTGTTACACCAGCCCAAGTTACCTAGGTACCTTAGTCATGTCATATTTATCTTTCACAATTACTTATTGATAATCAAAGATATTTCTTTCAAATCCTTTCAACTATCATCGTCATCGCTGATGAGTTCATCTTATGATTGACGGTGATTGCTCATTCTTGGCCTGGCCGTTTCAGATTTGTATTACTTATTTCTGAATGACAATAAGGTCAGGTTGAGTTCTCTCATCCATTCGTTCCCAATCAGCATCAAAAGAAACTACTATAGCTGGATTGTTTCCTTACTTGACACCACATGCAACTAGTGGACTCATTTGATTGCCTAGCACTGAATTTGGAACTAGTCGCCTCAGTGGGAGTTGTTCAAAGTGATAGCCTACAACAGATGGATATGAACCCAAAAATTGGAGGTTGACCACCTCCAGGAAAACCGCCTTGTTGTGGCTTGCTTGTCACTCTAACTGCCATCACTTTGCCATCATATGCCTGGATCAGAACCCCAGACTAATTATCAGAGGAGCTGCTGATTATATTTCTGCCATGGGAGAAAGCACAAGTCTGGGAATGTGTGACTCCATCGATACTACCATAAGTAGCCAAGTTCCTTTGGAACAAATGGGACAAAGCCCATGGTGTCTTTGTGTTGCCATGACAACGAATATAATCCAGCGTGCCAATCATATTCCTCACGGTGTTTTGTTTAGTGCTGAAAGACCACGGGTAAGGCCCCTTAGTGGAGTCCATCTCACGCATGGGTGAAGGGTTTGTTAGGGGAAATGGGCTATGCCCATGTTGCATTCGCATCTCTTTACCATGAGCAATGACACAGGATAGAATAGAATCCTCCGACACTTCGAAAACATCCATCTATAACTTACTCTACAAGAGAAATTGTTTGCATTAGCACCTTTCATGGAGTTTTCATGAGTCGGATGCAAATGTGAGAGAATAAACTTGGTGACCAATTCGGCATAGCCATTAGGTAGTCATAAGCATCGCTAGTGTCCCCATACAAGTCTACAAAGTAATATTCTCACCATAGGAAATTGATCAAGCCTCTAGCGAGCAAACATTTAGTTCATGCAACCCATCCCGAGATCAATCCATCTGCAGATACACAATTACAATAATCTCTGCGACATCCATCTTCTACCAAGTCTTATCTTTCTCTCCATCGAATTGTTAAGTGTAATCTCTTCGATGTTTATTGGTATTGAAGAGTGGAGGAATCTTTGCCGATTCAAGGGTTTCAAACTGGTATTTATTGGATGTAGACAACTCATAGTTCAAAAAACTTCCACTTACTAATCATCTACTGCAATCATCGATGTTTGAATAGAGGAAAGGAATTTTGTTCTCAACCTCCTCCTACCGCTGATATAGATGTATCTTCTCCATCTATGAATTTGCTGTCACATCCTTCTCCTTTTATCTGAACCAAATCAATGTTCCATGATTTAGATTTCTAAACTTAATGCTCTGATACCATGTTAAGTTTGAGAGATCAAATGCAAATGTAATGACACTGTTGTTGTATGTGTTTTCCAAGTGCATAGTTTTCAAATATTTATACATGATAAATACAAGGGACATGTCCATTCGTTAATTAATTTATCAATTTAACTATTTAGTTAATATGAGAATTATTTTAATTCTAACTTCATATATATAAATATATATATCAATATGTAATAATATCAATTATTATATAGATATATATTTATATATAATAAATCATTTCTCATAATTATTAAGATCAATATTATTTATTTGATCAATGCTACAAACATCAACAACTATGTAAACTTAACAATGAGAGGTTTATTTCTAAGTCCTCAACTGTGAGATGCAATTCGATGGGATAATATCTTTCGATGAATATATGTGTAAGATATGGATCCATTCTAAATATAGAAGGCCTCATCTTGTGCAAAGTGTTATTTTCCATGCAATTTAGAATGTACCCAACATATGAGCCTATTATATGTGCATAACTAGCAGATAATTGTATGTATACTCCCATATGATGGTGTTCTCCTCTAACCATCTTTGATTCCTCCTCCGATTTGTCTTCCCATCATTGCCAACTTGGATGATTCACTCTAGTTTAAGTAAAGAAGTTACTGAACGATATTCCTTATTAGAACTTTATCTGAATCCCCCTCTTGATTCCTCAGATTGCAATGTCGCTCTGAGAGAACCATTGTGTATGTGCTGTGGAGAATGTACAATATCCTTGCGATTCCATGCTAGGGTCATGAAAACATTCTTGGAATATTCTTGCTATTTCCCATGGCTCGTGTGAAGCACTCCTTATTCTATATGCACACCATCATGATTTTTGTTCAGGTGAAGTTCATGACTAACTTTTCAAACCCCTACTGTAGGTTGTGCTTCCACGGTGCCAATAACTTATAGTCAAAGATGACATTGCATAGGTTTCTACATAGCAACACAAATGAAAATTGATATGTTTTGAATTTTCTTAAGTACTCCTCTATTTCCTTATTTGTAGGATTCAAATTAACTTATGGAGGCTTCGTCGTTTATAAAACTAGATGTTATAGTATCGTCACTTCATAATTGCTATAGACTTCAATTATGTTTTCTTCTTGGTATGTCTCCCCAACCTAGCAGCCTTTGTTTCATTGTGTTTTGTGTAGTCCCTTTATTCAGTTTCATACTATCTGTGTTGACACTCTTTGCAAAGGTGCATTTTATAATTCTTCAACCATCTCTCATGGCAATTTAGCATTAAATCGCCTTTTAATTAATTGAGTTTGATGCCATGTGATGTTCCCATATGCGATGTATTGGGGTGGAACTGTGGGTCTTCAATGTTGATGTAGTTGACCTTAATGTGAATCATGTACCTCAAACACATCACTATCTGCTATTTATTTCTTTATTGTTCAGTTACGTTGGGTGTTTGGATGTATTTATTACCTCCCAACGATATGCATCCTCCTCCGTCTTGTAATTCCAAGATCCCCGGCCTTTTGAAAATATCTCCAATATAATTTCCAATATTCTCCTTCATTTCTCCAAGTCACATTCAATCTCCCATCTTAAACATTGAGTTGGCTATCAAAAAATGTGTTGACTGGAATCTATTTTAATTGGTTCCTTATTTTGCACACACTCTGCCACGCCCCACTCAATCTCATCCCTGAGATATCCAGGACACTGCTTCCAAGGCTGGGTTATCATTCGATTGGCGTGCAATGCTTTTGCTTTCTTTTCAACTTCTTTATTTGATTGTTGGCTAGCTACAATGGTAATGTGATAACAGTGATCTCGGCTATTGAGCCACTCTGATGGTCAACCAAACTATGTGCTTTGTTTCCTTTTGTTTCACAGTCTATATTTGATCATCCTTTCATTCATTCACAGAAAAGAAACCCTTTGCTTTTCCTGAAAACAAAATGTATTTAAAGTTTATTTTTAATCTGTTTTGGAAACAAAACGAATGCCTTCTTTCCTATATTTGAAGCCTAGCTCTGATACCATGTTGGGTTTTCAAGATCACTGCATATATAATGGCACTACTCATTAGTTTTGTGTGTTCCAAATGCAGATCCAATTGCATATATATAGGAGTAGAAGAGACATGTCTCATGGAAAGACATGTTTTTATGTTAATTAATATTGGTAATGGTAAGTTAATTTCCATTAGGCATTATTAACAACGTGTGTGTGTGTGTGTCTGTGTGTGTGTGTGTGATGATTAATCAAATGCAATATTGTCTAACCAATAACAATTGGGGATTACCTCTAGATCAATTCAATTTGATTAAAGCTACAACATTAACACTCCCTCTTAGCTAGGGAGGATTGTTATAGAACACATTATGCTCTCAAGCATGTAGAGAGATATCATCTCAATATGATATTCTTGGAATGACATATTTAAGGATATCAACATATATCCATCAAATCAAATATAATCCAACTGATGCCATTTCATCAACAAGAATGTCTCCCCTATTGGGAATCTTGTGAGGACTTTTAAGAAAAACCCCAAACATCTTTCAAGCATTTCCAAAATTGTGCCTCATCCCCTGTACCAAACCCCTCCAAAAGAAATTAAGAAAGACTTTTCTTGATGTTCATGCCCCCAAACTCTAATCCTACAACTTTATAATAGTCCAAAGCATGAAGATACACCCAATAAAAAATAATTCCCTCAGGTGTAGCAATACAAACTGAATTTTTGCCAGATCAGTCACCCAGCCTAACATTAAAGAATCAAATTTATAAATCTATACCCATGGTTCCATTTTCACTGATCCACCAAATCTAGGAATGTCAGTTTTAAGTATATGTGATTATTGCTTAAAACTAGACTATTCTTCTTCCTTATGTCTTCTCATCTAACAGGACCTACAGAAATCAGAATTTAATTTGTCTTCATCATCGAAAGATCCAAAATTTCCCATAAGCTCTTATAGTCATACTGTGTTTAGCATTCACTTTTGAATATTTCAGTCACATGAATGGTGGAGAGAAGAGGAACTGTTGTTAATGTTGAGCAATAGTATTTCACGGATTATGACTTTTTCTTCAAATCGCTCCTCACATTAAACATATTCTTAACTAAAATGCTTAAAACTTTTCTCAGCAACATTTTGCAGGCTTTTTGATCCCTTTCTTAATCCGAGTTCATTCTAGACATCTGTTTTTATCTTAAAATACCTCAGATATCACAACCCTGATACCACTCAAATCTTTGATGATGAAATCTATAAACTTGGGAAAGACAAATTACTCTAGATTTTGAAATGTAATATTTAAAAAGAAAAAATCTGATAAATAATGACGTTGTCACCATTAAAAACAAGTATTCCAAGGCCACAAGTTCCCCTAGAAAAATTACAAGAACACCCTAAGACTTGAGGAGCTCTGGGAAATGTCCCAACACTACACCTCCCCATCCCCCAATCATTACCAATGGACGAGACATACCTAGAATGTCTCCCCTGTTGGAAATGCTGTGGGGAATTCTAGATGTCCCTAGGACTTCAAGAAAACCCTAATCATCTTTCGTGCATTTCTAAAATTGTTGCTCATCCCCTCTACCAAACACATCCAAAAAAAATGAGAAGCACTTTTCTTGATGTTCATGCCCCCAAACTCTAAACCTACAAATTTATGCGCACACCCCACTCCGAGTCCCTAAGCATTCCAAAAAAACTAAAAATACACTTCACACTAACTCCAAATCACCATTAAAGCATAGAAGCATTAAGCAATGTTACAAGCTACACAACAAGAGAGGGAGCATTGGCAAGAGGGAGAACATAGCAAGAAGAAGAGTAAGTGCTAAGTGTTCAAGGTTCAAAACATCAATCATGTTGGTAGCCCTCTATCCTCAAGGTGAGCCATGACCCTTCATAATCACTAATTCTGAAACCAAAAATTATGTAAAAGAAAAATTGTTTTGTTTTAAATTACAATATCCAAGGAATTCACATATAATCATATATGATTATAAGTTGTTGTTTCAAGGCACGTTGAAAACCAGCAGTTAAAAAATCCTAAAAACAACATTTAGGGATTTTAGTATTTAACAGCAATGTTTGATTTTTATTTATCTGTTTATTAAAATAAAATTATTTGCAAATTTTGACAAACTATTAAATAGCTGATTAAGATTTAAATATTTAATACTATTCAAATTAGGATTTTGTCTCCAGTGTATCCTCTGTTTTTCTGCTTCAGGCAACCAAAAGTGATAAAAAGCAAATGAAAATCCTTCTCCTGAGTCCGTGCATAATTTAATGACATTATGACATGTATGGTTTATAATCTATGAAACACGGAGCATCCCCTGCCCCAAAACCTGAGATACCCGTCCCCTAGCCATTTTGGGGATGGCAGGACAAATTGTGGACTCTCTCTCTTGTCCCCGAACCTGCTCAACCATCTGAAACACCAAGAACATCCCAAGAAACAGCTAGGCATCCCCAAATGGATGGGAATGCCCCTGGGTGTCAAACAACAAGTGACTTTATTTCTATTTTTGCATCTATACCTCTGTGTGAGGATCAAAACAATATATTCAAATATCAAATATATGAGAATCAAAACAGCTAGAATGTATCAGAATCAAAATATATTGAATGAAATACACATTAAAAGTTACAATGGTTTAATTTTCTGAGTCCTTCTAAGATTGTACTTTATTTGCTTTAAAAATATTTGCTGATCGGCGCTGACCATTAGTGGCTACCATTGGATGATCCACTTCTACCAGAGGGTGACACTGACTCAAATGGTTAGGAGTCTTTGGATATTGATAGCACAAATGAGGCTTAGTTTCAGAGACTTGTATTTTGATGTTTAGGACTTCAGAATACATGTTTGAGACTTTTGGATATTGATAGACCATGGTATTTTGATGTTTGAGATTACTGTTATAAAACTTATTGAAATTTATTATGCTGATATACTAGTTCTCTCATGAATTATTTACATCTTGATATCGTTGTTATCAGTCATGGATGCATCTCTCTCTCTTCCCACCCTCTCTATAATATATTAATATATTTTGAGAAAAAAAATGCCATCCCCTAAAATGGCCCTCTAGGAAATGTCCCAAAAAAGTGCCCCCTCCTGTCCTCGTCCACGTAACACTGTGGAACACAGTTTATGATGGTTTAATTTCATTAATTGCAGCACCTCTATGATTTCTACTTCTCAAAGCATGAGTGGTGAACAGAATCAGCAAGAGCCTATGAGGGTAGAATTTGAAACTCAAAAGTACAGCTGAGTCAGCAAGACCATCGAATTTGGTACCAAGGGGGCAAAATTGAAGAGAACAATATAGGATAAGAGATATTCCAAGTTTAATTATTGTCCACTCATAAACATCATAGCCATACATACAAAGGGCCCTCACTTCCTTACGGTTATTGATTGTTCAGAGCGCTGCATGGATGCATAGTTTCAATCCTTGCAAATGCTATTGAGGAGATTGGGCCAAAATAATGCGGTACAAGTAGTAACAGATGTGGCATACATATGCAAGGTTGCAAGGAAATTGATTGAGGTGGCCTAAAAGCATATTTGTTGGACTTGTGTGAAGGACATGAATAATACACTCAACACACGAATAAAATTGGTTGGGCCAAAGAGATAGTTTATGATGCTCTAGATGAGTAGACATTTATTTGCAACTATCACACTTTATAAGCACTCTTTAGGATCTTCTCCAAGAGGAGTTTTGACACTAGTAGAGGCCAAATATGCACTGGTTTGGATTTTGGAGGACCTTGACCTTGAGAGATTCAACAATTTAAGGGATGAAAAGTTTGATGTAGACTTTGGAGATGACTAGAGGCATTGGGCCCTGAGCCATTTATATTTGAATTTTAAATATGATATAAATATACTAATATTCAGCTTTTTCATTGTTCAATAACTTGTACATAAGTATATTTTGATAGATAATTAACTCAAATAACATATTACATTGAATTGTTAAATGAACTTTGCAATGTACAAGGCAACAAAATTCTGCTCCAGTAAAACTAGGCAGAACTGCTTCTCAAATAAGTCATTCTCAATTGTGAATATTCTTCAATGTCTGAACTAATGGGTCAGCTAGACCACGAAATTTTTCCTTAGACAATAACCATTATAAAAAGTAAAAACAGTAAATATACACCTCTCCCAGATATACACATGCAACTATACATAGGTTTTCTGCCAAACAAACTTCGCATCACTCTCCTACAAGAATCTTTGGCGTTAGTCTTGATTTAGTTTTTACCATTTCTTAATGAAAGTTTTGACCTTTGCATGGCTCTACTTACATTTTTCACCTAAAATACTCTTTAGCCTCAGCAGAAACTTTTTAAATAAAACTTTGCATGCCCTTATCTTTTGTCCTTCTTCCTGAGATAAGCAGGTGCTTTGCCCTCATTCAGTTTCCCTAGAAGACTTACATTTTTCTCTTATATGGTCTTCCTATAAAGAACTTCTATAATTTTGCTCTTCTATGTAATGTTCCAAATACAAGGAATATAACTGCTAGTGAATATTTGGGCTCATCGCATTACACAAATATAATTTAGACCTCTGGACCAATCTTTTGTAACTCATCAATGCATATATATTAAAGAAAGCAGATGAGCTATAAATCTAACTATTTCTTTACTGCATTTAAAATTCATACTTTTGTGCGTTCTTCCTCCATTTGTTCATAATTTCGAGCAATGCTTGCCGGTATTGTTGGTTTTGTCACTCTCACACCAATAATCTCAATGCCAGGGGCATAGCGTGTACAATCAGCCTGAATTGCTTCTTTCATTTTCTCATCAATCTGTTCAAATGAAAAAACCACATATTGTCTCAATATTCTACTGCAACATTGATGCCTACCTGAAAAAGCATCATAACCCTGCTCTAGTCAACTCAAACCAACAATAAGGATCTCCATGTGGCCTTGCCAATTGAACTTGCCTGGTCAAACATGTCAGTATACACTTCCTGCAGAGAGTGGGCACTGCAAAATTGATTGATTTCATGATGTATTTTGTCATATATCCAAGTCTTGTCATATTTCACACCATAATTTAGTAATGTCTCATAAACATATTCCTTTCGAAGACGGTTCACTACCTGCACAAATTCGTACCATCTTTTAAAATAAGAATAAAAAATTTAAACTGATTAATACTTAGTGTGCATTGATCAGGACGGGCAATTTATCCAACCCAAACTGAGTACACATCAGAAGGTGGACCTCTTTCATATTTGCTAAGTGCATATATCACTGCCTGATTTGAGGCCATAACAAATAGGATACTTTTCTAAGATAGAATGTAAGCATTTAAATTCCTCGATAATTTCATAATTAAATGATATCAGGAAAATGATAGATGGCACAACTGTATTACATTAGAACTAAAATACTTCCACAAACCTCAATCTTTTCGAAGTAAATCATCACTCCACCCTTTGTACCACATGGTATGTTAGTTACCTGTCCTCCAAAACAATAAAGAGAAATTAATATAAAATTTTACTCACAATATATCAAGAATTGTTTAGAAATTCCAACATTGAACTTGGCTCAAGAGAATGTATTGTAAGATGCATAAAAAAATTAAGAAAAATTGTGTATCCCTGAACTTGAATTAAAATTTCTGTCCATCAAGAAATTGAACAATGGAGTAAACATTTTATTACATGAATCAAAGTCTTAGACAAATCATGAGCAAACTACTATGAGCCTTTTTTCCTGGTGATAAAGTGAAAAGATGTTAAAAGAAGGCACATAGGAGAAAACAAATGGGCCATGAACAAACATATGCCACTAACATACGGAAAAAAATTGCAAAAGCATTTTAATCGTGAAGGTAGGCAATATGGTTGGAAAGAGACCCTTTTAAGTAAATTTTAATAATTTGCATATAACAAACAAATTAAATTCATTACACTTTATTGTATGTCTAAACTAAACATAAGGTGCTCCTAACACCGCTCTTCTAATGTTCTTTTTTGTCACACATCAACATTACTCTTTTATCCTTAGTTTATCTTAATGGGTTCTTCTATGAAGACATGTGGCTTGATTTTATCAAGCAATAAGCTAAATTTGCTCTCTTTCTTCTGAATAGTTTTCTGATATAATGAGGATGCATTTCTATATGCCTAGAAAATGGATGGAAGATTGGATTCTATACCATTTCAATGGGTTTACTGGTCCTCACAATTCACTATTGTCAATGCAGCTCATTTGAAATCCATATCTCCTAGCATTCATGTAAGTATTGTATTTTCCATCATTTTGCTAACACCATAGTTACACCACCCTGGGGGACAGGGGGACGGCGAAACGGGGGGACAAGTTTCCGGGACGGGGGGACAGAGGGGCCTTAATTTGGGGACGGCGGGGGGACGGTGGGGGGACGGCGGCAGGGGACAAGAGGGGTGTATATATCTATGCATATGGTATTTAAAAATGTTAGTTATGAAAATATGTATTGCAATATAGGATGTAAAGATGTGAAAGAGTGAATACTTGAAACATTGCATTGAATTGGAACATCGAACATTAAACATAAATAGTTGAATTTGCAAATAGTGAATAGCAGGATGTCCCCCATCCTCGGTAGAGGTGGTGGAATCTAGTGGCACCGCTGGGGACGGGGAGACGGAGTCCCCAAGTCTCCGGTGCGTTGAAGTCTCCGAGACGTTGGGCAAAAAGGGGGGGGACGCGTCCCCGTGTTACTATGGCTAACACTCAAAGAAGATTATGTACAAACACTTATGCGCTTGTAAAGGGCTACAATGTCAACAAAGCCAAAGTTACATTTTTCACAGATTATCACATATCCTATTGAATATGTATCATCTACTAAGAACGAATCTATCCTAAGTATCATGTCTTGTTGGATGTAGCCAACTACAAATAAAAAGTAAAAAATAAATAAACTATGTTTTGTATTTAAGTCTTAATGCATTACATAAATGTCGAATAGATCATTGTGTATTGATCCATATTTGTGTGCATGTTGAGATTAGACTACAAAGAGATATGTGTTCTATGTTCAAATCTTTGATTATTGGTCATGATTTTTTTTATGCTTTTAGCATTGATCTCTATATTTCTCTTCATGATAGGTTGATTTTATGAGTTATTATTAATCTCTCCTGGTTGTACAAAGGATCAAGAAGCAATGAGATGATGAGAGATTATATTCAAATTTGTGCAGACTATAGAAATGAACATGGGGACGCTGCTCGCATTTCATGGGACTGAATTGATGATACATATCTTCATTAAAGAGGAAGATCATATACAAGTTGTTATTATGATTAGTTTCCTTGAAGAGGAAGAAATGATATTCCAAGGAAGACTATTCAGCTTTTGAGGGAGTTTGTGTAATAGTGGGAGAATGCCTAATTCTTTGCAAGCTTGTATGGCAGTGTGACTGCTAAAGCTCCCTGTCTAATCAACTTGGAATCGGCTCTCTTATTGTGATAATCAAAGCAGTGAAAATGCTGCTCCTGCTGAGAGTTGAGAGAGAATCTCAGACTTTCTTATACATGTTGTTAATGAGGCTTCCCTATTAAGGAGAAGTTCGAGGTGAAATTCTTTGTTCCACCCTCTGCGAGTTGGTATGGTGGATCCACACTCTGCGAATAGGCATGGTGGAGATGCATTCTTCTCTGGGAGAAGTCTGAGGTAAAAGCCATCATTCCGCCCTCTATGAGAAGGTATGGTGGATCCACCCTCTTTGAGTAGGCATGGTGGAGATGTATTATTCTTTGGGAGAAGTATGAGGTGAAAGCCCTCATTCCACCCTCTACGAGTGGGTATGGTGGAAGTCATGTGTGAGACTCTATGACTTAGTTTTTAGTTTCTTCACCCTCTAGTAGCCATGGAGGACATCATGCTGAGATGACTATATCATGTTGAGAAAATTTGTGATAAAGCTTTGACACAAATGGGGGTAGCCATTGTGTTTGTCAAGATGTCATGAAATCTGCAAATGATATCTCCTTCACTAAGAGAGAATGTTGATGTTTGTAGTTGCAAGGGGTATCCTAATTACTTGCATGGTGCTCTTTCATATACATGTACATGCCACATGTGAAGAGAGATGCACTTGAGATATGACGAGACTTGCATTTGGAAAATGATGAGACATTCATATATTTTTGGTGTAATTGGGCTTTTCCCCTCAAAATAGAGGATTTTCTTATGATAAATTTGTTAGAAATTTGTTCAACGTTCCCCTCAGGATTCATGACAAGGGCTTAACCACCTCCTCTGTACAATAAGTTGAGTCGTTGTATCCAGCATTGACAAATCGTCTTTTGGTGCAATGGCAACCCCACTCTAACAAGTGGTATCAAAGCTTGGTCACAGGTTCGAAACATCAGACCCTCAAGTAACGCTGAGGGGGAGATTGTTAGAAATTTGTTTAGCACTCCCCTCGAGATTTCTGACAAGGGCTTAACCGCCTCCTGTGTACAATAAGTTAAGTGGTTGTATCGGGCATTGTCAGATTGGTCTTTTGGTGCAATGGCAACCCCACTCTAACAAAATTGTTGTCGTATTGTGTCTAAGTGTTCTTTTTGTTTATAGTTGTTTATCTTCATTTCTGAGCAAATCATTAACACTTTGTTCTCTTATTTCTCACCAATTCTTGAGGATCGTGCAAGAATGGATAGCTCTCTACGGGTTGTTCATTGGAAACTGAAGTCATAGAGGCCTTTGATGCCTTTTTACTTCTAGACCTTTCCAAAGGATGAACAACTGCATTCCCTGTTGCTTCATCTACTTGTATTTGCATTTCAATACATTTCAATGTTAAAACTAGAGCCCAAAAATGTCCTTGAAAATAACCAGCAATAAGAAAGAGACAAAACTATAACAAAGAACACCAGAAATATCCTGGGAAAACCCCTCAAGAATGAAGGGAAAAACCCAACCATACAACACAAATATATCTTTATTGATAATGAAATTTTCAAGTGTACATTCACATTATAACTGAAGGTCTCTTGAGATTTTCATAACTCCTATAATTAATTATAACTCTTCAAATATTCATGCCTCAATGCATGTGAATGACACATCATTTACATTTAATATTACAAATTAAACTTAAGTGTCATTTTCAACAGAAGATGACAATAACAGTAATAACGTCCAAATTTCAAGAGATAAAGATCTATATCGCAGCTACAAACTTTAACACTCCCTCTTAGCAAGAGAGATCTTTAGCTGAACAGTAACATAAAGCTGCAACAAAAAAATGTCAATGACAAATTCTAATCATACGAATTCAACACATAATTCATGGAGTTACTCAACATAAACACCTATAACAATGCATTATATTCATGGAATCACTCAACATGAAAACCTATAACAATCAATCATATTCATGGAATCACTCAACATGAAAACCTGTAACAATTACTCATTCATGGAATTACTCAACATGAAAAGATTTGCAAGACTCACAGCTAAGCCTTTGTTCACGGACTCTCTCAACATGAATTGTCATGGAATCTCTCAACATGACATCCAACTCCCATCACGGAATCTCTCGACGTGATGACATCATGGACTCTCTCAACATAATGTTCACTATCGCATAATGAAAGAGTTATCAGAGCTGATCTTACAATCTCATTTATTCATACAAGAATAAAATAGGCAATAACAAACTAAGACTTGATTCCATTTAAGTCTCAAAATTTATAATTACCACAAGCATAAGCACTCCCTCTTAATTATGATGAAGCCTCCCTCTAAAGCTCAACATCTCTTTCTAAAGGAGCATTCTCGTTCAGACTACATAATCTCAAGTGCACAATCTCATTGCGTCCTACAACCAATAGATTAAGATAAATCAATCACAGGCACCAATATACATTAATTCCAAAATATGCATTAGTTTCCATGATATGATAACATCCAATTAAGGAAAGCTTATCTCAAGATTTCCCTCTATACTTTCACCATTTTGAAGGGTGCAAGGTTCAATATGATTGTAAGTGCCACTCCTAAATCATTTGAATAGACTCTCTTGGTATAGACAAACAAATTGTGAAATAGTCCTCAATGATCTGTACAAATGTTTGCAATCACTCAAAAAAAAAATTAAAAAAATAAAAATAACTTGACGCTCTTATAATGTTTGATGACTAGAGCTATCATTCGAGATATTCAACCCAACTTTTGTAAAGACATATTCCACTTTAATTATATCTCGATGATGTTTCATTTTGAATCTTTCCTTAACGGATGAGGACTTGATTCTTGAATTCATTCATTTCACAATATCGTCAATAGAGGCAAGACTACTCGCAAATATACAACATAATCAAAATTCGAAGCGAGGGCCTGATTGCCCTGGTAATTTGACTCGGGTCGTTCAGTGCAGTCGACGTTGAAAGAGATTTCAACAACTTCAATGGAAGGATCCAAATTTGACTACAAGGTGTCACCTTTGACACTTAGAGTGATCTTCTGATCTTTAGCTTGGGGTTCCCATTGTCTTGAATGACTTTATCATGGGCATTCGCATCCAGATATGGCTATCGCATTTGCAGTTTCTTCATCAGATCACTAATAGAGCCACAAGGGATATGACATCATTGAACACGATAGAACTGGTATCAGAGAAGAGATGAATACGATAGAGCCACAAATACAATATAAAAATAAATATTGACCACTGAAAATTGCATAAATAGAACCCGCTAATACTTATCTAATAAAAACAACGTTGCAATCTGATGAGTTCCACTTTGATATCTCATAATCGTGGAAGTGAAGATGTCTTGAATTTTAATTTCATAGACTTAATCTTTCGTTACTCAAAGACAACCAGTATCACAAGAGGTAACTCCATATAAAAAATGGTTGTAAAGACAGAGACACCTGCGGCTTAATATTAAAATAAGGGGCATGCAACACACAACAATCCACAATATAAATCAAAGCCTTCACTTCGGTGACGTAAGCCATAATATAAACAAACTCATGGACCAAGAATGATGGAGGGGTAAGAAAGGAGAGCATCTAGAATGCGGAGGTCCCAAGAAAGTAGGGCATTTTGATTCATGATGGAGTGTTTCCTGCTTCGACCACCTATGTTCTACCATGCCTAGCCACAAGCAGTAATGCTCGCATGCCAAATCCCAACTTTCTCACCACTCTACTGCCTTTCACATGACTTCGTCCATAGAAATCGCAAGAAGATCATTTCCAAATTCTTCAAAAAAAAAAAAAATTCATGTAAGCTGCTTCACAAGTCAGAGAAAATTTAAAAACTTTTAAAAACCAAAAGAAAAATGCAAAAGCAGCCTCAAGAAGCTAGAAATGCAAAGAAATAACCATTTCTTTCATAATAGACAAGCCATAATAAAGATAATAAAATATGGATACGAATGGTCAAAAAACAACTGGCTCCACCAAAATTAAAAACCTCCCAAATTACTAATATAGAGGGAGAGATGCAAGCATGATGACAGGAAGAGAAATATAACTAGACAATAAACAATAAAAATTTAAAGTCAAGAACCAACATTTAGACTCGCATGATATAAAAACCATAAAAAGATCCAAGGCCAAGACAATGATCACGGCAGATAAATCATGATGCCAACAAATGTTTTGACCAATATATGCACAAAAGATTGCTATTTTCAACCCGGTTTTGATACCATGTTAAAACTAGAGCCCAAAAATGTCCTTGAAAATAACCAGCAATAAGAAAGAGACAGAACTGTAACAAAGAACACCAAAAATATCCTCGGAAAACCTTTTGAGAATGAAGGGAAAAACCCAGCCACACAACACAAATATATCTTTATTGATAATGAAATTTTCAAGTGTACAATATCCTTTGCTTGATGCAAATATATAACAATAGGAGAGACCCTTCACATTATAACTAAAGGTCTCTTGAAATTCTCATAACTCCTATAATTAATTATAACTCTTTGAATATTCATGCCTCAATGCATGTGAATGACACATGTCATTTATATTTAATATTACAAATTAAACTTAAGTGTCCTTTTCAACAGAAGATGACAATAACGGTAATAACGTCCAGATTTCGAGAGATAAAGATCTCTATCGCAGCTACAAACTTTAACATTCAATACAATATGGTTTATACGATGGGTTTTAGGTGGGGGTTGCCCTTCAACTCTTGGCTTGCCTATACAAAAATTGATGCCTTCTAGGGATAAAGCACAAATGTGCTTTCACTCTACTATAAGAGCTTTTACATTCATCTTTGCAATGGCTGCAAATCTAATGGTTCTTAAACCATTTCCACATACTGCGATAGTGGAGAGCTCGAGCCAGTTTTGAACCAAGAGTTCGCAACGCTGGAAGCACTTGCCATTCAATGAAACAATGAACCACATACAGAGCCACAAAAAAAATGAAAAAAAATAGAGTTCATTTCATTGTGTACATACATGCAAAGAAAAAATTAAAAAACAAAAAAAACCCCTCTTTTGTTGAAATTTCTTCTTCAATGTCTTTGAGGAGTTCTCAACACTTGCAACCATGTAGAGGAATAGCTCACAAACCAGCTTGGAGCATGCAACAATCACCCTTCAACACTCCTTTAGCAATAGCAAGCAAACAAGAAAGTTGCACAATGGAGGCAAGAAGTTTTACTATTCATTCAAAAATGAACATGTGAGCATTTTTGGCCTTTTTTGTGGTCTATTTTAGGCTTTGAGTATTGAGTTGACCAAAGTAGACCAAAAAAGAATTTTAAAAATATAATAAAATGTCTAAAACTAGTCAAATTTTGCCGAAATTATGCAGCTCAAGTCAATTTGCTACAAATAGGTCTAAATTCTCCTTGGGTCCCATAATCCAAATATTAGACCCTAGATGAATTTTAGCCAAACCAAATACAGACCCATATTGGCCATAGAGGACTGAGACTCTCGGCTTCCAGATAAGAATTTGGTAACTTAGCTATTCGCCCTCGTCATCCTCATGTTCTATACACCTCGTTAAGCTTTCCTTTCTTCCAAAATTCCCCTAAGTAATCTTTCACTTCGCTTCTTAGGAGCTACTTTTTTGTTTTCTTGTTATCAAACTTGCTCATGAAGATACCCTCTATAGAAAACAACACATTTTGGAGAGCATTCTCATTCTCATCTACCTTGCCCTCCACATGCACAAACATCATCAAATGGGAGAGTTCGACTCCTTTGTTTTCCTCCAACTCCTAAACTCTTGTAGGTTAAACTTGTATGGAAAATGACTAATCCTAAGTAGGTCTCCTTAATCTTGTTGTCACTTGATTTTCAGGCACACTCAAGATAATAGAGTGACTTCAGTAGCATAGTCGGGTAGGATGATAGTTTCCTACTCTCAAATTGATAAAAAAATGGTTTACTCTACATCCGTCTTAAGATGTTAGTGGATACAATGTTCCAAAGGATTATTCAAATTCCTATTATACCATATCTAGCATAAGAGAATTGTGCCAAAAGATACCAAAAAAATAAAATGTTTAACATCACAAGTAAACCCAATTTGAGTAATGCTCCAATGTATTTTTCTTTTGTCAAATATCAACCACCACAAACACCATATTTTCATGCAAGTTGAGAAAAATAACACATACTTTGACTCTTTCAGGATTGATACAAAAAGATAATCATCCACCTTCACTCTAGATCTCTTGAAGACATCAAATAGTTGTCATCTAAAGGAAAAAATCTGTTTCTTTAAGAAAAGAATACAATAAAAAGTTATATATTCAGTTACAAGTTTGTGAGATACATGACACTTTTTGGCTTTCATTCAATTTTGAGATCCAATCCAACATCCAACTTCAAAGGTCATAAAGTCACTTTATATCATTGTTCTCGAACTCACCATGATGCAAGGAGTCGTGAGCTAGGTAGCCTATCCCAGGTCATGGGGACTCAGGCTTAGATTCCACCAATCTTGCTAAGTGACTCACTAGCTCATGGTGAATCACAAGTCTCCCTTTTTGCAAAATAAAAACATGAAAAAGAATGTTTTAAGTTGTTTTTATCGAGGTATACATCTTAGCACTACATGAACACCTCCCTTCCCTTTAGCAGTTACTATTCCTTGAGTTCTTGTGCTTGTTTGACAAGCGAGTTGGCAGGAAGAGATTTGGAAATTGCATTTTTGGGCTCAATCAATATTGTCTTTGGCTTCTTAAGAATTCAAGAAAATGATGGACGTATGAAGTTTTATGTGTACCCCACAAGGGTAATGCCTTCAAACCTCCATTTTAGCTATGAAGTACACTACAACTTTGAGCTTGCGTAGTACAAGTCATTATCTAGAGTTTTGTCATTAGCCTTCCTTGATATTACTTGATATATTACTTGACGTCTAGAAGATGACTTATCTTGGGGGGGATGTAGTTGGCATAAAATGCATTTCATTATGTTTGATAATATAATAATATTGGTTATCTATCAATGTATTAATTGTCATTCAAGTATTAATTTGTACTTACGTCATCAATGTATATTTATGTATGCGATAAAATTAGCTTCTATTTGATAATGGTATTGTGTGCTTAAGATTTATTCAATAATGGGTACATGAAACAAGTTTTAAATCCTTAAAAATCTCCAAATTTCAAGGTTTAGTTTTTACTTTGCCAAGTTTTTGCTAAGTCATGCGTCGAGCTAGCCTTGCGAGTCTAAGCCAAATATGAGCCTAAGAACTTTTCTTTATATCAATCTAATGGAAATAAGTACAAATACATCTTAAAATCTTTCCATAAATCCTCCTCCCAATTGGGAGAACCAGAAAAATAGTTTTTGCCTGAACCCAAGGGATTTCAAAATATGGATATAAGTTCGCTTCTCCTTACTAAAAAGCTCCAAATTTCTAGGTTTTTTTTCACTTTGCCAAGTTTTTTGCTGAGTCATGAGTCGAGTTAACCTTGAGAGTCTAAAAGCCAAGTCTGAGCCTAGGAACTTTTCTTTATGTCAATCTAATGGAAAGACGTACAAATACGACATGTTAAAATCTTTCTATAAATCCTCCTCCCAATTGAAAAAACCAAAAAAATGATTGCTGCCTGAACCCAAGGGGTTTCAAAATATAGATATCATTTCGCTTCTAACTAAAAGGCTTATGTCTTCTCTTAAAGTGGTCCTCATCAAAAGACTTTCCTGACCACAAGATATCCTCAAAAATGTCAATTTTTTTTGTCCAAGCTACCATAAAACACCCTCTCATGCAAGAGAGGGACTTGTTTTATAATGAATGTTGCACAATATTGATCTAAAGGCCTGACAGATTCTAATATCAACTATGGCAGTTCCTTCAGTATTAACTGAACTTCAGATCAACTATATTCAAGCTATTCCAAATGAGTTTACCTTTGTGGTGTCCCCTTTCACTTTTGGTCCTAATCAGTATTCTCAATGGTGTTCATCCATACCTGGTTTGAGTATCTATTTCACAGGTTGTAGTACTAGAAACTTCAATATCAAACCCACTTTGTCTCTTGACTAAAACAAATCTTCTGACTGCCTACACATCTCTTCTTTACACCTCTTCCAATTGGAAATATCAGCCGACAATTTATTCTGCAGAAGTGATCTGAGAACATAAACAATTAACATTGTATATACTGTGTTGACAAACCTGGGATATGATAGTTGTTGAAATTAGATGACATTACCACTTGATAAGCTCACTATTTTCCTTTTTCTCCAACTAGTCCCATGTTTCCCCAAAAAATTAATAAAGTGGGATACTACAATATCTTCCAACTTCATTAGGTCCATGACTTTGCCACCTTCAAGTTATAAACCACTAAGGAGGCCATTACTCCGACCTAATCTATAAGTTTTCAAAAGAGTCTTTGGATTGTTATGTGTTGATACGTATCCATTTAGTTAAGATTGTTTATATTTTCTTTCTCACGGACACAAAACAAAGAGGTATTATAAGAAAATTAAACTGCAAATAAATAGTCAACCTTTGGAAGATCAATATCTTGTTCTTAAGGCCTAAATTCATCATCACTGAGAAGGTAAACCTACCTAATCGATCTTTACAGCACAATGTACCCTTCAATAATTTATATATTTGAGCAGATGCACAATTGAAAAGACATGTCATCGTTCTAACAAATTTGTCTCCTAATCCTATTGTTCTCAACACTAACTGAATCCCAATTCAACTCTAACATATTCCTTGTCAAAACTAATCAATTGCACACAAACAAATTTGACTTGTGTTCTTAAGTTGAAGATTGTAGATGCGAAAGAGATCTTTATCTCTGATTTTTAGAAATATGATCGTTATAACCGTTATGGTCATCTTTAGCTGAAGAAGACATTTGTAATAATATTTGATATAATATTAAATATGAAGACATGTGTCATGCATCATGCGTAGAGGGATGCATATGGAAATATGAAGAGTTTTATATTTGGAAGTTAAAGAGACCTTCAGTGGTGTAATGAAGAGTCCCTCTATTCTTTATATATATATATATATCAAGCTAGAAGCATTATACACATGAGCAAATTAGTATCAACAAAAGTGATATTTTGTGGTGTGGTTGGGTTTTTCCCTTCTAGTGGAAGAGTTACCCAGGGTAAATGTCTTGTGTCTTTTGTACCTGTTTTGTTCTTTCTTATTGTTGTTTATCTTTATTTCTAGGCAAAAACTTTAACATGGTATCAAAGCCTAGTTGATAGCAGCTCATGATAAGATAAATTTATTAATGTCCAACAATACCACCAAAAGGGTCTACAGTATTGAAAGCTTACAACCAAGGAAACAGCCATCAATAGGAGCACCAAACGGTGTTCGGGAAACAACAAACAAGGAAGCAAAAGAGAACCACCAAGGAAAGGACTAGGGGTCCTTCCTTAGCGAGAAGTCCATCACTGAAGGGTACAGTCTAGGACAGCCAAGAGCCTCGGGCCTTCTCTGAGTACCGCTAGAAGGGTGGCACTCTCGAGTGACCCTGCTACAAGGTCTCACAGATCTGGTGTGGCAAGAGCTAGGAGTGTTGGACAATTGCTTCACCCCCCAAGCAAGAGACATGGGGGAGAAAAAAGCAGTGATAAGTTGATCCAAGACCCGGCTCTGAGGGGAAATATGCTTTAGAGTGTGGTCGAGGAGCTGTGTGGTCTCACAAAGGTAAAGCACAAACGGAACTGCATTCTCTTAGCAAACGGTGATACCTCCCTCTGATCTTGTAGTAGATGGGGGCATCAGAAAATAAAGTGGGTCTCAGTTTCTGCCTCAACCAAGGTACAAAACCGACAAATCTGGCCCTCAATCAACATGATGATTTGTCTAAATCCATTGTTGGTGGGAGCCAACTCTTTAGGAACCTAGAGAGAAAGGAAGGGTGTGGCTCCAACACCAAGACAAGTACTAGGGACACATAATAATCCCATCCTGAATATTCATGAAGTACTCAGCATAAAAGGCCATTCGTGGACGCACCCCCCCCCCCCTCCCGGAGGGTTACTCCAAGTTGTGATAATGTATTATCTGTACATATCAAGTATGACATGTTCGTTTAGCTCCTGCTATGAAGGGAGGAGGTCAGCCAGAGCATCCAACGAAAATTGAAAGGGAGGGAGGCAATCAATGTGAATCCCAATCGAGGCTAGTAAAGTAGTGATCTGAACTTACCAACAAGGGGCCCTGGTGACAAGGTCAGAACCAACTATAGCAATTGAGGAACAATAGGCCAGGTAGGAGTATCTGTGGCGACCATTAGTAGAGTTCGCAAAACCACAAAAACAATGAAGAAACCAGATCAAATCAAAGATGGCCCCAAACATGAAGGGATGAGCTCTTAACTCTACAAGAATAACATTGTACGAGGTGGACTGATGGCATCTAATGATATGTCGGAGGGAGAGAGTTTGAACCTGCTTGATTGAGGTCCAATCCAAGCCTAGGAGAGAGGAGCCTACACTACAGAACCATATAGTATCGTCAGTCTGACTAAGGAGTCCAGGAGGGACAACTTGGGCATAGTGTCCTAAAAATGATGTCTAAAACACTATCTCTCCAACATGGCTAGGAAGCCCATCCCCTTGCTAACTCTGGGCTAAATGGTGGATCTCAAGCTAAAGACAGGTCCAAAGAACTTAACCCTGAGATAAGTGTAAGAGGAAGCAATCTCAATCTCTTGGCTCTAAAAGTAAAAACAAAGATGTAAGGTCTTCAAATAGTTGAAGATCATGACCCAAGTATTACCCAGGCTCGCCACAAGTTGTCATAGATCACCGAAAGATGTCCCATCAAGAAGCCTCTAAAGACCCTTCTTAGGAGGCCAAAAGAACCACATCATCGGCAAAGAGAAGAATGGAAATTAAGAACTATTGTAAATAACGGCCATCGTCGGGGAGTGAGGAATCCCTAAGAAAGGCCTCAAGCTCATCAATATGGATGTCGAATAGGGTAGGGGACAGAGGGCAGCCTTGCTTCATGTCAATGGTGAGTGGAAAAAACCCTCTGGAATCCTGAACCTGACCACCACAGTCTCATAGTAGCTGTCAGCAAATTCTCTGAGATCCCAATATCTCTAAAGCCTCTAAAAAAGGGTCATTTGGGGGATGGAATCAAAAGCCTTGTGACCCAGTCTTATGGATCGGATAGATCACATGCCTCAACCAAGAGTTGGGAAAGCTAGTGCATACCACTCTATATAAAAACGTAGGAAGGAGGGAGCCCAAGACCGAGATACCGAGCTCGAAGAACTCAACGCAGAATCATTCCTCATCCGCCACCCTGCTACATCTCATAGATCTGCTACATCTCATAGATCTGATGGCCTCGTAAATGCTAAAGGAGGTGAATAAGTCGCACTAGGGATGAGGGGATGAGGTGGAGGAGGGTTGGCCAAGAATGTCATAAAAAGTAGAGGTATGGAAGGTGAGGCAGCGAAGGTCAAAAGTGGAAGAATGTTGAAATTTGTAGCTTCAGAAGAAATATCTTTCTCTGTGTTGTTTGCAATCATGATCTAATTATATTTTTTTGACTTTGAATGAATTTGATCGAGTTGTTTCTCTTTTTTATCTCTATTGCATCTGCACGTACTATATTACCAGTGGAATCTATTCGCTTGCTTGAGACATAGTCTTGGATAATCTGAGGTGTATGGCTCATGACAAAGTTTAGTGTATTTGTTCTATGTTTATTTTGTTGGGAGTTGATTTTTGGTCCTTGGTTGCTTATTGTTATGTTATAAGGTTCTCTGAAACACTATTGTGATATCAATCTATTCTTATCATATGTTGGTCTGATCACTTGTGTTAATATCTCTCATTTCTTGTTCCTCTGTTATGTATCTTTGAGAGTTGCTTATAATCTTTAAATGAGACTCTATTGTGTCTATGTCTATGTTTCTTTCTTATGGCTTAGCAGCCTGATTTGAAGACTTTTCAGTAGAAGGCTAGGCTATTTGTCTTATTTTGTGGATCTGTCGCCTTCAATGATCCTTTTGTAACCGTCTTTCATTAAAGATTGTGTTCAAGTGATGAATCCATTGCATTGAAATTTGTCTTTCTTTAGTTCCACATGTTCGATTGCAATTAATATGTTCACTGCAGCCTCCGTGTCTTCTCCTTGCTAGTGTCTATAAGCTCATTGGGTTTCTTTCCTTTTCTATCCATGATGTGTGCATTGGCAGTCAAGGTGTGTGCCAGTTACTATCTATCACATTCCTATGTTGGCAATCAAGGCCCGCATATGAGAGATTTCACCGTGTCAAGTGTTTGGTTACTTTGGTGCAATGTTTTGATAAAATGAATTGTGCGGTTCTAGCACGGAAGTATGGTGTGTGTTATTCATCATATGTGGGGTGAGATCTCCTTGTTGGGTGTGTATCGAGAGCTCTTTGGTTGCATGAGTATCGAGAGCTCCTTGCTTGATTGTGCATCAAGAGCTATTGAGAGATGATAGTGTAGTTGTGTATAGTGAGCTGTATGTGTGGCTATGTATTGAGAGTTATCTGTGTCATTGTCCATCCAGAGTTGGTTGTGTGCCAAGTTTAGTGAAACTATTTGTAGCATTTGAGAAAGTCTCAAAAGAAGTATTTAAGAGATATGTAATTATTATGTATTCAATCTGTTTATAGATCATTTTTTTGGAAAGTGTATTCAGCAGCTTACCATCTTCTCTAACATGCTTTGGACTCATTTGAGAAAGTCTCAAAAGTAGTTAAAAGATATGTAATTATTATGTATTCGATCTGTTTATAGATTTTTTTTTGGAAAGTGTATTCAGCAGCTTACCATCTTCTCTAACATGCTTTGACCTCCTGTTGTGGCTTCAGCGTATTGTGCAAATGACAGAGATTTAACATTTGCTAGCACAGTATTTTGTGGGGTTTGACTTGTGTTATTGCTGGTAGCTGCAATATAAGGGTGAAGTCTTCATTGTCATTCCTCTTTTTTGCTCATTTCATTCTTGATGGTTGTAATTTTCTGTATAAGGGGCTTTTGGTGAAAGAGAGCTTAGCATTCTGTACTTATGCTCATGCACAATGTTACTGAGCAATATTGTAGTTCATCTCAACCATCTAATGCTAATAAGTATTTCTGAGTACTACTAAAGCATTGTTTGAAGTATGAATGTGATTTAGGTACAGATGTTATCAAGTTGTTTGGGCTCTGAAATATTGAGCACAACATTATCATTGTCGATTCATAGTTATGAAGTATAACAGCTGATCAATGCTCTTGAATATTATATTTCTTATATAGTTCAGTCTATGCATTAAAAGAAATATATAACAGAGTTACAGAAGAATGGATGTTATGAAATCCAACTGGATGTTACTTATAAAACTGTGACGAATTTTGGAGTACCGTAGTCAAAATTCAGATAGGAAAAAGTATCTATGACAGAATGTTGCTGATGGCAACCGAGTTGCATAGGAAAACTAGACTACAAAGAGAAAATTATCCTATGATTATATCTTGAATATTGAATCTCTGTTATAGCACTGGGAACAATATTGCTTTGGTAATTAATCTCTATATATCTCTTCATGATAGATTGATGTTATTAATCTCTCTTGATTGCAGGACGCAATGGGATGATGAGAGGTTATGCAGACTGTATGAGGACATTGCTTGCTTAATTAATGACGCAGATTTACTTAGAGGGAGCTTGTGACTTAGAGGGTGCTGTTCAACTTCAGAGAGAGGTGACGACAACTATCTTATTGTGGTGATTTTTCTTGTAATTATGAGTTCTTATTCATGTGAAATTAATAAAGTTGTAAGGACAGCTACAATAACTCTTTCACCTATTGTGAACATCATGTAGAGAGTCCATGCTGTCATCATGTTCAAAGATTCTATGATGAGAGCTGGAAGTCATGCTAAGAGATTCCATGACAACATCACATTGAGAGAATCTGTGATGTGAGTTGGTTGTGATCCTTGCAAGTTTGTCACGTTGAGAGATTCCATGACAACATCACATTGAGAGTCTCTGTTGTAAGTTGGTTGTGGTCCTTGCAAGTCTATCATGTTGAGTGATTCCATGAATTTTGAATATTAATAAGTTACCTGTTCTTTTATTGTCACGTTGAGAGAGTCCATGACTGATAAATTTAGTAAATTTCATATTTGCTGAGAGGGAAAGCCCTTGGATCACCCTCTGCAAGTAGGCATAGTCTTGACTTTAATTTAATGTGCTTATAAAGTAACTATGGTGAATTATATTATGCTGAGATAAGTGATTGACCAAGATTCTTTATGGAATTTTTGTTTCCTGTTTTACAGATAAGTTTAGTAGCTTTTCTGTTTATCTCAGGCCCCAAAATATCAATATCTAATGCACATGCATAAACTTGCGATGTCTCATAAACGGTCCATTTTTTATTAGGCTTATATAGGTGAGCCAAAAACTTGTCCACCCCTGTGATCTCTCGTCAGATTCATCATCAATCAATCTGATACATATTAGGTCTCATTTCCAATGTCCTTCAACAACACTAGAGCTTTTCCATATCAAACTTTTTAGTTACAATCCTTTCACAAATCCTCCTATTTTTTCGATTTGTTCATCTGTCCTATTAAAAATGGAATATCTTTTTAGATCTCGCTGCTTCAATCAATTTCCCTATGATCTTTTACCTTAAATATTCTAAAATAATACTTAGATTCCTAGTTATCTTCCCATGTACAATATGTTATTTATTTAATTTGAAAATGTGAGCCTCCTTGTTCAAAAGAAAAGCAACCTTATTCCTGATTTCAGTGGCGCCATTAGGAATTCATCTTAGAGTAAAATTTGAAATCTATTTCAATCGAATGGTAACCTGAAGGACTAAAATGGATCGCTCCTACTGTCTTTCCTTTCACTCCTACATAAATAAAATAATTTCAGAAAATATAAATACATCCAACCTTGAGTGGATTGTATCTCTCACTTATTGATTAGAGCAGTATGTGAGCCAAACAATTTATTGATTAGAGCCGTATGTGAGCCAAACAATTTCACTACTATTTTTTTTTGACACAAATAACATTAAATACTTGAGACTATTGATTTTACAGAACAATTATAGTCTATTCCCTTCCTATGAAACAAGCTGCCTCCAAATTTGTCATATTTTCCATCTGACATCTTCCCTTATAATCAAAGGGATTTCTTTCAAGATGCACTGCAAATCGATCTCACAACTGAGACTTTTCTTGATGATTCTTTAGATTCTTGGATGTCTGATGAGAAAACACCATGCAAATTACAATCTGCAAGGGTCGTCAGTCTCATCCTTCCTTTTCGGAAAACATAAAACCCCAGCACTACCTTTCACGTGGGAATGCTGTAGCAACATGACCAGTGGCTTTCCAAATGTACTCATAACACATCATAGTTTACACATGTAATATCAACAATATTCAACAACAAAAAAAAACTCGTCCTTGGAGAACCTAAACAATCCCACCCCGGGTTTTCTCTCTGTGTATTTTTTAAGTAATTTTAGGTTTTTAGAACCTTTTAATAAAATCTAGTCATCTTTGTAACTTTAACGACCTCCTTTGCCCTCAATCAAAAGGAAATTCAGCGTTTCCCTTTTCCTGCTAAGGCATTCATCTTCCCCGTGTGACTCTTCAACTCATATTTTAGATGACTCGTTCACTTGTGTTTTAGATAAAGCCAGAACAAGGTTTCAGGTGTTTCCTTTTTCACTCATCTCAGAAACCATCTTAATCTTTCTTCTCACAATTTCCCTCTATATAACATTGAGGACTATGTGAATCCTCCTTTTTAATGAATTTTGCATTCATTAGTATCATCTTCACCTCCTTCGGACTCTATATCTTGTTGATGGACCTTTTTTATGATAAGACGCTAAATCTACTTCATAGCATCCTTCAATTTCTGAACAAGTGGATTATATGTATCTTTGACAATATTTGTCAAACCAAAATAGCATCTGTCAGCTTCTCTGGAGGAACAAACATGGGACTATTTTGGAGTGGGGAACTCTACTCTAAAGGGCCTCAATGTTCTGCTGATTAGGAAACTACTGTCTCATTTTTACATATTTCACAGAACTTTGTTCCTCTTTTCATTATTTAACCAGATATGGAGAGACATTTCATATGACCAGATTGTTTGCAGAAAAAGCAAACAGAGAACACTTCTCAGCCAAAACGGTCAAATACAAAAATTGTCTCCTTGCATAATGCTCACAGCTTTAGGAAAATGATCCTCAATCTGTAGTCTAAGGCGATGTGATGCAGTCATGGACATCAGATAGATTTAAAAACTTTCCAACCATAAGCCAACAAGAACAATAAACTCAAATCGCACAAAGATCTCATAAAGCAGAACTGAAATATTCTTAATCACCTTTGTACAAGCAACTTCACTAATTCCAACTGAAAATACATCAATAGATTATGTCACAGTGGCTTACAATCAAAATAAGATCAAAGTCTTGAATAACAGTGAAGTACAAGCATAAACAATGTGTGCTTTCTCCAAGCACAATCTCCTGTGCTTATACACGTACTACAATCTTTGCCCCTTAATCTTTTACTCTTGACTTGCTATCAATCTCAGTGAGTGAATACTATTTTTCAATGCGGAACTGACATTTTTTCTGTGGCAAGAAAAATGAAATATATTGGTACTAACCAAGAAAGTACTCCATCATCTTATGCACAAATTAGGAATCACACGTTCAATGTAAGGTGAATTATCCTTTGATCCTCATAAGTAAATGAGCAAATGATTCCCCCTGATGTTAGTGTGGAAAGATGTAAGCATTAGAACTCAATGAGGTCTAATCATGAGGCTCCTTAGGACCAAATTCAAATGTGTGGTAAAGAGATGGATTAAGCATTCCTTACGTGAGGATTACAATACACCACATTAATTGAGATGAAAACTCTTGGCATGACATGACTTGATAGAATACAACCTCAAGAAGCTCTAAATATGAATCTAAAGCCATCATAGTACAAATGTATTATAGCACAGTAGAGATGTAATTTGAACTCTAATGTACTTAAAGCAATAAAAATTCAATGCAGTTGTGAGAACAAATGACTATGGTACTCCTACACACTACGGTACCTACAAAACAAAATAAACATGAAAGGAAGTATTTTGGGTTGATGCAAGATTCCTCTTACTGTTAAATAACTTTGATATTCATAATGGTCTGACTGTGCAGATTGTACAAGTATCTTCTCTTATCAAATGCCATTTTAAATGGCTATTAATATTTCAACCTTTCAATAGGCATGATCAACGATCCTTGGTAAATAATTATTTGTTAGTCATTAAACATTAACTACATTGTTATTGTTTGTTAAACATGAAACAACCTACTAAGCGTTGATCTTGAGGGAGTATTGTGGGCCGACCTAGATAGGGTCATATCTCTTTAAGGGACATACCCTTTGGTTATGGTATATAGGGTGTGTGAAGTTGTAGTTAAAGGACACACATTTTGAACATCAAGTCTGCTCCTTTAAGCAACTCTGCCATCAACGAATGCTTGCTGTGATAAAACATATTTTTCAGAAGAACAATTAATATTATCATTTCATTTTCAAGCTCTAATACTAAGGACGATCAGACCAGCAAAAACATTAAGATTTTATCTTAGATCTGAAATTTAGAATTTGCAGAAACTTTACATGGTATCAGAGCTCTGGTAGTCGAACCTAGACTCTGCAAATTAAATAATCAGACTTGATATGTATCTAGCATCATTATCCTATCTTCAATGGCATACACAATCAGACCCGAGGACAAGATTGATGGGAAAGAACATTTTGATGCTTGGAAATTCAAAATCATGATGATTCTTGAAAAAAATGATGTTAAAGAATTTGTTGATTCAACATCTAAACAACCTACTATTGAACCTCATAAAACTATCTAGAGTAAAGGAAATAGGAAAGCCATTCAGATCATATTAGATGAAGTGAAAAATGATATAGTACCCATGCTAACGAAACATCAAACAACATTTGATATGATGAATGCATTACAAAATGCATATGAGGTTAACAATGCAACTAGAATTCTCGCACTAAAAAGGCAACTAAATCACATAAAAATAAAGAAGGGAGAATCCATGAATTCTTACTTCCTAAGGGTTGCCAACCTAAGAGATGAACTTGCAAGTATAGGAAACCATCATTAATGACACGAAACTAACACCGACGACTATAGATGGATTACCAGATTCATGGGAAACATTCACACAAGAAGTAAGTGCCAGAGATAATCTTCCTGACTTCAATAGACTTAAGGGAGATTTATCTTCAGGAAGAATCCAGAAAACTTAAGAAAGGAGGAAAATTGAAAACAAAAGATGAAGAACTTCATGTTCTTAATACAAATTCCTAAAAAGGCAAGAAGAAGCATAGAAAAGGGGTAATCAAAAGAATGACAAACCTAAGAAAAATCTATCCAAAATAAAATGCATCAAATGCAAAAAGTTTGGACACTACAGATCCAATTGTCCTGAGAATTCTAAGTAGCAAGTGAATTGTACAAACATTACTAGGGAAGAAGATAACTATGATCCTAAGAATCGTGTATCTTATTTGGCACTATCAAATGAAGTCTCAAGTAAAGCATAGGTGATTGATAGTGGATCATCTTGACATATTACAAGATACAAAGAAGCATTAGACTCTATATCATAAAAGGTTAATGGCAAAGTCACCATCGGTGATAATTCAACACATTCCGTCAAAAGAATTGGAAATTGCACCTTGAAAATAAAGTCGGGTAGTTCTCTTCTCTTCAAAGGAGCACTTTATGTACCAAGAATAAAAAGGAATCTAATCTCGATTACAGCACTTGAAGACGATGGACATAATGTTGCATTCAGGGAAGGTAAAGTCATAACCTGGGCTAAGAACTCCTCATTTAAGAAAGCAAAATTGATTGGCCAAAGAAAAGGGTATTTGTATGAATTAAATTTAGAACCTAGTCAACCTATTCAAGCCTTAATTCATAAAGTTGCTGATATAAACAAAATATGGCACAAAAGGTTAGGACATCTAAATTTCAAAACCTTATCAACTATGGAGAAGATGGTTGCTAGTTTACCTAAACTGAATAAAGATCACTCAAGCATATGCAAAGGATACGCTCTAGGTAAGAACACCAAAAGTCCATTTCATGATAGCACTAAAAAATCTAACAATGTTTTGGAATTAATCCACTCAGATTTATGTGGACCTATGTTTGTTCCTTCTCTTGTAGGATTCTGGTACTATATACTTTTTATAGATTACTTCTTAAAATGGAATCAAAAGAAATCTTAAAGAGATTTAAAGAATTTAAGACCTTAACTGAAAACTTATCAGGACATAAAATTAAAACTCTTAGCACTGATAATGGAGGGGAATACACCTCAAATTTGTTTAAAAGGTTTTGTAAAGATATAGAAATTGAGGAGTATACCACTCCTTATAACCCGCAACAAAACAGGGTAGTGGAAAGGAAGAATAGAACAATTATAGAAGTTGCAAGAGCTATGATATTTGATCAAAATCTAGAATATTATCTTTAGGCAGAAACCTCCTGTATTGTTCTCTATATTCAAAATAGAAATCCTCACTCCTACCTAAGAGATAAAACTCCTGGAAAAGTCTTTGCTAAGGTTAAACCTAATATAAGTCATCTTAGGATTTTTGGGTGCCCAGTATACATGCATGTTCCAAAAGAAAAGAGAACTAAGTTAGAACCCTCCAGGAGGAAAGGTATTTTTGTCGGGTATAGTGAAACATCTAAAGCATATAGGATTTTCATACCTAGTCAGAAAAATGATTTAGCTTTCAAAAGAGCCCTAAGTTCTGGAGAGCCCTCTCCTTTACCTAGTTTTGTAGAAAATATTGAATCTGAGTCTTAGATGGAGAACATTGAAGAAATTGAAGATGAAATTCAAAATCTCAATCTTGAAGAAACTCAAAATTCTAAGGAAAGACCACTTTGAGCCATTAAAACAATAGAGGAAGCACAAGACTTCAGTGCACCATCTGAAACAGTTAGAGAAAGCAAAAGACCCAAAAGATTTTCTAGTTATACAACAAACATGAATGATTTGTCTAAATCAGAACCAACTAGCGTTTCAGATGCTATTAAACATACAACTTGGAAAGATGCTATGACAGAAAAATACCAATCTATTATGAAGAATGATGTTTGAGAAATTGTTCCAAGACTTGAAAGAAAATCTATTGTTTCTTCCAAGTGGATATTTAAAATAAAGCATGTTGCTGACGGTAGCATTGAAAAATATGAAGTCAGATTTGTAGCCAGGGGATTCTCTTAGAAAGAGGGAATTGATTATGAAGAAACCTTTGCTCTTGTTGCCAGATACACCTCTATAAGAGCAGTCCTAGCCATTGCAGCATCGAAGGGATGGATGTAAAAACAACATTTCTGAATGAAAAGATTACAGAAGAGGTATATTTGGAGCAACCTAAAGGATTTGAAACTCATGACCCTAAAGTTTTTTTTTGCAAGCTCAAGAAAGCTCTCTATGGGCTTAAACAGGCTCCAAGGGTTTGGTACAAAAGAATTGATAAGTATCTCACTGGCTTAAGATTCTCCAAGAACGAAGTTGATCCAAATCTATATTAAGGGATAAAGATGATATGGTAATTTTGATATTGTATGTTGATGATTTACTAATAACAGGTGATGATCATCTCATAGATCAATGCAAAAAAGATCTAATCAGAGAATTCGAGATGAAAGATTTGGGACTCCATTACTTCCTAGGACTGGAAGTACGGCAGAATTCTAACAGCATTATACTTAATCAAGGAAAGTATACATTAGATATCTTGAAGAGATTTGGAATGTGGAATTGCAAGTCTATGTCTTCTCCAATGAAGACTAATCTACATAAACTTAAAGAAGCAGCAGCAAAATCACCTTCCATAGATTCTACTCTCTACAGACAAATGATTGGGTCCCTTATGTAATTGGTAAATACAAGACCTAATATTTGCTATGTTGTTAATGCCTTAAGTCAGCAAAATCACCTTCCATAGATTCTACTCTCTACAGACAGATGATTGGGTCTCTTATGTACTTGATAAATACAAGACCTAATATTTGTTATGCTGTTAATGCCTTAAGTCAGTTTATGTGTGAACCAAAGGAGTATCACCTAGTGGCAATCAAACACATTATGAGATACTTACAAGGCACTCTTAACCTTGGACTCAAATATGAGAAAGTTGACTAAGATTTACATGGATTCATAGACTCCAATTGGGGTGGAAGTGTCAAGGATAGAAAAAGTACTTCAGGATGTTGTTTCAGTTTAGGATCAACAATGATGTCATGGATATGCAGAAAGCAATCTTCAGTAGCACAAAGTTCCACAAAAGCAGAATACATTGCAGCAGCGATGGCCTCTCGAGAAGTAGTTTGACTTAGAAAGTTACTTGTGGGATTATTTGGTCAAGCCATGAATCCTACGATTATTCCATGAGGTAATCAGAGTTCCATCAAGTTTTTTGTTAATCCAATTTTTCATGACGTGGGATTATTTGGTCAAGCCATGAATCCTACGATTATTCCATGTGGTAATCAGAGTTCCATCAAGTTTTTTGTTAATCCAATTTTTCATGACAAGTCCAAGCATATTGAAATTCCTTACCATTTTGTTAGAGATATGGTAGACAATAATACTGTAAAATTAGAATACATTTGTACTGCAAATCAGATAGTAGATATTCTTACCAAACCTCTCTCTCGAGTGAAGATAGATCACTTCAGGAAAAGACTTGGTATGGTTGAATTATAAAATTTTGTATTCTTTAAATTATTAATAAAATAATTTTATTGTCAGGATATTGACTATTATGGGCTCCACCATCTATATTCATTATTTAAGAGGTGACTATCTCTGAGATAATGAGTACGTGTATAAAAGACATTATGAGATATGATGATCTCTTAAATAATGTGTTGAACAGTAGAGAACTACAGTTTGATCTAGATGAGTTCAAGATCATTTGTGACATAAACATTTCTATGCCTATGAATCACAACTTGGATAAAGGAAGAATTTATTCTTTAGACTTTATTCTGTGTTCTAGATCTTAACTCAGAATCATGTTGTGATATAGGATTACCAGTACCTATGAGTCACAACCTAGATAAATGAAGAATTCAATCATTCTTCGGATTTTATCATGTGTGCTACATTTCATGTAATATTGTCCTCACTAGTATAAGTGATAAGTCATATCACAAGATGGTTATATGACGTGGTACCATGTGTTACATGATACCACTTGGTCAGAGGATTCAAACAGATGTAGAGTATCAGTCTATGCTTATTCATCGTAATTGATGATGCTAGATATGTTCTCTCGGTATGATTATCAAGTTAAGAGGGAGTGTCAATATTATAACTTTGATATTCATAATGGTCTGACTGTGCAGATCGCACAAGTATCTTCTCTTATCAAATACCATTTTAAATGGCTATTAATACTTCAACCTTTCAATAGGCATGATCGGCGATCCTTGGTAAATAATTATTTGTTAGTTATTAAACATTAACTACTTTGTTACTGATTGTTAAACATGAAACAACCTACTAAGCATCGATCTTGAGGGAGTATTGTGGGCCAACCAAGATAGGGTCATGTCTCTTTAAGGGACATACCCTTTGGTTATGGTATATAGGGTGTGTGAAGTTGTAGTTAAAGGACACACAATTCGAACACCAAGTCTGCTCCTTTAAGCAACTCTGCCATCAACGAATGCTTGCTGTGATAAAACATATGTTTCAAAAGAACAATTAATATTTTCATTTCATTTTCAAGGTCTAATACTAAGGACGATCAGACCAGCAAGAACATTAAGATACTATCTTAGATCTGAAATTTAGAATTTGCAGAAACTTTTAACTTACACCCTAAACCCTCCTATATTAGAAAAGTAGCAGTGGATAGAATCTACCGTTGAAACATCCCTTAAAAAAAATTGTAATTCAAGCAAAAGAGAAATCAAAAATTGGAAAGAAATAATTTCTAACAATTTTCATTGACCAGAGACATCAATATTATCAATTTCAATATCAAACATCCACGTTATTGCTTTAAATAGAGACTGGCAACAATACCGAAAGCCTTTTTCTAAGATCATTTTAATTCCTTGCCATGCTATATAATCTTGAAAGGCAACATAACATCCTTGGTTTAGCATCATACATAAAATTTCAATGATCCCATTGTTCAACCAAACAGTTTTCAAACAGGCTTGAAAGAATTTCCTAAATGAGTGTTGACCTAATCATACAAAAAAAAGAATTTTTCTAAAGCTAGATTTCTTTTTTATTTGAATTAGTTTTTACCATAGAAAAATGAATTTTTCTAAAGCATGTCCTACTTGATTCTTCCTGCTCCTCATATGGTTCTTTCTCTATATTCCCTTCCTCCAGCTCTTTTTATTTCCTAACATCTCTTAGGGTATGAAAATGTCTTCTTATTCTACATCTTTGCAATCCTCTTACTTCTGACCTGAATCCCAGTCATCGGTTTATCTGTAGAGCAGAGCAGATAGATGACGCAATTGAAACATTTTCATAGAAGGGTAAAAGCTTCTTCGTACATTTTGTTCCTCCCACTGGCACTTACCAATCTCCTGCAGTAATTATAGGGGGGATTTCTAGTCTACTTACCTTATTAAATTCCATCTCATTGCTTGCAAGGCTTCTTTTAAAACTTATATCAAGGTTTTAAATATCCAGTCTCCACAACGAGGTCAATCATGAGGCTCCTTACAACCAAATTCAAATGTGTAGTAAAGATATGGATTAAGCATTCCTTAAATTAGGATTACAAGACACCACATTAATCCAAATGAAAACTATTGGCAATGACATGGCTTAGTAGAATACAGCCTCAAGAAGCTCTTAATATGAATCTAAAGTCATAATAAAAATGTATTTTTAAACAGGAGAAATGCAGTTTGAGCTCTAATGCACTTAACGATAATGCAATAAAAATTCAATGCATTTGTGAGAACAGTCCTAGACACCTTCGTACCTACAAAACAAAATAAAAAAGAAAGGAAGTATTTTGGGTTGATGCAAGATTGCTCTTACACCCTAAACCCTCCTATATTAAAAAAGTAGTAGCAAATGGAATCTACCATTAAAACATCCATTAAGCACTTTAGCAATTCAAGCAAAAAAAATTCAAAAATTATAAGGAAATCATTTCTAACAATTTCCATTGACCAAAGACATCGACATTATCAATTTCAAAATCAAACATCCACATTATTGCTTTAAATAGAGACTGGCAACAATATCAAAAGCATGGGGACCTTTTGCTCCTGTATCCCTCGGTGTTTGGAGGAAATGTTGTTGATGGGGAGTTGTTTGTGCTTCTCATCTTCTTGTTTTAGGAGGAGAGATGTTCTTCCCCGCTGGGTTTGGGGGCTTTTTTGGGTGGCCTTTTCTTTTGGGTGTTGGGGGTTGTGCTTTGTTTCCTTCTGGGTGTTTGTGCCTTCTCGTTGGGGTATGTGGTTCAAGGGTTTTGGGTTGTTTCTTTGTACCCTATTATGGTTGTTGTGGAGTGTGTTATGAGTGGCTCCTCCCCTCTCCCTTCTATTACAGTTTTTTGGAAATTTTATGTTGCTTTAGTGTGGTGGATGTTTCTTCTTGCTCTTTCTGGCTTTTGTTCTCTTGTCAGCGGTGGTGTGTAGAGTTTTCTCTAGTCTAGCTACCATTTTTGAGGTGGAGTTTTCTCTTCATGCCTCAATGATGGTTGAGGTTCTTCTTGCTCTATTTTTCATTTTTCTTGCTACTTTTTGAGGTAGAAGCCCTTTTGAGGTGGAGGCTCAGCTTTTAGAGGTGGTTTGTTGCTAGTGGAAAGGTGTTGTTGATGGTTGCAGGAGGTCCTTTTCCTCTTTTGTTGGTGTGTTGGGAAGCAGGATTCGGTTTCTCTTTTCCTAGGTTGGTCTACTTTGGCTTTGTTCGCTGGCTCAGTGTTCTTCTAGGTGCTTTTGGTTTCCTTTTCTTCGCAGCTTTGGGTTGCAACCTTGCTTGGCTCCTCTATCGATGTTGCTTCCCTCTCTAGTTGTGCAAGTCTTGGTGTGCTAGGGTGGTCCAACTCTCTTGTTGTTGGCAGTTTTGGTGCTTGTTCTTCTCAGTTGTGGTGTTGGTGTTGTATTGAATTCTCTTCTTCTACCCAATACTTGGAAGCCTTCTCATGACTTGTGAATCAAGTTCTCCTTGACTAACCTATTTTTGGCTTCTTTATTCCTTCTTGTCCTCAGCTTTGGGTGAGGCATTCACAAATCCTTTCTTTTGTTGTGCTCTACCTTTCTATGCTTGGGGTTTTGAGGACGTTACAGCTATCCTTTTTAGGTGGTTGTTTTCCAGCCACCTTGACGCCCTAGTTACCTCCCCTACTTGGTGAGAGGGTTTTGTTTGTACTGTTGTCTTTTCCAGTACTTTTGTCTTCTCATGTTTTGTGGTGGTTGTATTGTGTTCTCGTTTGAGGTTGTTGGGTGCCTTCTCTTCCCAAGCATTTGTTTGTGGTTTGCATTGATTCCTTCTTCCAATGCTCCTACATCTTGTTCTATGGTTGTTTCTAGTTTCGTAGCTCCTTTGTTGAGGTGTTTTTTGTTAGCTTTGTGAGCTTGTGACTTCATTTTAAAGTCGTGTGTCTTCACTTCTTGTGAATTCCTGTCCACCTATCTTTTTTAAGCATGATATAATTTTTATGTTGAGTTCAAGCTCTCTCCCACTTTATCTAATAAGAACAAACCCAAAAGCCTTTTTCTAAGATCATTCTAGTTTTTTGCCACACTATATGATCTTGAAAGGCAGAATAACATCCTTGGTTTAGCATCGTATATAAAATTTGAATGATGCCATTGCTCAACCAAAAAAATTTCAAATAGGCTTGAAAGAGTTTCCTAAATGAGTTTTGACCTAAGCACACAAAAAAATGAATTTTTCTAGAGCAAGATTTATTTATTTTTATTTCAAATTAGATTTTACCATATCATTTTTAAAAGAAAATGTTGAGCATGTCCTACTTGATTCGTCTAGCTCCTCATATGGTTCTTTCTCTATATTCCCTTCCTCCGACTAGCTCTTTTTATGTCCTAACATCTATTAGGGTATCAATATGTCTTCTTATTCTACAATTCTGCAATCTTCTCGCTTCTGACCTGAACCTCAATCATTGGTTTATCTGTAGAGTAGAGCAGATAAATGGTGCAATTGAAACATTTTCATAAATGGGTAAAAGCTTCTTCACACATTTTGTTCCTCCCACTAGCACTTATCAATCTCTTGCAGTGACTATAGGGGGCTTTCTAGTCTACTTACCTTATTAAATTCCATATCATTGCTTGCAAGGCCTCTTTTAAAACTTATATCAAGGTTTTAAATATCCTATCTCTACAATCTAGCTAAACTCATACTAACACTTTTCTGCACTTTGTCGTCATCTCAATTGGGAGAACCTGAATATTTTCCAAGGTGAAATCTTCAAGGAAATCTAATGGAATCCAACTTTTTGTTTAACCCAACGAGAGATCTCGCTTTGAGGAGCTCAGACTCGTTCTGTGATTGAGAACTTCTATAATTTTCTTCACTGGATCACAAGGGCATTGTAGAGTGTTTGTAATCCAAGGAATCACTGCAAACTCTGTGCTAAATGTATACCCTAAAGATTTCTTGATGTCTTCTAAACATACCCAATCTATGACTGTATTGCCATACAACTTAAAACCATAGGTCTCCTTAGACACCAAAGTTCAAGTTACCTCTACTATCCATAAAAAATGCTTACAATTACTTTACATGCACCATAGTTGTTGAATCTTAAAAGACGGATAGCATGCATGCAACAAATCCAATATCCAATATCTAGCCTCACTTGCAAAATGAAAAAAACTTCCAAAAAGTTGTTGCATTGTTTCTCATCAACTGCAACAGAACTTATTCAGCTTTAATCCACTTTTCATGCTGAATTACATTTATTGCAACTAGCAGTCTAAATTTCTAAAGTGATTTTACATTATTATCTGACTAAGAAAAGAAATCATTTTGTTTTTCTTCCCGAACTTCAATTCCTAGACAATAATATAGCAGTCTCAAGTCAATTATCCACAAAAGAAAATTGAAGTTCATTCTTTCACTTTCATGAACTTTTCATTAGCATGAATGCCGATGGTATTCCTTTGGGGGAGAATCCTAAGCATTGATAGAACTGTTGATGAGATTGTTAGCATGATTGACATGTTGCATTCATGACTGTGTTTGTCATTAATGTCAACATAATATTGTTTTTGTAAAGATTGGCAGAGTAGCAAACGTAGAACAAGGTCGTACAGACTATATATTGACAATGAGATCAAGTCGGGTTGATGGTATGTTCTACATTGTGTCCTAATGAAGTGGACAAGTGCATGTGCAAAAAGTCAAAGACATGTAAAAGTTATTTGTTATTTACAGAAGACAGTGCGCAGACAAAGTACCTAGAAAGTGATTTCTGCTGATTGGATTGTATATCTTAATAGGGACAAAATCATGATGAGCGAAGTTAGGCAGTGACAGTAGACAACCTAATGATGATGTCAGCGAGTGTGCAAGGTTCGAGGTTGCACGTGAGCTGACAAAGTTTTGTAATTGTGAAAAGATGTAATGAATTGTAATATCTTAATGAGGTCCTATTATAATAATTGAGAAAGCCTCAAGGCCGACTCAAAGAATTATTTTGAGGACATGGTATAAAGGTTATTTTCCTTGTGATGAAGTGTGTAATATGTGTAACTGATATGTGAAGTTGATAAATGTGAGTAAACGATCAAAGGGATCAGTGTGATGCGAATTTGAAGATCTAGTTTGAGCTCTAAGAAGGTATTTGGTGCGGTATTGGCACAGTGAGAGGACAGAGAAAGAGTTTGAGTTGCAGAGTTCAATTTCAATTCTATTATTCTAAAAGGAATAATACAGAGGCTAGTTGGACAATGAGTTCAGTGGTCTTGCCTTTGAAGACCAGTTGGACAGTGAGTTTGCTGGTCTTGCTCCTGAAGCTGTTTGGACCATAGTTGGAACAATCATTGTTTAATCGGCAAGTTCCCAACACTCATCGAGTTTTTGAGCTCGGTGAGTTTTTCGCTCACAAGAATTCTTGACTTGGCGGGAGGCAAAAAATCGCGGACTACTCACCAAGTAATCGGCAAGTAAACGGCAAGTTTTTTTTAAAACTCGTGGAACAGCAAAAAAAACCACCCACGCACTGGCCCAACACTTAGGGCCAAAAAAAAAAATTGCAATGCCAGTTGCATTTGTGCATTCTAGAGGCTTGAGGTGTGGAGAGAAGAAGGCTTGGAAGCATTCTTAGGTGATTGCAAGTGAATCAAGGCTGATTTGAGTGGATTTGTAGAGGATTCTAACCATTTTAGAAGATAAATCTATTTCCTAGGTAGGTTTGCTAAGATTGTTTTTATAGTTTTAAAAAATGTTTATTGTTTTCTTGTTGCTTTTAAATGAATTCAAATCATTTAAAAGCATTTTAACTCTATGTTTGAATCATTTGAAAGCCATTCAGCTCTATGTTTGACAAAAAAAAAATTAAGAATATGTAAGATTTTCAAAAACAAAGCCTAGCTGTTCGTTCAGTTTGTTTAGTTCATACTCATAACTCTAACTTATAAGTTCTAACTTCTAACTTTGTTTATTCATTTTTCTATAAATTTATATGTGTAGGGCAGCAGTCAAGCATTAAAAAAGTGTGACAGATCCGTAGGAAGAGTGGCCACAAACACCACGCCCATCTAGATACATAGGCACTCAGCCTAGAAATACAAGAGATAAGGCATGGCAGTTTGCCTATGAAGCTCCAAATGATGTTGGGAAGGTTATATGCATTCCATGTGAAAAATTATTTCTGGAAGCATAAACTACTTCAAATACCACCTTGCAGGCATAGAGAAACATGATTCAAATCCTTGTCTCAAGGTAACTAAAGAATATAAAAGATTCATCAATGCCCTACTTGCAGCTACTGAAGAGAAAAAATTGAATAGGGAGAGGGTGAAATTAGCTATGAGGGTAGCCATAGTTGAATCTCAAGGAGCTCCTTTTGATATGCAAGAAGAAGAAGAAGCACTTGAAAACATATTGGGATCCCTTCCTGGCCCGCGGATCCACAAACAAAGTGCCTCTTTTGCCGGTTCCACTTCTTCTACATTTCCTAGTTCTTCATCACCATCTGCATCAAGGATAGGGCGTCATTTTGTGTCCAAGAACACAACTGGATCACAACCATCATTAGAGGGCACTGGATGGAACAAAGAGGTGCATGAGCAAACTCATATTGCAGGAGCTAATTTTTGGTTTTTCAACAATTTGTCAATGAATGTGGCTGATAGTCCCTATTGGTTGAATTTGGTGAACACAATTTCAATATTGGACAAAGGGTACAAGCCGCCTTCTCTCAAAGATTTGAGTGGAAGGTTAGTATTTTACTATTTAGTAACTGCAAATAATTGAAATTCACTTCAGTTCATTGCTATATTTTAAATTTTAATTGTTATTTCCTATTTTTTACTAACACTTTATTACACCTAAATTTTGTAAGTTGCTTGACAATGCGGTTGGTTGATAGGGCAAGAATATTGATAGAAGGCCAAAAGAAAGAGTGGAAGAAATATGGCTCCACCATTTTATCTGATTGGTGGACAAATGGAAGAAGTAGAACAATTATTAATTTCTTGGTTGCTTGCAAAGATGATGTGGTGTTTTGGAAACTTGTTGATGCCTCCACCAAAATGAAAAATGCACACACATTGGCTTTAATGTTGGAGAATGTTGTCATGGGGTGGGAGTAGAGAATGTGGTGCAAATCATCACAGATAATGCAGCAGCATATGTGGCAGCAGGTAAATTTAATTTTTAATGTTCAATATGAATCATGAATGTAATGCTATGGTATTATTCAATTTAGATTTGATGTAAATATGGAATGTTTGTAACTAATTATTGATTTTTTACTAATCTTTTAGGTGGAATCCTCCAAGAGAGGCATCCCACACTTTTTTGGTGACCTTGTGCAGCACATGTCCTTGACCTTCTTTTGGAGGACATAGGAAAACTTGATTGGGTGAGTCTAGTTGTGGAAGATGCTAGGCAAGTCACCAAATATATCTACAATCACCCATGGGTTCTCAGTTTGATGAGAAAGACCACTAAAGGCAAAATTTGGTGAGACCTACTATGACAAGGTTTGCAACGATGTTCTTGACATTGCAAAGTATTCTTGACCAAATATTGGCTCTGAAACAAATGTTTGTGTGTGCTCATTGGGTTGCTTCACCATACTCAAAGAAGCCCGAAGGAGAAGCTGTGGCACAGATAGTCTTTGATGATAGTTTTTTTGCAAAGGCTAAGAATCAAAACATTATTTTTTTAGTTAATTCAAGTTTCATTATTAATTCGTAACTTACTATGTTAGTAACTAATTTGTATTTTTCAAATTTCAAATGTAGATGTCTATGCCCCTGGTTAGAGTCCTACACATATGTGATGGGCAACAATCCCCAATGGGAGGTCTTTATGAGGCCATGGATAAGGCCAAAGAGGCTGTTGGAAATTACTACCATGCAGACAAACTCAAATTTGACCCCATTTGGGAAATAATTGATAGGAGGTGGAATAATATGCTCCACCAACCCATTCATGCAACAGGCTACTTCGTGAACCCCAAATTCAGGTACTATGATTCTCCTTGAGATTTTACTAAGACTTCATTTTACTTTTTTTTAAAGGTTGTGTAGTAAGACTTGATTTCATTTTCTATTTGTTTTAGGGCAGATGATTCCTACTCAGATCCTAACGAAGAGGTCATGGAAGTCCTCTCAAAATGCATTGAGAGAATGATATCCAATGAAGCGTAGAGAGACCTTGTTGTGATTGAACAACAAGTCTATGTGGAATCGAGGGGTAATTTGTTCTCTTCTATGCAAGCAAAGTTCCTCAACCCCAAATTCAAGTACTATGATTCTCCTTGAGATTTTACTAAGACTTCATTTTACTTTATTTTTTAAGGTTGTGTAGTAAGACTTGATTTCATTTTCTATTTGTTTTAGGGTTGATGATTCCTACTCAGATCCTAATGGAGAGGTCATGGAAGTTCTCTCTAAATGCATTGAGAGAATGATATCCAATGAAGCGAAGAGAGACCTTGTTGTGATTGAACAACAAGTCTATGTGGAATCATGGGGTAATTTGTTCTCTTCTATGCTAACAAAGAGAGCAAGAGCTACTCAAGCCCCAAGTAAATCGTAAAACTTTAAAACGTTTGCAAATTGATAAGTTGTGCTTTCTGATCATCATTTTTCATTGCTTTAAACTTATTATATTTTGTTTTGCAAATGGCTGGTGGGCAAGTTGGGGTGGCAATACCCCCAATTTAAAGAATTTTGCTCTTAGAGTCTTATGCCAACGTTGTAGTGCATCCCATTGTAAGTGCAATTGGAGCTTATTTGAGTCCATCCACACAAAGAAAAGAAACACAGTTCAGCAATACCTGGTCCACTTGATCTACAAGAGATGGATCCTTATTCTAATTGGACGGCACAGGAGCCAGGTCCATTGTTTTCAGCAAATGAGACCACTGATTTGGAGAGTCAGGCCATGGAGCAGGGTGCTGGAACAGAATTTCATTTCACAATGGATGACATTGAGGACGAGGATGATGATGATTCAAGCTCAGAGAAGGCATTACTAGTGCCACATATAGGAGGAGATACATTCACTTCCAAGATGCTAAGCCAGTCAATAGGGATGTTGAGTGAGGAGGCACAGCTACGGACTTCACAGTCACGCAGCTCACACCCAATCCCAGTGCGAGGCACCTCTTCGAGGACTAGACCCCCTCTCTTTCCTGCTAGTACAGCTGGAAAGAGGAAGATGTGATTGTATTGATGTATTTAGCATTTACTTCTAATTAGATAGATTGAAACTATTTACTATTTTGCTTCCTGCCATCAGCATTCCGCATGAGAATGTGATTTTGTACCCACTGTGGAGTTATATATATCTAAACTCTGCTTGTTTCTTTTGTGTTCTCTTTATTTAACTTATAAGATGCATCTTCTCATTGAAATTTTGCAAAACAAAATGTATTTTTAATTAAATTTCAGCGGGTTTTTTAGGTTCCCGAGTTTTTTTTTTAAATGGCCGATTTTTTCCAGTTAAACTTTTGGGGGGCTTGGCGAGTTGTTGCCAAGTCCAAGTTTTCCAACTATGGTTTCGACAGTGGGTCCATCTACTTTGTACAACTCCTAACAGAGTTTGAGTTGCAAAGTTCAGTTTCATTTCTATTTTTCTATAAGGAATAATACAGGCCAGTTGGATAGTGAGTTCGTCTCCTAACATGGATTGATATGCACTAAATGTATTTCATTGGCTCCTAACAAAGTCCATCCTCTTACAAGGAACTTATCTATTAGTACATCATTTTGTGGGTACCATCGCCACCGGGGCTTTCCCTCTGATCAAGGGTTTCCCTAGTTAACATATCTAGTGTTATTGTGTATGTGTATCTTCTTATGGTTGCTGATTATATTGCTCACAAGTTTAAGGTTTAATAAGGTTTATAAAAGTTGTATTGATCAGATAACTGATTCACCCCATGGACTGATATGTACTTAATGTATTTCATTGACTCCTAACAGAGTCCATCCTCTTACAAGGAACTTATATATTAGTACATCATTTTGTGGTACCATCCCCACCGGGACTTTCCCTCTGATCAAGGGTTTCCCAGGTTAACATATCTAGTGTTATTGTGTATGTGTATCTTCTTATGGTTGCTGATTATATTGTTCACAAGTTTAAGGTTTAATAAGGTTTATAAAAGTTATATTGATCAAATAATTGATTCACCCCTCTCCACCCCTCTCAATTATCTTGGTGGACTTTACTTTTAACACTTTTAACTTCAAAATGTTATGATCAAATCACCAATATAAACCAGCATGATAACTGTATTTATATTTCTCACAAATACGCATGATTTGTTATCTAATTTGGTCCTTGCAAAACTTGAAAGTCATAAGGATTAATCAAGCATCGCTAGCTTAGGACCTTTATTTAGCTTTTGTAGAAAATATGTTTTAAGTGACTGCAAACCTTAGTTAGCAAACTCCGTGAGAACTCTACAAGTTGCTGACTAGTCTATTTTTTTTAACTAGGCAAATTTTCACAAATTTAACTCTCATGATTTTGTAAATCCCAAAATACATTGAAAAAGAATTTGACACGGGTAAAAAGCTGGTTAAAATGTGTTTCACATTTTTCTTTCTATTAAACCATTTTCTCTTTGAAGATGTCAAATCGTAATTTAACACATTCTATAATTGAAAATTTACAAAAAATAATGTTTCTTTGAGAGATTTTAATTTTTACTACTTCCAAAGTTGCCAAGATTTTGCTGAGTTTTTGCAAAAGTTTTTGTCAGGTATTTGCTGAGTTGAAAATTTGGGCTTGCCAAGTCCTCTTCAAGTTTGAGTCTACAAACTATGCTTCAAACCAAACACAACTTCATATACATCAAAAGAAATAGCATAGAAATACAGATCATACCAATATCCCCAAATGAGCAAAATAGTAATGATCATTACATTCAATTACATTATAGAAGCACAATGCTGAAAGGAACTCTAGCTGCTAAAAGTAACTAAACATTAAAACAAACTAAACACTTAGTTACCAATTCATGAAATGAACCCAATTCGGGTACACAAATCGGATCCGTGAATTCGTAAAAAAATTCGTAATTTTTTCCCAATTATGATTCGTAGAGGATTCGTGTATATTTATATATATATTTATATAATTATAAAATATATATTTATATAATATATATATATATATATACTAAAAATGAGAGAAATATACATAATTCTAAAGTTAAATCATTTCAAAGTATGAATCTATGATTCTAAATCATTTCATAGTATGAATCTATGATTCTGGTATGAATCTATAGATCAAATCCATTATAATTATAAGAAAATAATAGAAAAAAATAAAATAAAATAAATTGGAAGAATCTAGACGAATCCAGCCACAGATCAGGATCGGATCTGAATTTGGATCCAATCTCTAGGGCATGAATCCAATAACTAAGACTAAACAGGCTAAATATAAAGGAGATAAATTCCAAACAACGTGTTGCAAGCATAAGGATAAATGGTCATGTGAGCAAAGGGCTTCTCTATTATGGTGAAATAATGAATGTGTTATTAAGCAAAGATCATAAATGATCTATATATACATGTATACACAAGAATGTTTCTATAACAAACAAAGAGAGAGAAATAGAAAACATTCTGAAGAGAGAGAAAGTTTCCATATTGAACAGAGAGAGAATATGGAAACATAGAAGAAGAGTGACCATTAGAAATAGAAGTAAATCTACAGAAGAGAAACAAAATTAGAGAGATTGTACTCTATTACCCTCCTTAATGGTCAATCTAACTTCAAAACAAAAAAATTCTAGGAGAATCGTCAAAATGCATAAAAGGTAGACTCAGGCTGATCAGTGAGCTCTGCATGTTCTGCAATATTGGCCTATGGTTGAGACCCTCGTTGCTTATGTTGGTCAAAAGCAATGTGAGTCCTACATTCTTGGATCACATGACCAAATTTGTGGCAATAATTGCACCCGATTTGCTTCTTTTTGGAGCTATTCTGAGGCTTAGGATTGAGATGAAAATGCTTGTCCAGAGGAGGATGAAAGAGCAATGTTGCCAAATTGTTGTTTCCAACAATCCTACTACGGAAGTTTGGTGCACAAATCTGAAAATTTGAGGTCGGCATTAGCTGCAGTAATGTTGAGCATCTCAATAAATTGCTCATAGGACAATCACAACAACATCCAAGCCAAGAGTAAGAGAATCACGTAATAAGTGAGAGTCATCCTAAGTTTTTTCGAGACATCTAGGTATGGTTGATGTGTTTTCTATTCACACAAGGCAATCATGTATATATATAGAATTGAAAGATCCTTCATATCACAACCGAAGGCATCTTCAATTTCTAAATACAAGACTTCATGTTTCTAAATGCATGATACTTCATATGATACATGTCTCTATATATAATATTCTCTCAAATAATATCATAATATCTTCTCCAGTTGTTGACACAATACAAAGGTATCATCTCTATTTCAACAGATAGCAAAATCAGAGATAAAGATCTCTATCACAGCTACAATCTTCAACAAGATGGAGTCGACTTATGATACTCCCATATGAATGAGTACCTTTGGGCTAAGGAAATTTCCCAAGTACTCCAACCTGCAATGGATATCATGGGCTAGGGGGACAATAAGTGCCCTTGGACTTGAGGTTTCCTCTCAATTATGCCAACCCACAATGGATGGATTGAACCGTACCCATGATCTGCAATACTAGGGAATTTCCCTTTGAGAACATGGTTGCATACATTTCCCACAAACTCCTAATATGACTATCAAAGGAAAATTGCTTAATAGTGGATTGATTTACTACATATTTAATGTTGAAAATTTAGTGTTGTAACTAACAATTTTATATAAAGTTTGAATTTGAATTATGCTTTTCGGACCTGAGTTGGAATTGTATTTTTTTGGCAAAGTTGCAGTGGAGACCCCAAGAGGGATAGTACGTCTTTTCATTGTTTCTTTCTTTTTCATTTTCTTTTATTGGTTCTGGATTTGACTATATTTATTCTCACATTCTCCATATTTAAATTTTGTATGTGTATGCGTGTGCACACCTTTTGATCTTAAACATGCTTTTAATCTTTTGTATCAGCATGTCTGTATGAATTCATTTATAGGTTTTCTTGAAAATTGATGTTATATACTTTTATTCCCCTTTTGTGTGATAACTTTGATCAACATTAAGATATAATATGTAATATCTTATGTATGAACATGTCTGCACCAATCCATTACCACATTTTCTTGGAAATTGGTGTTATACATTTCTATTCGTGCTTCTGTTTCAGTTTCCATTTACTTGTAAAATTGGCTTTATATTAAACTTTCTTCCTACAGATGTAAGGGTGAATGTTAGTGTTTGATAGACTGCTGGATGGAAGTTTGTTTGTAAGTCTTTCTTTTGTGATTTTCATTTGGACAAAATATGTTTACATTATTGTGACCATATAACAGGTTTGAAAGAGTAAAATCAACTTAAATTGCTGCTCACAAAAGGTTCGTTTTACGAGTTCAAACTCAGGTGCTAATGCTTCAAAGAGTACAAAAAAGCCATAACTGCCCCAGGGGGTTTTGAAAGCAGGCTCCCACAACCTGAAATAAATTGTGTCCCAAAAGGGACCCCTTAAGATTTCCCTTTGGAACCCTTCTCATGAGAACAAAGGATCATGTTAAATGAAAGCAAAGACCTCTTAGATTGTTTACCTTTGACTGAGATGTGACAGGCTGCATTGTTACCAACTCTAACAATTGCTCCAACATGATTTATGAACTTAACAAAATTTCCCTTTTCATATGATCATGACATATTATAGTTCTAACTAATTAATGCAACGGCTATAAACTTATTTTAATTAGGTCAAAATTTGGGATGTAACAACAGCATTGCAAACCAAAAACAACTCTCATTTTTCTATTTTTTGTGCAAATCCGTGGCTTTATAGGCATCTTTCTTGTACAACAACCACCATTTTTGTTGTCGTCCATGGTTTATTAAACTGATTCGCAACAAAAGCCTGCATTTTCCCACCATTTTTACAGTCGCATATGTTTTTTTTTGGTTTTTTCGATAACAGCTAGGGTTTCTTTCAAAACTCTTTTTTTTCATGTCGTTTTAAAAAACTCTTTGCAAAGTTTTGGTGGGTTTTTGAGATCACAATTGGGTTGGTCTTTGTTTTTTCTGGGTGCATCATTTTTCGTGCCTCAATTTTTGAGCCAACGGATTCAGAATCTAATTTTAGATTCTTTATGGGTTATTCAAGCTCTCTTTTGGGTGTTCATTTTTCTGAGTCTTCTATTAATCTACCTCAAAGTTTGTGTCTTTTCAAATATTCACGTTTTTTGCATTAAAAACGTGTCATGGCATCTCTCGCCAATCTTCTCTTAGAAGGCAGCCAACGATTCAACGGAAAGAACAACAACAATTGGAAGTAGAGAATGATGATGATCTTCAAGTATTGTCGGCTTGAGGCGCTTGTTTTAGGTACCGAGACTCGTACAAACACCCGCCCTCAAAAAACTTGTACAAGCACATACTCTCAGATTAACTCATACAGGTATTCTCTTATCTTATCTTAGTTTTATTACCCATTAATTCATATCAGTTATTAGAAACTCCTTCACGTTTACCTTGTCGGAGATGTTACCCAAAGTAATGAGAGAAGTCACTCCATACATCTACCCTACATACCGATGCTCATCACACGATGAGTGCCCAAAGGCAATACAAGTTCCCAATCCAACCCCCAAATGAACAATCCCTCAACCAGCCTATATCCGGGAGTTTGGGTCTCGCAAGATCCCATCATATGCACGCGCACATGTTCGCGTGTGGGCACAACCAACTTCACAAATATAATCGCATAAAACCAATGCAAGGGTTGGATATGTGAAAAGCAACAATTGATACAACTATAAAAGGCTCACGCAACCAACCTATATCTGGGAGTATGGACTCAACATGAATTTCAACAAGGCGATGAATCACCAAGCATCATGGACTCACTCAACCAGAAAAAATCCAGGAGTACAGATTCTACACAACTCCCAATAAGGAAACAAAACACCAAGCATCATGAAATCACTCAACCGGCCTAAATCCGAGAGTACAGATTCTACATGAATCCTACACAGTCAATGCTGCTCAAGAGAAGTTTGATGAGCGTAATCTGAAGTAGTTATGCTTATTAAGCTTTTAGTTACCGATGATCAACTACCTCAAGTGTTGTCTGGCAAGACAGCTACAAAGATCTTGAAAACATTGAAGGATCTCCACAAGATATCGGATAAAAGCAGAGCCTTCTTTTTGAAGAATCAACTATTATCTATTATTATGGATGAGCACATGTTCTTACAGGAACATCTTCTTAAGATTAAGGACATCAAAGATCAACTTGAGGCCATTGGCCATACAATGGAGGAAGAGGATATGGTGGTCATTACTTTGAAAAGTCCAACCACTCAGAATACTCAAGGTACGTAAACTTCGCTTACGAAATCGAGACATAACCCAGTGCAAGGTCCAGTGGGACCGATATGCTGAAGAGAATGCTACTTGGGAAGACTGTGATGATATCTTCCAAAAATGTCTGCATTTTTTCTCCAAGACCGGAACATAAACATTTTCTTGTTTTTAATTAAAACATTATGTGATTACATAGGTACCTTTAAATTTCTATTTGTAATTCATCGAGGACGATGAAACATAAGGGGGAGGGTATGTTACATCCCAAATTTTGACCTAATTAAAATTAGTTTATAGTTGTTGCAATAATTAGCTAGAACTATCATATGTCATGATTATGTGAAAAGGGAAATTACAGTTGACCGTTTATTTCATGTGAAATTGAAATGTTATAATCTAATGAACTTGAAATTGATTAATTGTTTACCATATATACTTATTGATGATGGTAGTTATAAGTAACCATTTACTTCATGTGGAAATGGTAGTTATAATGGAGTCGGTTAACTATTACCATGTTTACTTGTTCATTGATAATGGCAGTTAGTCGTTGTTACAGTTATCAATGATATATTCTAATGTTTGATTTAAATAGGACTTATTATTGTGGAAATGTTGCGTTGGTGGTTGCAGCAGCAGACAAAGAGGAGAAAGCGTTGCTAAACGAGATTAAAGGAATGGGGCACTATCCTAGTCCATTGTTCGATCGCCAAGTATGACTTCTAACCACCTTGATAAGGATTTAGAGACTTCACAATAGAGTACACCACTGGACAGTCATGAGCTACTAGGGCAAACATATAAAAAATAACAGTTGTTATCTAAAATTCTTATTCAAAACCATTACCTTTGTTGTTTTCTGATGTCGTCTCTACTTCTTTTATCATCACATATATATATGTATGATGCCAACATGATATTAAGATAATATCTATAGTTTGTACTTATTAATATATGTGTGTGTGTGTATATACATACATGTGTATTTATCAAGAGGATATGATGTTAGAAATAAACCATATTTATCTGAACTACACATATATATAGATATATGTATACTTATAGGTGCGACTTTAGATATAATAATAGCATGATGAAATCACATATTTAAAATTATTAAAACTTATATGTGTGTGTGTGCACATATATAAATGATTGAGGAAAGGGAACTTCTAATAATTCAAAACTTATAATCTCTTCATAAGAGGCGACCATGTACACTTGGCGCCACCTTTCAAACTCGGTAACCTTGAAACTGATGATCTTGAAACTGTCATCTTGAGCAAAGCAGAAAATTAAGGTCGCAGCTCGCTTGAGCCAATGGAGGGGGGGAAGATATATTTATAACACGTCTCACATCAGACAAGGGACAACCTTCATCTCACCAGAACAAAAATACTTCTTATTCTCAAACTGCCTGAGTTTCATTTGAAATCTTTTTAGTCACCAACAAGAATCGGCAATCAAGCCGTGCAAATTTGAGGCATCGATCTTCTTGGCACAATTGTTACTGACCAGGTTATGTTCTATGACCTTGCATTCAATTTCTATATGGCATGTTTTATTTTGAATCTCTGCATTTTGTTATCGAGCAATTATAGGCTCGTACTACAGAGAACACGACTTCACTGTTTATCTATTTTCCTCTCTGTCATACGACTTCATTGTTCATCTATTTTCCTCTCTATCACATGAATTCCATTCTAGAGAAATACTGCAATATAAGTTTGGCAATCAAAACAGAAAACAACATCACACGTAATTGGTGCTCGTGGTACATCCACCAATGGATAGCAATCCATGTCCATTATGAGGTTTTATATCAAAATGAAATTACATTCTCCAAGGACTCACCCTGGCTGGTCTAGCCAATGAAAGAGGGTGGAGAGGAGGGAATCCTTGCAAGGGAAAAGTAACAAAATTCAGAACTTCAATATATAAACATGGTAAACTATTAATGATTTCCAACAGAACATCCAAGATAGCTCATGATTGTCCAATATGTACCCTGTTATCAAGTCAAGCGGTGGTGATCGGTATTAGAAACCCATCTAAATCCTTGGACAAGGTTGTTTAGAGGCATACTTGCCTAATTTGATCAAAAAATGTTGGTAGTGCTAGTTAATCAGGCATGCCCGCCTATTACTACGCGGACATTCTAAACACCGGTATGCTCGAATGGCTGGACTATAGTGCCCCAATCCTAACCCGGGGTAGGGAGGGTCTTTCTTGTTAAAAGATTGAGTGCGGATTTATAAGGGGTCCGTGGTTAGGAGGTTAAAGCCTATGTCAATGCTTCTCCTCTTACCAGAATGCCGAGGCTTGAACAACATCTTCAGATATTTCAGCTAGTTTCAGTATGATTTTTGGATCTTTTCTTGCTAGTATATTTATCTTTACTTATTGTATCAATCGTAGAATATATTGAAATGATTTAGATTCCTTTTTAAGATGTTAGAAATCAGTTTAGTTAGTTGTTTCAGTTTTGAAAGTTAATTCAATTATCATCACATGAAATGGCTTGTAATAGATGTTTACTTTGAAAATATAGTTTAGATGCATTGCTTCATATCTACTTAACATTTTTCCTGTTAATTGTTCAAGTTATATATTTCAGAATTCAGTACTTATTTTCAGTCTAGCAAATTGGTATGTTACAACTGCGATCTGCAGAAAAATGGTGACAAGGGCGGTAGAGGACACCGTTTGCAGAGACAAAACTCTGTGGAAAAACAAAAAACGATGAACACAAACTCAAGTTGAAGAAGTTGTGTGGGGAGCGGGAAGAGCTAAAAAAATGACACCCAAAAGACAGACAGGAGTTTGCAGAATGAAAAACACTCAGATCAATGACGCCCAAAAGAAAAAACGTGCTGAATACAGAGCAAATTCCCTTCCAAAAAAAATCACTGCTAAGAAACCCTACTCGAGTTTGAGGAAAAAACGAATTCCTGCAAAAATAAAGAAAGAAAAAAACGAACACACCCAGGCAAAGATTTTTGAAAATCTTAGGAGTCCAAAAATATTCAAGAAGAAATTAAAGATTTTGAAAACCTAGTTCAAAAAATAACTCAGGAAATTTTAATAATGAAATAATTATTTTTCGAAAAAAATATCTCTGATACCATATTATGGTGAAATAATGAATGTGTTATTAAACAGAGATCATAAATGATCTATATACACATGTATGCACAAGAATGTTTCTATAACGAACAAAGAGAGAGAAATAGAAACATTCTAAAGAGAGAAAGAGAAAGTTTCCATATTGAATAGAGAGAATATGGAAACAAAGATAGAAGAGTGACCATTAGAAATACAAGTAAATCTACAGAAGAGAGAAACAAAATTAGAGAAATTTTACTCTAATATCCTCAAAAATTGAGTCACGGGGAACAGATTTGTAGTTCAAGACTGCAAATCAGCTCTATCTCATGTATGTAGCATGGTTCAGACCAGAAGAACCAATAAGATCATTGTCGACCACCATGAGAGGGCCACTGTGGGATCTCATGATGTCAAATGTTATGGGAATGAAGCTGCACATTTCAGCTTTGATAGAAAAAATGTTTCAGTGATGCAAGCCAAGTACATCTTACCAGACATCAAAAAAGTTAGCATAGAAATACCAATATCCGCAAATGAGCAAAATAGGCTAGTAAGAATAAACGTAACATTCAAATAAATTACAGAAGTGGAATGCTGAAAGGAACTCTATCTGCTAAAAGTAACTAAACACTAAACAAAGTAAACATAACTAGACAGGATAAACACAGAGCAGATAAATACCAAATGATATGTTGCAAGTATGAAGATAAATGGCCATGTGAGCAAAAGACTCCTCAAAAAACAAGTTATGAAGAACAGAGTTGTAATTAAAGACAGCAAATCAGCTATATCTCATGTGAGTCACAAGGATGAGACCAGAAGAACCAATAAGATCATATGGGAGGGCCAGTGCAGGAACTGGTGATGTCTAATAGTAATCTCATAGGAATAAGAATACTCATCCTGGAACACCTCCTTATCAAAGACCAATGAACCTCAAGAGGTCAAGAAAAATCTTGTAAGATGCACATATTATTGTAGCTCAGGCAGCAGGAAAGGGGATCTAGGAAGCCTCGTTTACCAAAACAAGAAAAATAGACCACACCTAGTATGTAAACAAGAATTAGATCACCCTAAGTAAACCACAGAGAACATTAGCATACTGACCTTCCAGTTGTGTGGGTGGATTGTCAGTATCTAAAGGGCACTTACAGCCTCCAAAATCTATGATGGTCCAACATGAGATAATCAACTTAACCGAGCTAGGGGTCTATAAAAAATTCCTAGAAGCGGCAAGCCTCTTGAAGGAAAAAGGCCAACTAGCAGAAAAATGGATGTGTCATCTACAATTTGTAAGAATCGCCATCAATAAGACCCAAAAAAAGAAGAAATCAAACCTCCCAAAAGATCAGTTGCCAAAGATCAATGTCTCTCTCGATTTAGTGGGGATCATCCAAGAATTTATATTTATGAATGTAGAGTACTGTGCTTTAGAGATATTCCCAAGGTGGAGAGGCTAGGCAGCAGAATCAGCTTGGACAAGCGCAGTTAGGTAATATTGATATCTAACTACCATCAAGTTTGATCACGCAAATGATTTTCATTTTTTTGCAATGAGGCCCCTCACAGAAACTGGAAAATAAGAAACCTAATTGAAATGGTTCACAAAATTTAGCAATATATAGCACAATTTCACAAAAAAAAGCTATTTTATTAAAGTCATTAATATTAAGATAGGAAATAGGCAAGAGCCTAAAACACAACGGTAAATTGTGAGCCTCTTATCCAAGAGGTCTTGGGTTCGACTCTTCATAAGTTTAATAAATAATAATAACTAATCACATCACATAATAATAATGAATCTTAGCCTTGGCCTCTTACCGATCAAAAGAATATATATATATATATAAAGATAGGAAATAATAAAAGAACGAATACCACCTGCAAAATGGATATTTTATTCTCATGAAAAAAAATCTTAGAGGAATCCTAACTATAAATATCAGTTGACAGAAAAGAATGATAGACATCTCACATGTAGAAAACTATAACTTAGATATGTCATAGCAAATTTGAATCTTCATCATTGGCTACATATGACAAGATTAGAAAGGGGACTTTTTTTTTTCTTGTTATACATTATATGAAAATGTCTAAAAAGGACTATAGATGTTTAATGTCTCATTCGTATCTTTGCCCTGCATAGCTTTATTTTCCTTAAGACATACAGTGAAGATGCTTACCTTATCAGTTTGAATGGTCACTTGAATTGGCTCGTACCGAGTCAACAAAGGAATCTTAAGATGGAAACCTGGAATGGAGACGGATCAGAAAGAAGAACAAAAACACTGTCAAAAAACTCATAGTTACAAATATGTACCTGGAGAAGTAATTGTTTTCAGAAGAGCACCACCCCTCCAATAGGCCCCAACATGCCCTTCGGGAACTTGATGAACAATGTCTAGACTGCTGGCTGTTGATAAAGGAATACATAGCTACAAATAGTAAACTAGCATATCAAATTAGATCACTGGTAAGTATAATTAGAGATGAGTGGAAACAAAAATAGCAGATACTAATCTGAATACCATAGAAGAAAGAAAACAATATCTCCTGTCTAATCCTTAAAATAAGATGTTTAAGTTAGCAACTCAAGGTTAGGCATCTGGATGAAAAGGGAAAAAAACAGGCATACCATAAAAATTATTACAATGTTATCCCAATTTTGTTACAACTTACAACTGAGGTGAATAATCAATATTTATCTGCAACAAAGTATTAACACTAGAGTAGTCTCCCTTTTAAAGAAAACAACAATAGATTGATACAACATTTTTGTGTTTTTCTCATGTCAGCCAAGCAGGGATTCATCAAGCAAAAAGTCTGCTTCGACTCACCTCTAACTCAATAAAAGACCTGAAATTTGGAATTCATATAATATTGAAATGTCACGAAGGCTAGCATTTGGGCTTGAAGTGCACCGATAGCACACTAGACCAATAACGGTAAGGTCCCAAATTTGAACCCCGTGGTACCCACCATCCCCAGATAGCAAATAAGTGGAGGAAGCACTAGTTCAGTACAGACTGTTAAAAGTGGTAGCCTCAGTTGATTTGAATCATCCACAAGATCATTTTATATATATATATCAAAGTAACAAGAATCAGAATCAGATCAGAATCGGCAAGGCCGAATTGAATCGTGAACCGGCCATGAATCGGAATCGAATTGGCCATGAATTGGCAAATTTAAAAAACCTTTGAAATTTAGTAACTTATTTCATAAACCCTTTATCGCTGATTCGATTCACTGATTCACAAAAAATCGTTTGGCTTGAATCGAATCGCATGAATCGCCGTGCTTCTTGGCACTAGGATATATATATATATATATATATATAGTGCAAAGACATTGATTTATATATATAATATATACATATACATATATATAATATATGTATGTATGTATGTATATATATTACATACCAAAAGTCATTAACATAATCTGACCAGTCTTCTTGTTATACCCAATAATCTGGGTGATTGAAATCGTTATTGGCAGGCATATTGGAAGGTTGTCAGACCATCATTAGTCATGAGTTGTCATGTCACTACGTGACATGGCCCTACATGGCAGTAGCCACATAGAGTCATGTCTCTACGTGACATGACCCTTATCCTTTATATATATTCAGAGATCACTGCCGATAGAAACTGAATCAGTAACCACAGCAATTCATATTACCTTGTGCAGCAATCAGTTCTTCATTCAATCAAGCAGCAATTGACACATTCTGAATTCACTATTATATAATGATCATTACACATAACAGATTTGATAGAATACTAAGTTGCTCACTACAATAACTTTGATATATATTGTTCAGTTCAGTTCTATATTAGATCACAGTGAAATATTATCAGAAATTGTGAAAAACACTCTATCAGAGATCCTGAAAACGTTTACACAGACTACTGGCATAATGTTTTAATATACCTATTTGATAAAGTTTACTTATTAAACGACATTTCTCTCCATGTAGCGAACTAGGGCATAAGTCATCCTTGATCGGGGCTAATCAAGTGCCACCTCTGCCTCATCAAGTGCCACCGCTATCTCTTGATTAAAGTCAACACATCTTCTTGGATATATGTCATCAAAACTTGACAATCCTATAGGTTTTCACTAGAATCGTCAATCAATCAATGAGAATAGAATAGCTGTTGCTTATAAATTGAGTCTTTTATTTAGAACTGATGTGTCCAATTTCTAAGCAGTTTAATTATGGGTTGGTTTCACTTGGGAAATCTAACATGGCATCAAAACCATGATGCCTTAGGATCAAGTTTATTTTGTGATGAGAGTACTAAATATCAGTTGCATGCATATCTGGTGAATAAGAGAGTCATTTTGAGTTCACCTCTGTATCCAAAATCATCATATTAACTATTTCAGCCTATGTTTCATCCAGATCAAACAACTAAAAGCTTGCCATCAGAATCAGTATGATTTGCATTGATATGTGCAGGATTTTTTAACTATGGCAGTAAACACACCTAGGTCGGACACACTTGCTTGGAGCCTTGCGTATTCTTCCCTGTTAATACATGTACAGAGCAATCACATTCAAGGTACAAGGTACCAAAACAATTGTAAGAATGTTTAAAGTAGAAAACAGGGTTTTAAAAAATGGAGCTCTCATTTTTGAAAGATATTCCGCTTTATTGCATTTTCAAAGATGGTCTATTCAACTTTGAAGCTAGGCATTACACTGCATGTTCAACAAATATTTGTCTTGCAGCCTAGAACAGTCCTCACCAACCATGAGATTGTTAAAGTTTGGTAGTTGCAGGAGATATCTGTGTACCTGTGGTTGCATCAGCATTATATTTGAGATGCTGCTGCATTATTTAATCCTTTAACATGATGAGGCTGCAAAGAGTCTTTATTTAAGAATGATCTTTCACATGAAGAGCCACGTCTTTTGACAATAATGAAGGGTCTTCAGCATTGGCTGATGAAAAGACCACGCGTAGATATTGAAGAATCAAAACATTGAAGAGTCAAGACAATAAAAGGGTCTTAACTTTAGAACGGAAAGATAATGAAGGGTCAAGGCAGTTTTATATATTCTTTAGGAGTAGTTCATATGAAAACGTAATGACATCTTGTGCTTCTGAATATTACTGCACTTTGAGCCATGTGTTTGGGCATACTGTATTTCAGACTCCTGACTATTCAATAAAAGTAATTTTATTGAGAGGTTGGGTTTTTCCCCTCAAGTTGGAGGGATTTTATAGAATAATTTTTTGTGTCTTAGTGTTCATTATTGCTTCTGCTCTGATGTTATTGCTGTTTATATTTATTTCTGGATAAAACATTCACATGGTATCAGAATGGGTTTAAGCAGCATCAGGATCAGAGTGACAGTAGTAGTTATTACTCAAAAGAGTGGATCTTGTTTTCGCTGTTTAGTTCAAGATGCATCTATTGTTGCAACTTGTGTAGGTACCTGTGCATTTACTTGTACAGGGTCTTTCCTTCTGTGTACTTGTGATGGTTTCACCAGCATACATACTGTGATCTTTCCTTGTAGTATTTGGTTCCTTGTCATATGTATTGATGGGGGATTTTTATAAAAGAATCTATTGCCTCCGTAATAACTAGAGTTTATGTTTGCAAATTCTATTAGCAGAGTATACAAGCGATCATAGTTGTTGCAGTTTGTTGTGATTATTCTACAATATAATCATTCTTTTCTTGATGATAACCTTTTTCTACGTATTGTGGATAATGCTAGAGGAATACAATTCTGTTGGATATGCATGTGATCTACTATTGAGTAACATCACTGCTGGATGTTCTGGTGAAGGATCACAATGACATGTTATTTTGCAGTTACAGACATCTGCAATTGTATGAACTGTTGGATGTTTGTGATTATGTGATTCTCTAAGACATTCTTGGATAAAATATGGATGCCTGCTGCTGTAGCAGTCAGGTCCGCTGAACTGTAAGGGATATGACAATCAAAATCTAAAAGGGTTTTGCTAAACTGATCAACAATAAAGAGATAAGTATTTTTAAAATTATACCTTTGAATATTGATTATGAATTTTATGTAGTTAATTCATGCAATAACATAGGAAAGCTTGGATCATGTAGGCTTCTAGCATTAATCTATATATTTCTCTTTGGGACATAGGTTGAGTCTACTACTAATCTCTCTAAAATGCTTCCAAGACAGATCACAAAGCAACAGGATGATGAGAGATTACATAAGGAATTCAAGGGAAAGCTTGATGAGCTGAAGTGGAAGGACTTGTTTTAAGGCTCAATAAGATTCAGAGGGATCATGTGTGGCAGAGGGAGAGTGTCAAGTCCTCTGCAGAGGATCAACAAGCTTGTGTAGCAGTGGGACAGCAAGAGCTCCTTGTTTGGTCAAACATAGGAGTCAATTAATTTATTGTGATAATCAAAGTTCTGAGTATACTATCCTTGTTGTTGAGAGGGAGTCTTAGCATTCAGATGATTTTTTATGTGCAATTGAATGAGTTCTCTATGAGGAAGAAGGTCAAAGTGCAATCCCTTGTTATTGAGTTCTTCTCTATGAGGGAAAAGTTTGAGATGCAACCCCTTGTTAATGAGTTCTTCTCTGTGAAGGAGAAGTTCAAGGTGCAATCCCTTGTTAATGAGTTCTTCTCCGTGAGGGAGAAGTTCGAGGTGCAATCCCTTGTTAATAAGTTCTTCTCAATAAGGGAGAAGTTCAAGGTGCGATCCCTTACTAATGCATTCTTCTCTACAAGAGAAGTTTGAGATGAAAGCCCTTGTTTTTCCCTTTGAGAGTATCCATGGTGGATCCACCCTCTAGGTGTAGCCATGGTGGAAATCGTGTGTGAGATTCCATGGCTTACCTCATGTGTAATTCACCCTCTGGGAGCAGCCATGGTGAACATCATATTGAGACGACAATATCACATGAAAAAGTTATGTTGATATGCAGGGGTCTAGCCATTGTGTTTGTCATGATGACATGCAATCTACAAATGATATCTACTTTTTTAAGAGGGTGTGTTAAAGTTTGGTAGGTGCAGGAGATATCTGCACCCCTATGATTGCATCAGTATTATATTTGAGATGCTGCTGCATTATCTAATCCTTTAATATGATGAGGCTGCGAAGAGTCTTTATTTATGAACAATCTTTCATATGAAGAGCCACATCTATTGAAGATTGTGAATAATCATAAAAGTTGGCTAATGAAGAGACCATGTGTACATATTGAAGATTCAGTTACCGATGTTGGTTCTTATGTTGATGCTGATACAGGTGCGGGGTGCTGATGCGTGGATGCGCAAAATCTTTTTTCTTTTTTTTTGTTGGGTGGGGGGCGGGGGGGGGTTTGGATGCATTTGGGTGCATCCATATGTGTGTGTGTGTGTGTGTGTGCAAAGAAATGCAAGAAATATACAAAAATAAACCATATATATGCGTCCATATGTGTGTGTGTGTGTGCGTGCAAAGAAATGCAAGAAATATACAAAAATAAACCATTCCATAACATGATACTTCACCATTGATAGTTCAAATTGAAATAAGAAGAGATCTCAGCTGCAGACAAAATGAGAAGAATGAGCAATGAATGGCCTCTTTTAGGGCCGTTTTAGGGTTTAAGAGCTAAAAGGAGCAAAAATAGAATTATAAAAATCAAATAACACATGCTTTTTAAAGTCACTTAAGTGACTAGGTGTTGATAAAGTCACAGGTGCTCTCCAAATGCACCTGGATGTTGTCTGGGTGCTCTCTAGGTGCTCTTGGAAGCATCCCGAGCACATTCAAAGTCGCTGGGCATGCTTCTTGAGAGCACTGGTGCATCATCCAAAAGCACCGATGCATCCTAACGCACCAGCATCAGCACCCTGGGTTTTTGGGAGAGAATAGGTATCTTAGGTTGAGACAATGAAAGGTCAAGACAACAAAGGGGTCTTCACTTTGTAAGGGCAAGATAATGAAGGGTCAAGGCTATTTTATATATTCTTCAAGAGTTCACATGCCATAATGACATCTTGTGCTTCTGAATATTACTGCAGTTTGAGCCTTGTGTTTGGGTATATTGTATTTCAGATTTTTGATTATTCAATAAAAGTGATTTTATTGTGTGGCTGGGTTGTTTTCCCTCAAGTTGGAGGGTTTTCACAAGATAAATTGTTGTGTCTTGGTGTTCATCACTGCTTCTGTTCTGATGTTATTACTGTCTATCTTGATTTCTGGGCAAAACATTAACAAAGACCACTAATTAGATCTCCAATGCGATGGAAAACATACTCCATCAAAAATGTAGGGATTCAACAAATATGATTGGAGGAAGGTAATAAAAATTGCTCATTTGTTGTCTCATGCGATTATTTATTATATCAGTATCCAATGGAGATGATCAAACTCATTGATTTCCTCTCCATGATGAATTGTACACAAATTTCAAAAAAAAAAAAAGTCAGCAACTATAGGCTCTGCATAAATCAATATTCACAGTAGGTCAATCATGGTCCAAACCCACCATTCGTTGAAACCTCAAATCCCCAGCCATAGATCAAGTTAAAAACAAAAGAGTCAAATAGAAGTTTTACGTCAACGGGATCTAATCCTATATTTGACTCTCTAACTAAATGTAAGAGCTTATAATTTAACATTTTAACCTTTTCGATCAATTTTATTGAGTGTTCACCATATTGAGTAATAATTCTGCAGCAGTGGACATGCTGAAGAAGAGTTTGAACAGCAGTTTTAAGTTTTAGCTCACATCAGATTTTTGGAACAGTTACTTCACTATAGTATGACAACTGTTTTCAGTTTGGCTAATATATATTGACGATCCAGGTGATTCATTCAAGAGAAATTTCAGGCAACTTGTAATTACAGAAATTCATGAGTATTTAGACTTAATTTTACAAAATACACATCCCTAGTTTTGAGATTTTCTAGTAATCTGGGTATATTTTACACTGTGTGAGAGAGATTTGCTCTCTCTTATTTAAGCACACCAAAACCTATATGTACATACATTGGTCCAAAGTAAACGTAACCAAATCTCAGTAACTATATAAAAAAAGGAAACCTGGTGTTAAAAATGGTGAAAGTTATGAACACTCATGACAGAAAATTTCAGGAAATAACGCATCCTGCCCTGTATAACTACCATCTCTTAATTGACAAAATCCACCTCAATTGAAATATGGCAAAATGAAATGAACGAATGGTACTTCAAATATATCGTTGCACAAATTTGATTGCCATTTTCAATTGATTGACTGGATAAAATAAGAAGAATAAGGTAGAGTCCTAAGTTGGAGTCATTTCACAGGTGAGCCATCATTATGTCATCCATAGGCTTCAGTGGCCCAGTTAACAATTATCTGGCATTTTCTTTTGCTATTGCGTTTGGCACAATCACTTGCGGGTGGCAATTAAGAGGGGCAATTTAGTGTAAGCCTAGTTTGCTAGTGGCACAACTAAGAACTGGATCTCATTATTTAAGGTGTGAGACAGGTACGTGAACAGTTTGCAAAGAGGTTTGTGAAGAAAGAACGTGTACTTTCTGCATGCACCAAAGAAGTTGTTGAAACTGAGTAGCACTTTATCTTTGAATGTGCTGCTTACCAAAATATATGTGACCAGTATGAGAACAATATGAAGTTTAAACCAACTTTTTGAAGAAGTAAGGCTTCCCAATACTGCTAGTTTCCTCATAAAAATACATGGCCGGAAAGCTGATATGAAGAAGAACAGAAAGATGACTTAGAATGTGATTTTTGGTTGCTTAAACCGTTGGTCTCATAAACTGTCATTAAAATTCCTTCGTTCATTCATTTGATGATAACACTCGCCTTTGACACAACAATACTGTCAAAATTTGTTTCCAAAACCAGGCTAGTTTAAGCCCTGTGCAACGGTAGCATGATAATTTCTGCATTCTCATCCTTAGAAACAGAAGATTAGCCTGCGATTTTATATTCCTAAATAATTCTAGTAATTAAGACCGGAAAAGTTTAGGGCTTAGTGAAGGTCATATCTATACCACAATGATATAAATAAACAGACAACTATCTAATTTTATTCATAGCAGCTTTGAATTGAGGAAAATGATTGTTATCAAGCATGATCCACAACTGGGAACCTAACACTCTGCTAGAGTGCCAGGGCAAAGCAACAAGATGTCTGAATTTTAAGTTCTGGCGCATGCTAAAAGTGAAAATAAAAGGTTTAAAAGAAAGTCCTACCGTGCAACATACTGCAATGGCTGCCACAATCTTATTAATAAAATCCTGGCGGCCTCTCCAGGCGCCCCATGTGCCTTCTCCACGATTACTCCTTTGACTGTTCATTGCTAAGGATTTAATTACCAGGGCTCTCTTGCACTCGGAAGTCCGGAGCTTGAAGTGCAGCGCGCAAACTACGAATTCATGTCTGATAACATGGTTAAAAAGGTTATGGATACCTCAGCAAAATATAGGTCTTCAGTACGTCAAATTGTTGCGATTGCGATTATTATTTTTTTCTACTCGGGACTTGAAAGGATCAAGACCGTGGGTTGGATTAAGTGCAAGGTTTGAACAGACTTTTTTAGGAATATTTTAAAGTTTTTATTTTATTTTTGAACTCAATTTTGACAAGGCGGTGGTAGGGTGAATAAAATTTGATAAACTGTCGTTATTTTCTTTCTTTCAACTTTTTAAAAAATTGTAGAAAATATTTAGTTGATAGATTATTGTAGGTTGGAAATCGGTTGTATTTGATATGTTCAATGTTTTTCATTGCTATAACTATTGTGGGAAAAAGTGTGAGTTCTTGAAGTGTCCAAGTTTCATGAAGATCAATGATTAGCATCATTATTAAACCTTCAATCATTTCTTTCCTTTGATCAATATGCTCTTCTAATTGTTCACTGCTAAAAGGCACAACTAGGGTTTGGTGTGTGAGTAATGGTGTGGAGATGTTGATGAAGTTGCTCCCTCTACAACATTAACAATGGTTTCTCTTTCTTTTTTACAAATGAACTCCTTCAAATTATCTTGATTTGATTTGCATTTTATTTATGTTTCATTGTTAATCATTCAAGGTGATTGGGAAGTGATGGACTTGCTCTCAACTTCAATTCCATTAAACATAGCTTGGAGCATAATGACATCTTTTAGACAATATTTGTTTGCTCCCACCTTCACATCTTATTCCCCTTCAGCCATTTTTTCTAATCTACCCTACCTATATTAGAAGAGACCTTCATATTTTCTAATATTTTTTTGTTTACTATAACAACAATTGTAGGGAGATCAATTTCAATATAATATCCATCTATTAATATTTACGTTGTGTTAGGGTTTCATCATTTCTATCTGCAGCCTTTGTCCATTTTTTCTCATTGACATTGTGCCACAAAATGTGCAAATCTTAAGGCATGGTTATATAGTTTTGAATTAAAAGATTACCTAAAATCCTTAAATATATTTTTGATCTCTCCGATTTGCCTACCCTCATATGCATTTCAATCACTTTCAAGTCTAAACAAGCATTATAAAAACATAGATTTAGTTTTTGAAAAAACCCTTGTATTCAATCAATAATACTAATATTATGATCCAATTTAGCCTTATGGTTGATAATTTAAAGTGTTGGTGCTCCAAAGATGACACCCTTGTCATTTTTTCTTGGGTTACTTATAGATTGAATCAACACGTATAAGGAGATTGGTTTTGGTTCATCTAATTTTCATAATATGCTTTGGTAGGGTTTCATAATATATTTTCTATAAATTGTACACAATTTTTCTCATTGTAGTTAGTGAAAGTACAATCTTAAGGTAAGTCCTTCATCAAAGTTTCAATGAGATGTTTTGCGAATGTGTAAATGGCATATCTTGTTTTGTACTTTTGTCTAGTTCTGAACTTTTTTCCCATTCAAAAAATTTACTTTGAATTTGAAAATATCTCACACAACGTGATAGGCATATGGACCCTATGGGTTACTATACTATCTACTTGAAATTTTGAACTTGAGTTTGATGTTTCCAATCTATTGTTATTGTATCTTTTAGAACTAAGTGCTTCATAACTTTATTTCAAAAGAATATCTAAACTATTGTGCACACATAACATAATAGAGTCTAAAGTCGAAGGGAGATCAAATTTCAATCTACTTAACTCATTGCAATATTTTAAAGTATATCAGTTATGTAGAAGAGGATATCTACAAGTGTTGCAAATAGTGTTGAGGATTTTTTCTTGTGTTAACATACTTTGTTAAATGGAATTATAAAGCACTTCATTTTTATTCAAGGATGAAAGTTTCTCTTGAGGTACATAGTTTTATGACCTATGGTGGTTTGATACTAAATCTATCACAATTATAAGCAAAAATGTTTACAATGTCAATGAGTTGATTGATAAATGATAAGCATCTAAAGGGATTGCTTATTCCAATTCAAAGTTATTAGATTTCTCACTTGTTTTAAGGTAGAGAAGAAATCCATCATATCATAACTTCTCATTATTCTCCTAATATAAGAAGGGATTGCTACAAACTTGAATCTCAAAGTTAGGTAGCATGCAATGGAATAGATCTATCTAGGTAGAAAAATAAAACAATGTGTATCTTGTTTAATACCTTACATATTCAAATTAGTGTAAAATGAATGATTCATCAACTAAAAACTCCATCTACTACAATATAGGAAATAAAAATGTATGTGCCTATGCAAATAAGACAAACCCTTTTCATAATTCACTAATCTATTACATCAATCTCTAAATCCCATCCAAAACCTTGCATGTTTTAGAAACTCAAATTATCCAAATTCTTAATTTTTTCTTCCAACTCCATCTTTGGTAGATAAAACTACTGATATTCATAAATATTATTAACCCCCAATTAAATGTCATTAGTCGAGAATAACCACCATGTTGGAACACATGAGAGTTTTTTTTGCAAGTAAAAGCATGTCACATAATGACTCAATGGTATGAATCAATTTAGAACACACTTAATGTATTATAGCCATTTTTTAATACTAAACTATTTTATCCAATTAATTAGGTTCCAAATGCTAGAATCCAATTGAGCAATAAAGTGTCTTGAAAATTCAATCCCTAAAGATCTTTTAGGTTATTTGCTAATCTTCCAAGAGAAGTGTTTGATACATAAAAAAGGTTCATTCTATATACTAGATTTTAGGGCCCCTTTGGTTGTTGGAATAGGAATAGGAAATTAGGAATATGTTATGTATTCTCTGTTTGGTGCACCAAATCAGAATTGGGGATAGGAATACATGTTCCCATTTTTCCCCCAAAATAAGCATATGTCCATTCCAAAAATACCTGTCATTGGAATAGTTATTCCTATTCCCACTTTTTATTTCACATGTTTCATAATTATTTGAAGTATGGTGTAGTTTCCTTCCCTTTTGAATGATCTCCTTTGCATGTCTAATTGCTTCTAATTTTCTATTCAATATGGGTTATGTCGCACATCAAATAGGTAATGACGGGTCTTAATTCAATAATCATGCAACTCAATTCACAAGTCTACTGCAATACCCATTTTTATCAAACCTAGATAGAACTAGTGAATGTGAAGAACGGTCAGCCTTGTCATTTTCCACTTTTATTTCCTTATGACTTCGAACATACAATAGGATAAGCTTCTAATGGATACATTCTAGAAGTGGCACATTGCAATGATCAACACTACTTGGACATGCTTTATATGTGAGCAATTATCAACACTCATCTCAATCTGATATGTTGTATCATAGTTCAATCTTAGAACCCTCTGCAAAACAACGAGAATCAACCTGCAAGCTTTGACAGTGAGTGAGTCAAGGTCCCATTGTTGACAAACAAATATATGATAGCGGACTTTATGCACATTGTAGAAAAGACTTGTCCCATATTGATTTGTAAACATTGATTATTTCAGGCTATCCTTGAATATATGGATCTGTATAAGTAATAATATCCTTAATAATGATGATTTGTCCATTGAATGTGACTTTTGAAGAGGTTGGTGGCTTTTAGGTAGGTGAATTACAATTTCTAGTTTGTCTAACCAATTAGAGAATTCAAATTCTTATTCCATAATAATAATTCTAGAATAGTGATTCCCAATTGTCAATTCCTATCCCTGCTACCAAACAGGTCCTTAAAGAAGGGATTATTTGTATTGTACACAATTTTCCTCTATGTGGTTCTTAAATTTTGTCATTGAGCATATCTCAATGGTTATTATTCATAGGAAGATATAATTATCAATTCAATTCAAATAAATTACAAACACTCATTTCATAGATTTTAGAACCTAGTACCAAAAGTAGACTCTAATATTGTGTTCTCATGTTTGTCATTTTACAATAGCTTAATCCTTTTAAGATGGTGAACTCTTCTGAAGGATCATTATTTATGAAAATAAAAATGTCATTCCTAAAAAGAGATCAAATATGATTACCATGATGATTTGGATTTCTTAAGAAATAGATCTTGAAAAATATGTATTTCTTCTTTAGTAGATAATCTTTAATACATTTTAGGTTTGATTATTTGTTCCTTTAGCTATATGCTTTATTGTTAACATCTATGTATTTTTGGATAACACATGTAAGGAGTTTCTTTGAAATTGTAAGAGATACATTTGGCAAATTGGTCGTCAAAATACAACATCAAGTCTAACAACCCATAATGTTGTAGAGAAGATGACGTAGTCGAGGTGACATAATCCCCAAAGGAGATATCTGACCTTGTAGCTAGATTAAACCACAACAAAAATACCCAAAAAAATAACAAGGAATGAATACTAATATAAAATATATCACTAGATTATAATCAAGTTCGTCTATAAATGTAGCTATTACATCACCATTGTCAATATATAATTACAATAAGACAACTACATTCATTGCCTCTAGAAACCTATTCGTAGTTGATCATCCCATGAAATTATCATACTTCAATATACCCAAGTTATATTAGTTGTTTCTATCGAAAAAAAAATTCCTTCTCTTTGCTAACCACCTAACACTTTTGTCATATAATACTAGTTAAACAAGGATTACTACCCTACTTATATATAGGATTATCATCCACAAGTTAGTATATATTATCTTTAATTTCAAAGACAAAGTAAACGTATTACAAACCGATAGGCCAAGACCCAAATCCATAAGAACAACCCCAAATAGATACATCATGTCATGTAAAAATACAAGAGGGTCAATCAAGTTTATTATAACATAGAATATTGTGTCATTAAGCATTGTGTTTTGTAAATCTTCATCACAAGCCACGACTCACAACCATGTTTGTTAGAATTAGTAAGCTAGCATAAGACCCAACCTATCTTAAGATAACTTCATCTAGAAATATTGTAATAAGACATGAGTTAGACATAGGATCTTCATGATGCCTAGACTATGTCGTAAGGATCACATAAGAAAAGAAACCAACTAGATCAACCATAGCCTAGAATAAAAGGAAACTATTGAAATGAGTAACAAATAGAGAAACATAAGGAAATATTTTTGGGTGATGCAATATTGTTAATCACTTAAGGATGTTCTTGCATCAAACACCTTAGATGAATAGAATATGTTCCATAAGAGGAACTTATGATCATCTCATAAGATTATGAAGATAAACCCCATGCTCATTCCTAACACACGGATCATCTTCATTAGGAAGAAAATGACTATGTCACCTTTGTAAATCCATAAATCCTAAAGAAAAAACTCCCTCATCAAGTATATTACTATTGTCATTCCACAAGCTCTATTTTGATCCATCTTATCATAATGAATGTTTCACCCTTTGTCACTTATGCAATAACTAGCTAATGCTTGCTTCAAATTTTATTGTTTGACTTTGCTTCTGACATCATTCAACATGTGTGTGTTTATAAGATTTTATTGCTCCTTTGGTACCATTTCACCAATAGCCTATGATAACATATTTTGGTTTCCATCATTCCTCAATTCTACCAATCCACACTCACCCATTAGTTTCTTCAACAATTGTACCACCACAACAACTTGTGCAACCACCTCCTAAAAATCCAACATCTTTTGATCTAAAGTAGTCTGGTCTCCCAAGGTGTAGGTCCTCATGATACTTAGGTTCTTAGCTTTCATTTCTTCCTCCTTCAAATGAAGTAAAGTAACTATTTTACCATTTTTGAATATAGGAACAATATTCCTTTGGCAATAATGAATAGCACTAATATCATATTGCCAAGGTCTACCCAAAAAAAATGGCAAGCACTCATGTTAACCACATCAGACAATACCTCACCATGGTATGGGCCAATGTTGAAATTAACCCAGCACGACTCTTTCACTTCCACCTAATGATCATTCTAAAACCAACATATCCCATAAGGACAAGGATGTTTGAGTCTCCTATCATAACTTATGTGTCATTTCCTCTTATACAATGTTATCGATTCTTCTACCATCCATTATCACATTACAAAATTTACCTCCTAATTTACAAATAACACAAAGCAACTTCCTTCTCTACATAGGCTTTAGTTCCTTCTTACTCAACGTAACTCTCCTAAACATTAGAGATTATTCCATCTTAGGTCCAACTTCCCTTTCAACTAGTTCACCTTTCTTTTCTTGTTCCTTATATGCTACTAAGTTATGCTTTCCTCTACAATAACTAACTAAATATTGTAACCATTCCCACATTTGAAACAAGTACCTTTTAACTCTCCATTTCCTCTTCCCTTCCCATGAATCTTTTGATCAAGTTCTTCTTCAACCACAAGTTTATATGTGTCATTATCAATAAGTTTATCCCTAACCCTAGGGGTAACTTGTCTTCTTTGCAACTTATCTTTTTCCTTTAGGACATACTGATAAGCATCCTCAATTGTACAAATCTGTAGCATACTTAATACATCTTGAATGTTAAGTCTCAAACCATTAACATTCCTAGCAACCTTTTCTTTAGATAATTGTTTGTGTCTAGATATGATCGTCATCATGTAGAACTTCTTTGTATACTCTTAACTATCCAATCTTTATGTTTTAAGTTTTCTAATCTCTCAAACAATTCCATTTCATAATCCTCCAGTATGAACTTTGCCTTAGTGTAAAAAATATAACTCTCTATCTACTGATCTTATTTTCACCTCTATCTTCCCTATCTTTCTACAATTTTTTCACCATATGGCAACATGACCCTTCAACCAAATTCTTTGTGAATCTCTAATATCTTCAACCTTAAAGTAATCCTTTATTTCATTATCTGATCTATCAATTCCTCCAGATGTAAAGAACTAGAAAAACATGCAACATCAATTTAATTACTCTTACCTATTTGTGTCATAAACCTCAAAAATATGTCTTCCTTGATAAGCATATCAAATTTACTTGTCTCAAGATCTTTAGTAGCTTCCTCAAATTTCATCTTTACTCTAGGTTTTTTGTAGCTCTAGAAAAATTATTTTGGATCTCTGTAGTTATCTCATTTATGAAATCCTCCACCCTTTTCTCTAGTCTTCTAGGATCCATCCTTTTAGGCAACATGTTTACAAGAATGCCGATCTTTAATTCCTTAGGTTTTTTGATGAATGGATTCAAGTTTTGATTTCCCTAATGTGATCTAACAATCTACCAACACTAACAATCTACCTCAAGTAACTAGGTTTCTTTGGTGACTAGGAAAATATTGACTTGTCAACCAACCAATCCTCCTTGTGCAATCCTTTGCAATTATAGGTCAAATCTGGTTGTCTATCACCTCATAACTAGATTCACAAGTGTGATATCCAATCTTCCAAAAATTCAATCCTTTTCTTGTTACCTTACACTATTCTTTGATTAGCGTGGATCGTATCCTCAACTTATACCACTCCATAAAAATAAGGCATGCAAGTCAAAGACACTAAATTCCAAGTGATTGTTTTGCTCTAATACAACTTGACAGTATAGTAAAGGAGAATGAATCCCCAAAGGATATGTATAACCTTGAAGCTAGATTAAACAATAGTGGAAATGCCCAAACTAACTAACAAATATGAACACCAAAGGAAGAAATGTCACTAGATTACAATCAAGTTAGTTTGCAAATGTAGACATTACATCACCAGTATCAATATACTTTACAATAATATATATATATATTCATTCATAGTTTATCCTCCCACAAAATTATGATACTTCAACATACCCAAGTTTTCCTAGTTGCTTCTATTGAATCTCTTATTTTCCTTCTATCTTCTAACCACATAACACTCTTTCCATCTAGCACTACTGAAAGGACTACTAGCCTACATAGATATAGAATCTCCAAGCACAAGTTGGCTTATTCAATCATTAATTTCTAAGACAAAGGAAATGTATTACAAATATGACCCAAATCCATAAAAACAACCAAAAATAGAGATATTATGTTGAGAAAACAACAATACACCATTGCACATATCATATCATAAATCTCCATCGCAAGCCGCAACTCACTGCCCTAATCATTAGAACAAAAAATCCAATCTTGACATAACTTCATCTAGAAACATCAAAATAAGATGCAAAGCTAGACATAAAATCTTCATGACGCCTAGACCACACCATAAGGATCACATAGGAAAGCCAATTGGATAAATTGCAACATAAAATATTAGGGAAACTATTTAAATAAGTAGCACACAAAGAAATCAAAATGAAATAATTTTGGGTGATGGAAGATTGTCAATGACCCAAGGATGCTCTTGCATCAAAAGCATATATTATTTGCTAGTGAGCTTCCTTTATATGTAATCTTTCATTAAGATTCATTTTGTACCTCTTGCATGTGTCCTAACAAAAAATGTATAACTTACTACTAGAAACTTTTCTTAAACTTAGATGTTATTGACTCTTTTAATATAAACTTCAATTATAAATGTACAATTCACTCTTGGAAACTTGTGCACATGATTTAGAGGAGAAAAAAGATTGCTAAATTCAATTGACACCTTCCCCTATGTTGAAAGAAGAGTAGAAAGGGAATTCATCAGATTGAGAGGTGTGTGCATGTGTGTGTGTGTGTGTGTGTGTGTATGCACACTACTAGAAGAGCTTATCATTACACGAGTTTTACAAATTGATAGGAAATTACATCACATAAAGTTTTAACTTGATATATTTTGAACTTCCAAATAATATCTTTATGGGTGGAGTTCTTTTCTATTTTGATTAGAATATATGTAGAAGGAACATGGTAAACTACTTTTGGAAATAATTTTATTATTAATAATTTAGTGGTTTGTGATATTAACATTGAAACAATAAAAAATTATATATTTGTTTGGATATAGGGATCTAAGAAAATTTATAAAGTTATATGATGATTTTGGATTGTTAAAAGACACATACAAAATTATTGTCAATCTATTTATTTGGATGTTAATATTAAAACTTGTGACATGATTTATTTATCTTTGTCATCAATAATGTAAAGCAAAAATAAATAGTTTAAAGGGATTAAGGATTGGTAGTTGAAAGAGTATTTTCCATTGTATCACATTTGCTATAAAAATTATAAGATTAAATGATAAGCAATAGTAAGTTAAAAAATTCTACACAGAATCCAAAATATTTAATATTAATTTATTATTTAACTTAATTTTACTATCATTGTTATCATTACCATTGTATAATCGAAGAATATAAATTTTTTAAAATATATATATATTTTTTTTGCTCAATAAACGGCTTAAAGCCTTTGATATATTGTATTAATCAATAATTTTACAGTTCCACCATTCAAACGGGCACTGGTAGGAAAGAACGGGGAAGAAAACCTCTAGTCTTGCCCAGGACATACGTCCTAAATTTATAGTTATATAGAATTACATTATCTTAGGGGCATACCCCTGCTATTACATATTTATTTAATCCTTCTTGAGATATTGACCGTTTTACAAATATAAATTTTGAATCTTTGCATGGTGGTTTTGTTACATAAGATTTTTACACGCCTACTTTGATTGTTAGGAAGAAAGTTTGATTATCTTCAAAGGAGGATGTTCTGCTTGCTATCATTTTCCTTACCTGCAGGCATCAGCATAAAGACAGAACCAAGAGAAGACTTCCATAGAGATACATATTAGTGTTGTTAGAGCTGCATTATAATCTTTCAGTGCATCAATCTATAGACAACTAAATTGATTTTCACAGTAATGAAGTAATTTTCCAAAAGGATACCAACAGGGAGCATAATTTAAAATGATTTCAAATCAGGAAGAAGGTGGGATAGTCTGATGTATTTGCATCTTTTTTAAAGCATATACCACGCTGATCATGTTTCTATTCATGCTATCATTCAAATATACATATGTAAATCAGAATAGCATCCTTATATATGAGAATGAGTACTGTCATTTGCATATACATGTGCTAGTCTGAATGGCATCCCTATATATGTGAATGGCTTCCATATTTACATACATGAGTTACTCTATATACACTGGTTAAATATTTTCATGACAACATTATAATCTGGAAACAATATATTCAATCTTTACCTGCAAATGAATAAGGAGGGAGAGGAGCCAATTAATAGTTCTAAGGATGGGATTAAGATAAGTAAAAGAAATTTAAAAGCTGGCAAGATGGATACCCTATTATTTTGACCTTTAGTCACTAAAGGGGAGATTAGTGATCACAAAAGGTTTCAATCTGAGATAAAGATACGATATTAATTAACCTGCGAAATTTTTAGTTTCGTAACTTAATACCAAAATTGTAACCGAAGGTCCAAGAATCTTTGATCTTCTGAGTGACCAGATTAATACTATATATCGAGTGTTTAATACCAATTCATCCAGTTGTCATAATCTAGCTAGCTCTACTTAAATTCATTCTATGAGCATAGTCTCTGTTAATCAGCATCTTCCAGTTTTCCTGAGAATACTATGATGGTGTCCAAGATGTCCACTTAATCATCCATCTAGAAATTGGGGGGGGGGGGGGGGATACGTAGGAAGACCATTCTTTGCTTGATTTGTCCAGATTGGGTATGTGAAAGGAGAGAGAATGGAGGTTATTCAAATCCGTTCCTGGTTTTATTATCCAATTTGATTAGAAAGATTTATTTGCCATCTGCTCCTTTATTGGCCAGCTTTTCGACCTCATAATTGCCTTCTCTGTATATGTGTTGAATAATCACTTCTTCTATGTTGTTAATTTTTTAAATTACTTCTTCTAATTTAGAATTTATTCTCTATTTTGGGGTAGTTCGATTCCTTAATGCATTAAGAATTATTTGTGAGTCTCCTTCTATTATTAGTTTTTGAATCTTGTTTTCGTTACAAAATGAAAGTCCTTTTGCTTACTGCTTCTAATTCTACTAGGTTATTAGTTGTTTGGCCTAGGGGTTTGGCTTTTTTGGTGAGCCATTGGCCCTTATGATCTCTTAGGATAAATCCCATTCCTGATATTCCTAGATTTCCTCAGGAAGCACCATCAAAATTGAGTTTTGTCCAGCCATGGGGGGGAGGTGTCCGCCTACACTCCTTTCTCGTCATAAGATTCTTAGTTTTATAGTATAAGGGTGGATTAATAATTTGGGGCCAGTTTTTTTAAAGTTCTGCATTCCATGTTGTGAACATACCTTCAAATTTAGAGTTTTTTAAGGTAATTGTTTATAACTTCTATTATAGAGGCTTCCATTTTGTTGACCAGTTGGACATCTATCATTTCTATATTTTTGAAGATTCTTCTGTTTCTTTCTTTCGAGAGTTCCCAAGTTATAATCACTGGAGTGATATTCCATATTTTGTCATAAATATTTTTCCCTTTGCTTTTGGGCCAACCTCGAATATGTTCTTTCCAATTTTTTGGAAGGGGCGAGGTCCAGCTGAGTTTTCCCTTTATCTTTTGCCAACATTCATTGGAGAAGGTACATTGATATAGTAGGTGATCAACAGTTTCAATATATTGTTTACAAAGTATGCATCTAGAAGGACCTTGGAAACCCATTTTATTGATTCTATCAGCAGTGAGAATTCTGTTTTGAAGGGTCGCCCGTAGGAAAATTCCAGCTTTGGGCAGAATGGCAGGGTCCCAACATAGATTCATGGGGATGTTAATCTCCTCCCACCTTTGGGAATTGAGTATCAAGTTGTATCCTTCTTTAACTTTATATGTTCCATCATTAGATAGGGCCCATCTTAGTTTATCTTCTTTATTGTTAAGGTGTATTTTATGGTCTTGAAAGATTCCTTCAAGTTTGGTTCGATCGTTTGTTGGAATGCCCATATTGAGGAAGGGTTTCCATTTCCATGGATTATCCTCATTTGAAAGGTCTTGTTCCATATAATCTCTCAATCTTGTCCCCCATCTTGCTTTTAGGAGATTTATGGTTTGGCTAGAAATGTTATAAGTGTCAAGATGAGGAAACACATTCCAAGAGTCTTCCCAAAAGAGGACATTTTTTCCATTTCCTATATCCCATGTTGCATATTTGGATATGATAAATCAATATTTTGAAATGAAGTTCCAAATTATTGACCCTTGAGCAGGGGTTTTAGTTCTAAAAAGAGAGATTGGATCATTAGGATTGAGGTATTTATTGTAAAGAATTCTGGCCCATTTACTGTCCTTATCTTGGAAAATGCGTCATGCCAATTTAGCCCCTAGGGCTTCATTTTGCCATTCTAAATTTTTGATGCCCAATCCTCCTATATTATTTGGTCTGCAAATATTTTCTCATTTAATTAGGGCTGCTTTCTTCTTATTTTCTGTCCCATTCCAAAAGAAATTTCTTAATTTGGCTTCAATTTTTTTGCTGGTATTTTTGGGGATAGGTAGGCAGGATAATTGATATGTTGGTAGTGTTGTGAGGACATCTTTTGTTTTATTTGCTCGTCCTGCTTTTGTTAACCATTTTCCATTCCAATTATCAATGTGTTGGTTAATCCTGTTGAGGATATCTTGCCATCCTTGATTTTGTTTTTGCTCATTCCCTAAGTGGATCCCTAGATATTTGCAGGGAAATTTTCCTTTTTTTAAATCGTAGTAGATTGCATATTTGATCTTCTTGGTTTGTTGGAGTGTTTAGGAATAAGATTTCTGATTTTTCTATGTTAATTTTTTGTCCTGAAGCTTTGGTGTATTTGTCTAGGATAGTTTTGTAGCTTTTGGCTTTTGAGGTTGTGGTGAGACCAGCCATAATAATGTCATCTGCAAACTGCTAGTGTGTTGTGTTTTCAACATTGTTTGTTACTGGGATACCTTGAATTTTGGCTTGACTCTAGGCATTTTTGATCGTTCTGCCCAAGGTTTCAGCCATTATAATGAAGAGGAAGGGTGAAATCAAGTCACCTTGTTGAATAGCTCTTAAGGTATTGAAAAAGCCTTCGGGAGTACCATTTATAAGTATAGAGAATTTTGGGGTAGAGATGCATTGAAATATGAGATTTATCCATTTTCTTGAAAATCCAAATGCTTTCATCATCTTGCATAAGAATCGCCAGTCTACTTTGTCATAAGCTTTTTGAATGTCTAATTTCAGGAACATACATGCTTCTTTGTTTGACTTCGCTGAATGAATTGTCTCCTGGATAATAGAGATGCCATCTATTATAGATTTTCCTGGCATAAATCTAGTTTGTTCTTCCGATATTAGTTTGGGTAAAAGAGTTTGAGTCAGGTGGCGAGAGCTTTGGATAGGATTTTATAAATTGTGTTACATAGGGCTATGGGTCAAAAGTCTTTGGGGGTTTCTGCATTACCTTTTTTTGGGATGAGTGTTAAGAAAGTGTGGTTAATTTCCTTAAGAATAGATCCCCCATTTCTAGTTGCTTATATAGCAGCCCCTAATTCTTCCCCAATTATATCCCAACATTTTTGGTAAAAGAAGGCTTGGAATCCATCCAAGCCCGAGGATTTGTCTGGGTTAATGCTAAAAAGAGTAGCCTTAATTTCTTCCAAAGTGAGAGGTTTATTTAGGAGTTTATTATCTTCATCTGAGATAATTTTGGGAATGCTTCGTAGCATTTCCATTTAGGCAGTTTGATTTGATACTTCATAATTGTTAAGACAATCTTAAAAATAATTGATTAATTCTTCATTGATCTTTGCAGGGTCAGAGACCATATTACCCTTTGTAATTTTTATATGTGTTATTTTTCTTAGGTTTTTGCTTTGTAGAGCACTGTTATGGAAGAATTTTGTATTTCTATCACCTTCTTCTAGCCATTTTTCACGTGACTTTTGTTGCCAAAAGGTTTCTTCTTTTGCTAATATTTCTTCTTGTTTGGTCAATAATTCTTTTTCTTTTATATATTTATTATTATCCATGCCTTTACTGATTACCTCGTTATTAAGATTTTTTAATTCATCTTCTATTTCAAGTTTAGTTTTAAATATATTTTTAAAGTGTTCTTTATTCCATTCTTTTATTTTCCTCTTTAGATTTTTCATTTTTGTTATGAAACAGAACATTTTTTATCCTTGTGTTAGATCTTCCTCCCACCATTTTTTAATGTGTTCCATAAATGTTATAGCTAGAAACCACATTTTTTCACATTTAAAAGCACTTCAAATAGGTTTTTTGGGTTCTAAGATATTAAGAGTTATGGGAAAATGATCTGATCCTAATATTGGGAGAATCTCTACCATAATATCCATGCCGAAGCTACTTAAGTCTCCTTTCACCAGGAATCTATCCAACCTTTCCGCAATATAGCTGAAGTCCTTTCTTCTGTTGTTCCATGTATATATTCCATTTTTAGTTGGTATATCTGTAAGCATATTGCTTTCTGCCCAACTTCTAAATTCCTTTGTTACCTGTGATGTTGTTTGGACTCCACCATATTTTTCTTTCTTTGTCATAATCGCATTAAAATCCCCACCTATGAATATTGTTGTTTTTGAGTGTTTGGAGAGAAAGATACTGATCTCCTGCCATACATTGATTTTGTCCATGGTAGGTGTAGGACCATAGATGTTAATGAGTAGGAATTCCAGATTATTTTTGAGACTTGCCACTTTGCTGCTCATCCAATTGGAGTTTTTACTTATTACACTTAGGTTCACCTTTCGAGGGTTCCAAATCATTTCGAGTCCTCCTGAAGCTTTGATGGATTCTTTGAATCTGACTGCCATTGTTTCAATCTTTGCCCTGTTCTAGTGCTTTCTATTGCGTCTAGTTTGGTTTCTTGGATTAGTATTATTTATGACTCAAAGGCTATTAAGTTTTGTTTTAATAGCCATTTTTTGCTAGGGGCATTTAGCCCTCTAGCATTCCAGGAAGTTATCCTCATTGCGGATTGGGAAGGCTCTTCCCCTTCCCTGCATGCAGTAAGTCATTAATTTTTTTCTGTTCTTTGGCTTGTCTTGCTACTTCTCTTAATTCTTTAAGAGATTTCCTACCTCTTCTGCATTTTAGCTTTCCACATTTAGGATGGTTTAAGCCTTCTTCATTTGTTGATATTCCTAATAACTCTATGTCACTCTGCTTGTTTTCAACCTCATCTCTTTCTGTTTCATCCATCAGTAAGTCGTTAATGAGCTAATTAGTTATGTCATCCTCCTTTATCTCTGTATCTTGATTTTCTTTTTCTAATTCTACCATGTCTACCGGAGTAGGAATTTGGTTAACTTCTTTGTTTTCCATTTCTTCCCAATCTGGAGTATTAAATTTATATCCCATTTTTATTTCCTCAGCCTCCTGATTTGTTAGGCCTGCTTCATTTAAGATTCCTTCTATATCTGGTGAGTACATTGTTGTTTGCTTTTCCTTACCTTTGGTCTTGCTTTTTTTCAGATTCTTCTTGAGTGAAGATGTCTGAACCATTAGTTGGTGTTTGTCAAAATTTGTAGCTCTTTCTCTTATTCTTTTTACGGATTGTGATATTGTTCCATTGTTCATCTTCTGCTGCTGATATTTTTGCCATGTTCTGTTTGGGAGTTGCTATGAATTCTATGATTTTTGTTTGTCCCTCTATTTCTATTTGCAACCTTTTGATAGCCAAGGAATCATGATTTCCCCCCCTATGTTCTGGGGAATTTATGATATGTTTCTCTTCCTGTGTGGTGGAGTGTTCTCTGTGCATTTGCTCAGTGATAACTAGCAGATCTTCTATATCACTTTGAATAAGTGTAGTTTCATGATTTAGTAAATTTAATTTTTTCTTGTTAGTCTCCATCTCCTCAATATTATCACTGCATTTATTGCACTTTTTAATGGCTGAAAGGATATCTTGGTCTGTTGTCATTTGTTTACTGAGGTTTTCTGTTGTTGGCTCTTCCTGAAATACCTCTGGTTGCTCTATGATTTGTTCTTCTTTCCTCTTTAAGTTTTTTGTGTTTCCCAATCAGGTGAATCAATTCTCGTAGATCATTTTCTCTGGCTGATAAAGCTGAGTGATTCTTTGATGTTAGAGGCTTTAAAGCCCACTTTAGTTCTTGGAATGATTATGCCAGAGTATTCTCCCTCACAAATTGAAAATTCTAAATTCTAAATAGATCTTTTTGTGATTAATTTTTTTAATAGGGGTTTTATTGGTCTTGAATCTGATTCTATCAGGAATTTGATATTGCTTTCCTTATAGTAATCAGATTTGATTCCAATCAGATTATCTAAGAAATTTCCTATCTTAGTTAGGGTTTTGAGATGTTTAATTTCCGAAGGGAAATTTTTACATTCTAACCAATAATAGGTCTTATTTAGTTTTTCTTCTGACTAGTTAGGTTCCCATACTATAAAATTAACTAGAAATCCTTTGTAAAAACAATTTTTTATTTTAGCTAGAAGATTCCTAGTTTGAATTGATTTACAGAGAATAAGTAATGAATTTTTTGCGAAAGAACTTATACTTACCTGATCCTGATAGTATTTTTCAATCCTTTTTATTAAGTGTGGGATTTGCTTGCTCGGGCCACTCCAAATAGCAAAAATACCTCTTTCGTCGCATTCTTTCCATCGTTCTTCAATGAAGATATCTCTAATGATCACTATATCAACAAAGTTATTTTTTGATGGCTTTTCACTTTCTGCCTGCTGCAATTTTGAGGAGTCCGCATTTCTTTTGTGAGGTGGAATGTACAATTTTTTTTGTTTAACTTCCAATGTTTTTGCTTTAATTTTTTCCTTCATTCTTGGCCAAGACCCTAATGTCGTGCGATTGACATCAGATATGTAGGGCGGCGGCATTATAATTTTTGATTTGTTCATTTGCTCTTTGAATTCCTTGTTAAGACCTTTGCTTCCAGTTAGAATTTCCTTGCTTTGTCCTTTTGGAGGATTCGGCCTTTTTTGATCTTTTTGTGGAAGCTGATGGGTTTGGCCTTGATTCGATTTCCTCTTCTTCCTTTGGATGATTTGCCAATCTTTATCATTCTATTGAGCATCCACTTCAGATTTTTCTCCTGATATGATCGCATTTCTCCTCTGTTTATGGGCTTCCACAATGTCCTTGAAGGATTTAGCATTGCTATCTGATAAGAGATCAAATCTAAATTAGCTGATATGATTTCATTCCTAGCGGCGAATGAATTACCAAAGCCTTGCGAGTTTCTGCAACTGGCATGATTTGTGTTTTCCCTGGGTTTAGGGTTCTCATCTCTGCAATTGGGGAAAGTGTTAACGATTTTAGTTGCTTTCTTTTTCCTTTGTTCTATGCTCGGGTTTAGCGGATAATATATTTGTTTAAAATTCGATGGTTTCTGGCTTCCTCAAAATTTCTACTTTTTATTGCAATTCGCACTTCACATATTTCCTGCCATTTTACTTTTTATAATTTCATTAATAAAATATAATAAATAAATAAAATTAATCTCAGTGTTCATGAAAAATATATTTCTTAAATTTGAGAGAGAATTTTGACCATTTTTAATATATTAAGTATAGTTGGAGCACATGATATACTATATTAAGGAATGCATATGAGATCATAGTATCAACATGACCTAACTAATTACTCTAAAATAACTCACAAAACAACCTACTATAAAGTTTTTAGTACATATGGGAATATATGTCATATTCATAATAGATGAAAACATCAATGTATTAAAAAGATATCAATAAGGCTACTTAACTGCAGTCTACTTTCATCATATTTATCCCACATGGGTTGCCCTAGTGGGGGCAAAATAATTGATGTGCCTTCATTATATTTGACAATCTTGATGTTTGAGTCTCGTTCACACTTTAAGAAGATTCTTAGACTAGTCTTCTTCTCCCCCTTGTTTGCAACTACTTTTTTAGCCTCCAACTCATTAACCTTATTTTACAACCCAAGGAAATGCTTGTGAAACATGGGTTTCATCTCTGAGTTGTATGCCCAAGTACGCATATGTTGCATATCTTTCCTATTGAGCATAGTAATCACATTTCTTGGAAGTTTGTGTAACTTTTCCTTTAAAATTTCTATGGTCATAGTAACCTACAAAATAATATTGAAGAATGTGAGTTTCTTATGTGGCTTAGTAAGGATTCTCCTTGACCCATTAAACACCTCGTTATTGCAAGCCTTCCATAGTTGAAAAAGAATTTTATTGGTTAGAAGTAACCAAAAAACATTAAGAGTTTTTATCCATGTTATTAAAAGCATCGATGATAATGTTTGAGATTGCATTATGACCATTCCAAATATATTTCATAAAACCACTACTAAACATTAACAAATCTTTTTAGAATACTAATAAAGTATGGGTTTAATAGGATCATGTGAGAAAGTTTATGTTTAACAAGATGATTTTGCAACATGATAGACCATTTAAAGAAATCCTTATTAGGATCATGAGTATATTTTCTTTTGAAGAAATTTGATTGTATGATTAAGGTTCCAACAATAATTGATATGATAAAAAATATAGTAGTAATTATAAGCTAAAGTCCTATGTATATCTTTAGCCTTAATTTTCCCCAAAAAGAGTCATCACATTACTTGAAGCCAGACAATTGCTTGACCATTGTTAATAATATCATTTAAATTTCTTATGCCTTTCTCTACCCATTTCTTGGCAAAACATCCTTGAATAAGAGCAAGAGGTCTTTGCTTATGTTGAAGAATTCACCATATTTATCTCTGGCCAAAAATATTATTTCTACAAGTCATAAAGTCACAATTAATAACATTACCATTAATAATTTCTTAGGCCTTCCAAAGATTGTGAAAGACCCTTGATCTGTTGGGAATAATCTCAACCTTGATGATGGGGATGTTACTGAGGGGAACACTCCAATACTTCACATTCTTAGGAGTAGAAAGATAAATTTTGTTCCTAATAAGAATGTTTCATTTATAATTACCTTTTTGGGATCTAGCAATCTATTTGGATACCTGAGAAATGCCTTGTAGTGTCAAGTCTTTCAATTGAATGGTGCCCACTTTTTTATCCACACAATGCCACTATCATCTAACTAGGTGTTATTTCTTCTTTCCTTTACCATCTAACCATAGGAAGAATCTAATCCTCTTTTGGATATCATTGACCTAGTATCTATTGGATAACCAAACAAGTTAAGTTTATACTTGAATCTATGCCAAAATTTGGTGAAGATCAATAATTACCATCATTACTAAATCTTGAGGTCATTTTTTTTTCCTTTAACCAACATGCTTTGTGTCTAATTTTTCACTACTAAGGGCAAGTCCTCATGCAATTGTTAAACTTATTTTGTCTAGCAACCACTATTAATCCTATAGGAGTAATTTAGGGAGCTTGTAGCCCCATAAATATCAAACTGTGCTACTTTTTTAGTAGTCTTTAAATGGTATTTTTAAATAATTATTTTAATATATTTCTTGTAGAAGCAAAGTTTTAGGCAAATAAAAAGGGAGAGATAAAACACAATGAAGACATGGATCATTTTTTTAATAAGTAATTGTTTCTTGTTTTTTAGCTCCCCCAACACCACCCCCCAACCCCTCGCCCCCCGAAAAAGAAAGAGAACACTTTTTCAAAGGTGTTTTTAGTTTTTAGGTAATTATTTATCCTCTAAAATAGGACATGATTTAAAATTATCCTTTCCATTTAATTAAAAATTCACATGGGAATACTCCAACTCCTTTAAAAAATTTATAAATAGAAATCGTGTATAAGAAGTTGCATGGGTACATGGGGTAAGAGGAAGTTGGGGTGTGTTGTTTGAGCAATGGTTTGAAGGCATTAATGATAGTGCTCGAACCCATGCTATTAGCAATTAGTTGTTCTTTCATATTGCAAACTAACTCTTATAGATTACTCTAATTTGGTCTATATTTTGTTTGTGTTCCATTTATGATAGCTTGGAGCATATGGACACCTTTTAGACAATATTTGTTTCCTCCCACCTTCATGTATTCTTCTCCTTTAGCCATTTTTACTTATTTGCAATGCCTATATTAGAAAAGGCCTTCATATGTTATAATATTTATTTACTATAACAAAAAATATAGGGAGATCAATTTTGATGGGATATCCATCTATAAAAAAAATGTATTAGGGTTTTGTTATTTCTTCCTGAAATCTCTTCCCTTATATCCTTCTCTCTATTAATCCCCCTTACTCTTTCCCAAATAAATTATTTTACATGGGGAACCACACATAGGTCTTAAGGGAGAATTTTATTTTTCATTCAATATTGTATATATTTTATTTATCATGGCGTCAACAATATAAATGTTAGTAGTGTGATCATTTTTCGAACCAATATTCATTGAATATATTACTGGTTGTAGTTTGGTATATAATTATTTCTTATTGTACCTATCTTCATAAGACACGATAGTATCATTTTTAAAAAGTTGTAAATGACAACAAGAATGATTATATGTTGAGTTGTTATGAGAATATGTTGTTCATGGCATAAAAGGGTAGGAATTTACCACTACTACATTTTACCCTATTTTTTAATGTTAATTTTTTATGTTGGGGGCACATTTTGTGAAATAGGTGTTTATTTTTTAATTTGCCAAGGACATTGTCAGAATTCTAACTACCTATTTTGAGATTGTTGAAATGTTGATGATCACGAGAAATACAAAAAAAGAAAGAAAAAATACCAAATCATTTTCACAGTTGACCACACACGCGTGAAAGACACAAATCCAACATGATGAGGTTTAAGCACCAAATTCCAAAGTGAGTCACTCAATGCTATAAGACCATGACATATCATTAACACTACCTATGTGATTTGAAAATGAAATTTCTTGAAACTTGACTTATGTGATTTGAAAATGAATTCATCCAACTTGAAATCAAATTTTGTTTGAAAATAAATTGCTTGAAACCACAAAAAATATGTGCAAAAACACCATCAATTATGCCCTAAGAACACTGAAACCCTTATCACATTTGAGCATGCACAATTTTTGGCACCAATATTTCTAGGATGACTTTATAGATATCAACACTAAGTTACAACACAAATGCAACACCCTAGCCCAACTGTACAACACACCCATTCTCATAGCATTCACATATTCATTTAGTATGTTTGCTAACCTTGATTATGGTTTTTTAATTCTAGTTTGTAGGGTTTTGATTTATAAATTGTGGTAGGATTTGATGAGAAATAGTTGGGATTTTTCTAACATGGGTAAGAATTTATACATGCTCTTTTGACACCAAGAAAGCATGTTTATGGTGATGTTTTTCTTATACATGCACACACCAGGCTGAGGGAATCCATTTCAGACTGGCAATAGGATTCCTCTATATTCATTATTGATCTATGCATCTCCATACATCCCATCCTATCCTATTTTCTCACCTCTAGTCCTTTACACCCATATAAGAAGTCAACACAACAACCCATATATAAGATTTTGCAAAGGCTAAGTTGGCATCTCACAATTTGAGCTGGACTAGGCTATCTTAACCTATATAGTGTAGGATAGTTAAAATGATCCATTTATTTTCTTGTGTTCTTGTAAGGATATTGAGGAGAGAATCTAACAATCAAGGGTCTTAACTTTGGCTATAGTCATGATAAGGGTGATGCACAACTACCTTTTGGATTCAGACTCCATCCCACTGATGAAGAGCTTATTACACATTATCTCACGAGAAATATTTTGAACAATAGTTTCACAGGAAGGGCCATTATTGAAGTGGGCCTCAATAAGCATGATCCTTTGGACCTCCCTGGTATGTTCAGTTCCCTCCTTTTTTGGTGTAGGAGCACCTATGTTGATGCAAAGAGAACAACAAAAGTATGATTTATGGGCCTTCCACAAAATTCCAAAGTTGTAGAACCAACTACACTCCAACACTCCTTCATCCTTACTTTGTTCACATACCTAATAGGCCTAATTAGGCTTGGATTACAAAGAAAATAGCAAGAATGGGTACATAGAATCAATCCAAAACTTTAGATATATTATTCCACTCAATTCTTATGTATGATTCACATTTATCATCTTTTCCAACCATTCAAATGAATGCAAGAATACTGCAACTTTCAAGAACAATTTCTCAACAAGGGAAGAATTTAAAACCCTTAATTATTCATTTATAAATTTCACAAATGAAATAAATAAACCAATTCCTTTTGTGATATTAAAGAAAAGTGAATTACCAACATTTTCCCCAATTTGTATCCAAATCCAAATAAGGAAATAAAATTTATTGCAATTTCCTGAAACCTATTCATGTTATGATAGAATATGACCAATCTTCACCAAAATGGTCATAAATTTTTCCAAATGTACTAAAAATTATCCAAACCAAAACCAAACTATATGTAACTAATATACCTTTCTAAAAATATGAGTTTTAAGTCTGTATAATTCAAAATGAGTTTGTATCAACCAAAACATCAGAGAAACTATAGGAAAAAATAACCAGAAAATTAAAATATATAACATCAAAATAAGTTTTCTTCCATTTCAAATCCTACCTCAAACTTCTCCAACTTAGAAGCATTCAAGGATATTTATAGGATGGTTGGAAACTTCCACAACTGAAACCAAGTGGTTATAAAGTGTCTTAAGCCCCTTAACTAATTTTCCCTCCTAAATGCTCCTAATTGTTAGAATTCAAATATTTAAATTTCTAACTTACATTTTAATGCTTTATATTCAAACCTTATTCTAATTTGTTCTCAATATTCTCAAAGGTAAACATAACATATCTAAGACCCTTTTTAATTATTTCAATCTTATATGGGCACTATTAGCCCCTTTTAAATCATTTTTATCCTAAGGTTCTTATCAGGACCTTTAGGATTTATACATATGCTATTAATTTGATCATTACATATGGTCATGATTTGCCTTAAAACATTCCAGTTGACCCTTAATGATGTCTTCGAGCCTTCATGTATGCTTGGGGTCTTCACTTGATCATTTCCTTGCTTAGGTGACTCTGCACCATACTCCCCCCTTTTGAAAGTGCACTTGTCCCAAGAGACAAGGGGTATTGTTCATCTTCCTTCCATACTCCTTGATGTAACTATGCCTCTTTGACCAGGCACCTATTGTAACATCTTCTTAGGAGTAGTTCCTTCACCTGCATCAAACTTATATAAAGATTTAGACACAAAAAAATTGTTTGCTTGTCGCCCTCATGATAGTAAGCATTAGTGTTGGAAATAATTGATTAATTATGTATTGTCTTTGATGTTACACAAAATGTCATATCATTTCTATTCAGTTTATGTCAAGCTCACTCAAGCATTGAAGACAGTTTCCTATGTCTTTCGAGCATTCTAGTTGCCTAGTTTAGAAGACAATGTCTACTAAGTTCACTCGGGCTACAAAGGAAAGTTTGCAGAAGTTGAGCGTTAACCAAGCTCACTTGGTTAATGAAGTAAATGTTGGATGGAACCAATGTTAATCGAGCTCACTTAGTTACCAAAAGAACTTTGTGTATATGTAGTGTTAACTAAGCTCACTTGGTTAACATAGGAAAATCACTTTGAGTTAGTATCTACCAAGTAGGGTCAGCTAATGAAGGATTTTCTTGTTTTGGCATACTGAGTTCAATTGAATTGTCCATTAGTTCTAGCCAATCAAGAAGATGAATATTACTTATTCTAATTTATATTCAAGCCGACTTGACAATGTTTAAGATATAAATATAAGGTCAAGTTGAGGATTGAGTGTGTGTAACATAATTGAAGATTTGACGATGCTTAGAGGAAGTGAATTAGAGGGATAAGCAGAATATTCTTGTTGAGATACAAAGATAGATTTCATTAGGAAGGATCAAGTATACAAGCCAAAATTGAGATCTATAATCAGCAATTCAGTTGCATCAGAAATTAGGTCATCTCATTGTCACTCTCTAACCATTGTAGCAGTGATCTAAATTTCTTAATAGAGTTGGCTTAACAATTATTTGTAAATCCTCTAACAAGGTGGAATTTCTATTAAATTATCTAAAGACCTTTAAAAATACCACTCCTAATAGGGTGATTAAATCCTCTAACAAGGTCACACCTAACAGTGTGTTTTGTAACCTTTAACAGGGGTGGCTCCTAACAGGGCTCACTTCAAAAGAGTGAAAATCAGTAACTAGTTGCAATTGGTGGTTTTTTCCAAATTGGGTTTCCACGTTAAAATCTTGTGTTCATGTTATTTATCTTATATGTTTTCAACTAAGTTAAAGTAATATCAATCGCAAATAATATCTCAAGATTCTCATGTTAAGCAGTTACATAGTTACAACATTTGCTAGTGTAAACTAAGTGCATGTGTGTTTGCTAAGTTACAAAAAAACTTAGTTTTGATTTATATTGATATCTAATGGATTTGGGATTTATTTTGTTGGTAACTAATTCAGCCCTCCCCTCTTAGTTACTCCTCTTATATTTCCAACAATTGGTATCAGAGCTTTTGGTGCTTGCAAAAATGGTTTTAAGGACCAAAGCTAAAGGTCAGGATGTCTTACAGAAGAGAGATTCCCAAGTTGAACCGAGATAACTTCATAGCATGGAAAGGACTTATGAGGTTACATTTGGAAACTATCAGTGATTCAAGTTGTAAATATCTTGATAGTGAATACAAGACTTCTACTATAACATTATCAGTTGAAGATATTGTTGAAAAGAAAAATCATAACATCATGATGATTGGTAGTGCTTTTTCTCTTAATTATGCTGAATTTGATGATGTCAAAATTTGCACTATAGCTTATGATATGTGGATCAAACTAAAATCCATCTATGGAGGAGATGATAATGTAAGAAAAGCTAAAGTTGAAAGTCTTAGAGGACAATTTGATCAGATGAAGATGAGAGAAGATGAAAACATTGTAAAATATGTTGAGCAAATTAAAGCAAGTGTGAGTGCAATAAAAGCATCTAGAAGAGACATTGATGACAAAAAAATTTGTAAGAAAGGTACTTAGAACCCTTCTTCCTATCTATGCAATTAGATTATTTGTTATTTAAGAGATGAGATGTGATCCAAATATCAAAATATCTTTGGATGCTCTAGTTGGAGATTGACAACTTTTAAGTTGGATAACTATAATAGCTACATCCCTAATTCCAAAGGTATTGAGTTTGCATTTGAAGCCAATATTTCAATCAAGAAAAAGGATAAGAAATCAAAAGCCAATCAATCAGAAAATGAAGAAGAAGAAAGTTCAGACAGTGATCTTGAAGTTGTTGAAGGCCTACTTACAAGGAAATATTCCAAAGGTAGAGGAAAGTACAAAGGTAAGATTCCTCCAAAATTTTTTTCTGTGAAGAAGTTGGTCACATTTTTGCAAGGTTCCCAAATAGAGAAGACAAGGATGAAAGGAAAAATTAGTTTCAAAAGCAAGAACTATCATTCTGAAGAAGTCTTAGAGCATGTACATACAGACTTATGTGGACCTATTGGAATAGAGAGTTACAATGGAGATAAAATTTTCATTCTATTTGTTGATTATTATTCTAGAATGATGACTACAATGTATCTAAAAGATAAATCTAAAGCTTTTCAAAAATTTAAGTGATATTTGGCGAGGGTAGAAAAAGAAACTAGAAAGAGGCTGAAATGTTTGAGATCAGACAGAGGTGGTGAATTCATTTCCAATGAGTTCAATGAATTTTGCATTGAAAAAAGAATTAAGAGACAAGTATTAGCACCTGGTACACCTCAACAAAATGGTATAGCTGAAAGAAGGAACATATCCATCATCAATTGTGCAAGTATTGATGACAAAAAGATCACCAGTGGTGGAGCATTCTTTCTTGAAAAAAGAATAGTATCTTGGATAAGCAAGAAACAAAATTGTATTTCTCAGTCCACAACAAAGGCAAAATATGTGGTAGCAATAGTTAATTGTTCTAATATTATTCGGTTCAAAAAATTGTTAGTAGGTATGAAGATAGAGATCAAAGATCCAATCGCTATATAATGTGATAACACTAGTGCAATTAATATATCAAAGAATCTAGTGATGCATACCAAAACAAAACACATTGCTATAAAATATCATTTTTTGAGAGAATTGGTACAAGATAAAGAGGAAAGAGGTAAGATTGGAATATGTGAATACTAAAGAACAAATTTTAGACATATTCACTAAGTCATTACCTAAGGATGCATCTATGTATCTAAGAGTTAAGCTAGAGGTCATTCCCCTATCCAGAGCTCACTAAATAAAGTTTAGTGATGTATCAACCAAAGCATGTTGAAGATCAATTAGTTGATGCAGTATTGACAAAGACACATTACAAATGAATCAATACATGAGGTACATTCATATTCACTAAATAATGCCTTTGGCATGAGATGTCAAAGAGGGAGAAGTTTGTTGTCATATCTCACAGATATTTTATCACTTCAAGAGATGACAGAGAGGGAGATATCAAAGGCATAATTTTGCTGATAGAAGGAGAAATTGAAGGCAAAGGGAGTTCACACTGATAGAGGGAGTTCTCATGGATGAGAATCAAAATAAAACTAAGCATATGTTCGTTACTTTATTCTTGCTCTAAAATTTCATTGCATTATGACATGTTGTGTTGCCATCAATGCCAAAGAGAGAGATTTTTGGAAACAATTGATTAATTGTGTATTATCTTTAATGTTACACAAAATGTCATATCATTGCCAGTCAGTGTATGTCGAGCTCACTTGGGCATTGAAGATAGTTTCCTATGTCTGTCAAGCATTCTAGAGTTTGTCTAGTTCAAAAGACAGTGTCTACCGAGTTCACTCAGGCGACAAAGGAAAGTTTGTAGAAGTTGAGTGTTAACCGAGCTCACTCGGTTAATGAAGGAAATGTTGGATGGAACCAATGTTAATTGAGCTCACTCGGTTACCAAAGGAACTTTGTGTATATGCAGTGTTAATTGAGTTCACTTGGTTAACATAAGAAAATCTCTTTGAATTAGTATCTACCAAGCAGGGTTGACAAATGAAGGATTTTCTTGTTTTGGCATATTGAGTACAATTGAATTGTCTATTGGTTCTAGTTGATTGAGAATATGAATATTACTTATTCTAAGTTATATTCAAGCTGACTTGATAATGTGTAAGATATAAATATAAGGTCAAGTTGAGGATTGAGTGTGTGGAATATAATTGAAGATTTGGTGATGCTTAAAGGAAGCGAAATAGAAGGATAGGCAGAATATTCTTGTTCAGATGCAAAGATACATTTGATCAGGAAGGATCAAGTATACAAGCTAGAATTGAGATCTATAATCAGCAATTCAGTTGCATCAGAAATTAGGTCATCTCATTGTTACTCTCTAACCATTGTACCGGTGATCTAAATCTCTTAACAAAGTTGGCTTAATAGCTATTGTAAATCCTCTAACAAGGTGGCATTTCTATTGAATTGTCTAAAGACCTCTAACAAGGCCACTCCTAACAGGGTGATTAAATCCTCTAATAGGGTCACACCTAACAGTGTGTTTTTTAACCTTTAACAGGGTTGGCTCCTAACAGGGCTCACTTCAGAAGAGTGAAAATTAGTAACTAGTTGCAATTGGTGATTTTTCCCAAATTGGGTTTCCACGTTAAAATAACTTGTTCATGCTATTTATCTTATGTTTTTGCAACTAAGTTAAAGTAATATCAATCATAGATAATATCTTTAAAAAATTATGTTAAACAATTACAAAGTTACAATATTTGCTAGTGCAAACCGAGTGCATGTGTGTTTGTCGAGTTACAATAGACCTTAGTTTTGATTTATATTGACATCTAAAGGATTTGGGATTTATTTTTGTGGTAACTAATTCACCCCTCCCCTCTCAGTTACTTCTCTTATATTTCCAATAGTATGATACTACAAATTTTCTCTTGTCTTCATCTAATCTTCTTGATTCTTCACCATCCCTCTAATCATAGTGGCTTTACCTTTACCAACTTCTGCAACCAGAGGACATTTTATGGTCCCCACTATCACTCCACTTTCAACCATGTCATAGGAATGTGTGTTCTACTTTTCCTTGTCGTTCAAAACCTTTCCTTCATTAAGTTCTTGTGTCCTCTTATCAGCCTACAACTTCAAAGGCTCTTTACTCCCAAAGCAAATTGTCAAGTGCTCCTTCTCTTTGTCATCTCCAAGAGGTCTCAAAATAAATTTATCATTTCCCTTGTTCATCAAATAATTTTTTTCCAATCCATCATGTGAAGTCCTCCTTAAAGCTTTCCATGGTCTCCCCAAGATAACGTGACAACAAGTCATTGGAATTATGTCACAAAGGACCCTGTCATAGTAGTCCCCTACGAAAAACTCAACATAGGCTTGCTCCTCACCATCATTTTTTGCTCCTTACTCACCCATGTGGCTTGATAAGGACTTTCATGTGGCTATTTTTGCAATCCCAACTTCTCAACCATTTCACAAGATGCTAGGTTGTCATGTGAACCTAAATCAATGATCATTTGAAATTTTTTTCCTTTACTCTTACACCTAGTTCTGAATATGGTTGGTCTTCTTAATGATTGTCCCCTTCTCACCATTAGGAACTCTCCTTCCCCAGGATCAACATCCTTTAAAATAGTTTCTTCTTTCTTTTCCTCTTGATGGACTCTTCTGCTTGTCTTTTTGGGTTCATTCAATGAGCATTTGTATGAAGTGTGCCTCACTTCATGATATGTGAAACACCTTCCTATAAACACTCCTCTTCCTCCACCATATCTTCCACCTCTTATGTTCCTATTCTGATATGCTATAGGTTCTTTGAATTTTTCTTGTCCATGTAAAACCTAATTGTCATGTGGAGGTTTTTTACCTCTCGCTCTACCTCTTTTGTTGTCATTCTTTTTCCTCTCTTGTCTCCTTTTAATCTTTTCCTCAACCCTCATTGCAAGTTTATAACACTCTTCAATAGTGTCTAGTATTGCAAGATTGATTTCATCTTGGATGTTAAACCTCAATCCCCCCATATACCTTGCAACCTTCTACTCTTCTTCCTCATCATGAGAAACTCTGATATCTAACTTGTGAAACTCCTCCATGTATGCTTGGACATCAATGTCCCTTTGTCTTAAACTTTGCATTCTTTTGTATAACTGAACCTTGTAGTCCATAGGGAGAAAATTTTCCCTCATCTTCTCCATCATTTTAATCCATGAATTGATCTTGGGATTTCTCTTCTTCCATCTCTCTACCTAAAAATAATCCCACCATAACAATGCATACCCTTTTAGCCTTGATTTAGCAATCTTGACCTTGTGTTCTTCTACCACATCCTCACAATCAAAAAATTTATCAACCACTCCAAACCAATTAATCAACTCCTCCTCATTCATTTTCTCATCATACATTGGGATATTAGACTTCCCTTTATAATCATTTCCTTTAATTTCTTTAGCAAGTTTAGCCATTCTTACTTCACCTGGGTCCACCTCTTCTCTTGGTGCCTTTTCTTCTTCTTCTTCAACTTCCACTTCCTCCTCTTCATCTTCATTGTGATCCTCATGATCAATGCCGTTATTATTATTCTTATCCACCTTTTCCATATCTCTACTTTTCTTATCCATCTCTACCTTCATTTTTCTCATTTCTTCAACATGTTGTAGTAAAATTTTGGCAAGATCAATGTTTGTCATTCTAGGAGGCATGTTGTGAGACTCTCCAAACTCTTCCCCTTCTAACACATATTGTATACTACTTTCCCAAAGGATGATACTATGCTCTAATACCACTTGACACAGAGAGTACAACAAAATTATGATTTATCGGCCTTCCATAAAATTCCAAAGTTGTAGAACCAACTCCACTCCAACAATCCTTAATCCTTACATTGTTCACAGACCTAATAGACCTTATTAGGCTTGGATTACAAAGAAAGTACCAAGGAATGGGTACATAGAATAAATCCAAAACTTTAGATATATTATTCAACTCAATTATTAGGTATGATTCAAATGAATTACCAACATTCTCCCCATTTTGTATCCAAATCCAAGCAAGGAAATAAAATTTATTTCAATTTCTTCAAAATTGTTCATATTATGACATAATTTGACCAATCTTCACCAAAATGGCCATAAATTTTTCCAAATGTACTAAAAATAATCCAAAACTAAACTAAAGTATAGGTAACTAATATACCTTTTTGAAAATATAAGTTTCAAGTCTATATCATTCAAAATGAGTTTGTATCAACCAAAACATCAGAGAAATTATAGGAAAACATAACCAAAAAACTAAAATATATACAACATCAAAATAAGATTTCTTCTATTCCAAATCCTTCCTCCAACTTGTCCCACTTAAAATAATTCAAGGATGTTTATAGGATGGTTGGAAACTTCCACAAGTGAAACCAAGTGGTTATAAAGTGTTTTAAGCCCCTAAACTCATTTTCCCTCCTAAATGCTCCTTATTGTTAGAATTCAAATATTTGAATTTCTAACTTACATTTTAATGCTTTATTCTAATGTAAATCTAACCTATCTAAGACCCTTTTTATTTATTTTAATCTTATATTTTCCCCCCTTACATCATTTTTGTCCTAAGGTTCCTATCATGACCTTTAGGATTTATACATATGCTATTAATTTGATCATTACATATGGCGATGATTGGCCTTAAAAGATTCCAATTGACCCTTAATGATGTCTTTTAACCTTCATGTATACTTGGTTTCTTCACTTGATCATTTCCTTGCTTAGACGCCTCTGCACCATAGACTAACTTGTTTCTAGATGGATTTGACTAGGTTCAATCCATTCTAGATGTTTTTGCTTGCCTTTGTGTTTAGGTTGTTAGGAAGCAAGATTAGGGTTAGCGGTCATTTACTCTAGAAATTTGAGGAAAGTTTGGTTTTGAGTTTAATTTTACCTCTATGGCATTTTTACATCTTGTTGCATAAGTTGGAGGTCATATATTGTCATTTGATGCAAAGTTGGGAAATATGTCAAAAAGATGTAAATTGTTGCAAAAGTTGTCATTTAGGTCAAAGTGATCCAGATCATGTCAGTTGATGATCTAAAGGCTAAATCATGCTTGGACATCATAAATTTACCATAGTGGACCAACTTGGAATTTTCCAAGTGATAAATGTCAAAATTTCTAGAAAATGTAAAACATTGTCAACAACTTTGAAAAGTTGCATGACAATATTTGACAAGAATGTTGCATTTTTGGGAGAATGAGGTTGATAGTTAGGATAATTTTCTAAAACCTCTTGAGGAACCTATAAGAGCATGAAGGAGCCCCATTCCAAGCATTGGAGGATGTAATAGTTCAATCTTGAAAACTTAAGCCATGAACTATTGTTCAAAACTAACAAAATTTTGTGTTTTTTATTGCTCGAATGATCTAATGGATTGAAGCACTCTTGTTTGTTCTTGATCCTTGTATTTCATGTTATTAAAATACTTTAAAAAAAAAAAAATCAAGTTGATAGGAGTTCATTTGGTTGCAATTCAAAAATCTTTTGTTTTTAGCAAGTCTATTTTTCCTATTGTGATATTTTTGTGAAAAATGGCTCCCCCATGAACCCTCATCATGGAATAATCATGGCCTTAAGGGACATGGAATTTGAGTCTTTTTACAGTGTACATACCAAAGGAGAGGTCTAGACAAGCTTGTTTCTATTTATCAAGTGATGCCCTAAGCTTTCAATACATGGCTAGGTGATCACAGTGCTTGAAAGTTGTTTTTGATAGATTGAATGTGTTAGAAAGTTAAATCTAAGAGTTGCAGAAGTAGGCGAGATGTATAAGGATGGTATTTATGCAAGGATAAATTCCCAAGACAATATTTTCTAATTGTTTAATTGGACCCTAGCAAGTGCTTATATGAAATGCTTGAAACCCTTATTTTTAGGCATAAAAGTAGCAAGGGGGTCCACAAAATATTGAAGTACTTCAAAAAGGGTATTCATATTGGAAGTAGTCTTCTACCTTGTTAAGGGAAATTTGGACTTATAGTCCAAAACTGAGATTGGAGGCCTAATTCAACTAGGCCTAAATAGGACAGTTTTGTCAAATTTGAAGGAATCAATAGTGAAATCTATGGATTTTGAGTCCAAGAGGTTAGGTAAAGTCTACAATCCCTAGGAATGAATCACTCACTCCAATTTGAAGGTAGAAAGATCATGTTTGTTGAATTTGAGAATTTGATGAGCAAGTTGGAATGTCTCTATGATGGATGCAAGTTGTAAAAACATTGGTGTAGTTGGATAGGAAAAATTGGAGGATAGGTTAGAAATTCTCTTGAGGTTAGGGTGACAAAGGGGAACCCTAGTATGCTAGAAGAGAAGCCTAGGTGAGTCATTAGCAAAGAAAGGGGCAAGAAATAATCTAGCTTACATCAAATTGGTATCAGAGCCACCAAAGATTTAGGGCTAGTGGCATTTCTTTATCTATTGAATAGTTAGTAGGGTAGGCAGACATGGTGACCAATGAAAAACTTTCCAAGGAGATGAAGGAGAAAAAGGATAGGAATAGGCTCCTAGAGAAAGCATTATAGGAGATGAAGACAAAATTGGAGGAAGTTGTTGAGGCAGCTAAGAAGATAGGTCAAGAAGGAGAAACTAGTGATAAAGGTAAGGGAAAGGTTGATGAGGAAGACATCATTCTTGAACCAAACCCCTCCATTAATTGAGGGGACATTCCTAAAATCCATCAAAGCATTGGGTAGAAATTCCCTAGAAGGAATCCCTTTGTTTAGTGGGAAGATGGACACTGAACTTGCGATGGAATGGATTGAAGGGATGGAAAACCACTTTGAGTGTGAAGGGGTTGCTAGAGAAACAAAGGTTAAGGTAGCCAAATCTAGGCTAAGAGGATTAACACTAACCTGGTGGGAGTACCTCTAAGAAGAGAGGGAGAATATGGGAAAGAAACCAATTGCAAATTGAAAAGCCACAGTGACTAAAGTAAAGGAACAATACTTACTTGAATATTAGTAAATTCAATTGCACAAGAAAAGGAAAATTTTAAAAGAAAAAGATATGGATGTGGAAATATATATTGAAGAGTTTCAGAAGTTGTGTTTGAGATCAAGAACTCAAGAAGAAGAGTCTTAAGGTGACTCGGTATTTAGGTGGTTTGAAGTGGAACATATAAGAAGAAATCAATCTATGGACACCTAAAATAGTTCATGGATGTTTCCAATTGGCATTGAAAGTGGAAGAGAAGAATATGAAGAAATATAACACAAACTTTAGAGGCAGAGGTATAGGCTGAGATGTTGGGAATCAAAGAGGTTATGGGGGTAGAGGTTTAGATTTAAGGAGCCAAGGAGAAACCAAGTAGACTGAGCAACAAGAAGGGAACTCAAATAGAGGGAGTTTCAATAGGTGAAGAAGCTCTAACAATAGTGGAAGAGAATGATTACCAAGGTAGAGGATCCTACTTTACAACCATGAAGTGCTATAATTGCAACCAAATGGGACACCTTGCATATAGGTGTCCCAAGAAAGGTTCTACTTCCCAAGGGAGTATGAAAAGAATCAATTATGTGCAAGAAGAGTCTAGTAGCAGTAACAAACCATCTGAAGTGCCCTTAGAATCAGAAGAAGGGGAGAATTTGATGATAAGGAGGAAATTGATTAAAGAGCCCATAAAAGAATAACCAAGCCAAATAATAACACTATTTAGGCTGAAGTAAAAGATGATGGGAAAAGTGGGTAAGGTCATTATAGACTCGGGTTCCACAAATAACATTATATGAAAGGAGGTAGCTAGAAAACTAAATTTGGAAGAATTCCACATAAGAATCCCTATAAAGTTGCATGGCTCAAGAAGGGTCAACATTTTCTAGTAAGTGAGCAAGCATGGGTGAAATTTTCAATAGGAAGTGTAAGAATTTTTCGTAGGGCAAAATCACCCAAGATCAAGAAGCTCAAGCACTAGCACAATATGGACCGATAAAGTATGATCAAAACAACAATATGAGAATGAATTGATGTACATACATGCTAGAAGTGCTTTTATATAAAGGCCTCTAGAATGACTAGGAGTCAACAAAGTGATAAGACTCACAACTAAGCACATGTCCACCAAGAGTGGATTATCCTCCATTGAGCACAAAAGCTAGTACGATGATGAGAGGATAAACTTACATAGGTGTGTCACATAAAAAGATGTTGTAGACACCATGTGCTTAATTAGAGTATGAATAACTATGTTGTCTACATGAAAACTTAGATAAATATGCAAACTCTTGTGTTTTAAACAAGACAACTCATATGAGTACGCATACTCCTAGGTGTCTAATCTAATAAATAATAAAATAATGCATTAACCTAAGTAAACTTAAGTAAAGTGTAATAATAATTAATTAATTATCTACACTAACACCCCCCTTAAGTGCAACTTAGGGGAATGCACTTAAGCTCACAAAAGCTATGATGAAAATGCATGATGGGTCCTGACTACTAGGCCATGTTAGGTACCTGTGTACAAATGCAATGCAATATAATGCAATCTCTCTAAAAATAGAGAAAGAGGGATAAACTCATCAGAAAAATCCTCCCCCAAAAAGAGAGATGAAAAAATAAGATGCATGGATGGATGGATGGAGTAATTAAGACCACCCCCCCCACCCCCCATTACACCATACATCATGTATATACAATAGAGAAGTATGAGAAGGACAAAACCCCCTAAGAGGAAAAAGTCCCCCATTAAGAGAGACGAAGAAGAAGAAGAAAGGAGACAAGGTAGTCCCCCCCAAATGTAGAATGTCGATCAGTGATAGCTGCTCTAAGATGAATGTAGAAGCTGATCCATGATTGTTGAATAATGTTCCTCCCTTTAGGAAGAAACAATGTCATAGGTACATATGAGATGCTTCCCCAATGTGTAGAAAGAATTCTGAAGATGAATGGTGTCTCTAAAACCTGCTCAACTATCCCTGTGTCGATACTGATGGTTGCCCCTTCCAACACTGCTAAAAAGAACAAGTTCAGATCTAGCAAGGATTTATGTAGAACATGTCCCAAAGAACCAATTGTCTCCTCAAATGATAAAGATACCTCCTGCAACTGGTATACATAAGGATCCACAATCATATCAACCTTGTAAGATTGATCATGTAGAGAATGGACAAGAGGGTCAGAGTTTTCCCTCGCAACAACTAAAGAAGGATCTTCTTCATCAAAGAGAAGATGCATATCATCAATAATGTCTCCCAAATCTACTATGTAGGAATCCACAAACAAACTTGAAATATCTATTATGTAGTCACCCCCTGATTCTGGAACTAGAAGACAAGTTGTACTCAATTGTATAGAATTACATGGACCTATCACTGTAGCAATGTATGCATGTGGAATTTATTGATATTGTGACCTCATCATGCATCTGTCAATAGGATCCCCCACAAGTGAACCTATTGAATCACTATTACTATTGTCACTATTAGTTTCCACAATGTATCAAGTATGAAGAGGATTAGAGGATGAGCTAGGTGAACTTTCCTTAAAGTGAACATTCCTCTCTATGAATATCTCATGAGTCTCAGGATCCATAAGCCTGTATGTCATAACACTTTCTTCATATCCAATGAAAGTACAAGGCCTTGGTGGTAGTGCCTTGCATTCCCTTGAAGATATGTGTGCCCATGTTGGACAACCAAAAACTCTTAAGTGTTTCACAACTAGTTTTCTTCCACACCATGCCTCAAAAGGAGTCATTCTATCTAAGACATTCTGAGGAGACCTATTAAGGATGTGATTTACACTACTTATAGATTTGACTTCAAGTGATGGATCAAGAGACTTAGCTTGAATCATGCAACTTGTCATTAACTTAAGAGTTCTAATCCTCATTGTTGCAACACTTGTCCTTTGTGCACTAAATGCTATAGGATTTTGAAGATCAATACCCTCAAGTCCACAAAAGTCTCTAAGTCTTGAGTTCACATATCTACTTTCATTGTCCATATGAAGAACCTTGATGGATTTACTTGATTGCTTCTTAACATGACTCTTGAAGGCTAGAAACTTATCAAACATTTCATTCTTATAATTAAGAAAGTAGACCCATGTGTAGCATGAAATGTCATCAATGAAAGTGAGGACATAGCGACCCTTACTAACTGATGTCACTGCAAAAGGGCCTACTAGAACTGTGTGAACCAACTAAAGAACAACTAATGTTCTCCAAGACTTACCTTTGTCAAACTTCTCTTCGAGATGCATATCCATTGAATGAGTTGAACATTCACCCTTAGAAAATTTGATTGTAGGTAGACCTTTGACCTTTTTTTGAGCTAAGTTGATGAAGATAACAGAAGGTAAGATGTCCATACCACTCATGCCATAATTTACTTTGTGATTGTGAATGTGTCAACATGGCATGTGAAGGAGACTTAGGCACAAAGTGGGAGAAAGAATAAAGCCTTGTGTCATGATTAATTTTACCCACTACAACCAATGAATCATCTTTAAGATTTCACACCATTATTGAATCAGGAAGAAACTCAACTTTATTGTCACCTCCATAGTGAGTGACTTGGTAAATTGAAAGGAGATTAGTGCTAAGGTTAGGAACATAAGAATGTCTTAGAACTCTCCATTTTCCATGTCAACTTGTCGTTTCCCTGCAACTTCCACTTGTGTATCATTCCTTACAAAGATGTGAGGTACCTTAGACTGCTTCAATAAAGAAAAGTGTCCTTTTGAAGAACCCGTATGATATGAGACACCTGAGTTAAGAATCCATTCCCCTAAAGAACTTGAACTTGCCATAAATGGTTGCCCTTTTCCCTTTGAAGTGGGTGGATTTGACTCCTTGGTGTAATCACCCAAAATTGGTCACATCCTTAAATGCAGAATTACATCTTGGAATGGAATAAGTTCAAATAAATCAAACAAGTCAAATCAATTTGAACCCATTCAATTGTGACACATGAATATTAATTTTAGAATAAGCATTAATGAGTCATTATTCTGGAAATAAATTTAATATTGATAAGGGACCCCCTATCCATAAATGAATATTTTATTCTTTATGGGGTCCAAGGATATTCTTAAACATTTTTGAGTGGGATCTCCACTTCAGATTGTTTATTCTGAGTGGGATCTCCTCTTTAGATTGTTTAATCTGAGTGGGATATCCACTCTGCATTATTTATTCTAGTGGGATCTCCACCATGAATAAAATAATCAACCCCCAACCTCACCATGGTTGGATCAAACTCTACCCCAAGCCCTTGGAAAAATCTATAAATACAAGGCATTCTAAGAGCTAAAGGAGGCAATTTTAGAGAAAGAAATTTTGTTAAATTAAGCATTCTTTCTTTCAATTCTAATTCATTTCACTTCTTTTCTAATTCAATTCTAGCTTAATTGCTTTGTTTCTTAGCTTGATTGTACTCCATGCTAGCTTAATATTTCAATTCTAAGTTTTGAATTTTACATTCATCCTAGCTTGAATCTCTCATTCTAGGGGTGTTATTATCACTGATTTGGTCTTAATTCTGAGAGTAATTAATTCCATTTACATACTCATTCCTTAGTTAGAGCAATATGACAGTTTTATAGGGTTTTATTCTTAATTTTGTTTCATTATATGTGCTAACCCTATGATATAATATCTTATTAAAGTGTCTTGGTTTTGCAGATACATGATCTACATTTCTCACACACATTTTTGGCGCCCACCGTGGGGCAAGAACCAAGTTTCTAGCTCCATTTTCTTGCTGAAATTTTAGTTGTATTATCATGTTTGGTTTTTTTACAATAACCTATTGCATCTAACCAAGTGGTTTTGCAGGTTTCTTACTTTGGTTTTAAGGCTAACCCATATGCAAATTGGTTTGAAGGCTACAGCTCTACATTTTGAAAGATTTACTCATATCTTCCAAACTGTTTGGGATACAGATCTGATATAGGGGGTTTGTTCTTTGTATTTTTAGTTTACATGTTATATCAATGCTCAAATATTTGATTTACCAAAACTACTCTATTTTGACAAAGTGGGTCCAATAGGAGCAAATGGGCATATATTTTTAGAAACCTCTCTAATTTTTGGAAGGGGTCCCTTCTTTTTACTTCTATTTTTGAAGCCAAAATCATAAGAAATAAATCAAATCTTGTTGACTAGGTCAAAAACCAATATTAAAAAAAAAAAGGCATTTGATGAATAGCTTGCATTTAATTTTCACATGGATCAATGCAGGATGTGAGCTTTTATTTGGGTTATTTACTAGTTATTATCACTCTTTAAAATTAGATTCTCAGATCTAACCCTATTTTTGCATATTTTTTATATATATTGCATATTTTGTGTTTTCTTGTTGCTTTGTTCATTGCGAGCGAGTGTCCAAGCGCAAATGAAAGGTACAACAAAGAAAAGATGCGTTGCAAGGATTACCGGGTATTTTGTTGGATATCTATAACATTTGGATTTGGAAAGGAAATGGACCCTCTCATGTGTTTGGCTTGAGTTCTTTTACATGCTTTCATAAACTCACACTTTATTTGGTGTTCTAAAATTGGATCTAGATTTACTTTCACATAGTAATTAGGCCCTATGAACATTATTTGTGGAGTTCTTGAGTGAATATGCTTCATTTGCTTGCCTCACATGGGAAGCTCTTCTCAATGATAGATCCACCTGTAGGTAGGGAAAGATATGTGTTATTATCTCACTATTCTACTTGGGTTTGTCCTCAACATCCATTACTACTTTCTCTTTTGAGATTGGTGATGTTAGTTATTGCCTTTTTCAAAAAAATTGGTGAGGTGATTTTGAATTAGCATGTTAAATAATCTTGTTTTCTATGTTTGGGTAAGGTGAAGTGGCTAGAGGATTATGCTTTGTTCCCTTTTGGGTACATCAGAAACTTGGAACCCTTGAATCCAAACCAAGTCCCCATGTGGTACAACTTTGTGAGTCTTCCTTGATTAGAGAGGGTTAACTGTAGTGAACATTCCCTTTATTGGGTCAACCATGTGGATGGAACCTCAAGCGGTAATAGCCATTTTTGATGTGGTAGTGACAACTGCTATATAAATGTCCTTGTGGGGGAAATCCTCATGGGTGTAGTCTTTTGTTGGGTTGTCAGATCTCCTTAGTATCTTTGATTGATTAAATTCTCAGAATATGTCAAAACCTTGGTGTGCCGAGATTGGATTTTGCCCACTCTAGATTGCAAAAGCTATAGAGTTGAACATTACTAAGAACCATACTGTTGCCAAATTTTATTTTCTAGGAATATGTGCATAATTGGAAAACATTTTGAGAACATACATAGTGGTGGTTCTAGGGATTAGACTGGTACTACAACACTATTCTTGTTTATGTGCAAGGTTACTTTGTCCTTTGCTCACTATTTGAAGATGTTTGTTTGAAATCCCTGATTTTTGTCTTGCGCGCTTGGTTTATGATTCAAAATTTATCACACCTAGTTGGATATTTAAAACGAATAAAATTTGAGTTCTTAAATTGAGACTTTATGATCAAACTACTTTTCTATCCTGTTATTTCCAGTCTTCCGAGGTTGATCTGGTTCAGATTAGGGAACTTACCCCATTGTTAGAAGCTTGTTTGCACCTTGGGTTATTGTGCTTTGACCCCTTTGGGATCTTAGTCTAAAACTGTCAAATTTTTTATACCTATGATTATTGAACCTAAGGGTGGAAGAGAGTTTTCTTGCTTCACATAAAGCTAGACATCACAATGGCTAAAAACAAATGCACTAAATCCAACATTCCTACTAAGGAAGAAGCCATACTTATTTCAGACATGAAGAAACAAATCCAATCAATGAGTGCTCAACTTCAAAGACTAAAGGAAGAAGATGACACATCATCAAAAAAATTCTCCTGGCAAGATTATTCTCCTTCCTCCAATGATAGCAAACCATCAACTTCTTACAATGTTGAATCCAAGCCATCTAAGAACAATGCACAAACACCCAAGAAATCTAGAAGTATATTTGAAGGAAAACTTTGGGGACCTAAACCAAAGTGCGATTTCACCCCTTTGGGAAAATCTTATGAATCAACTTTGAAAGAACTTCTTGAAAAAAAACTCATTGTTTTACCTAAAGTTAGTTTGGCTGGAGTCTACTTTATGAGTAACTATTGTTCCTATCATAGAAATAATCTACATAAAAATTGCATGGAGTTGAAAAATAAAATCCAAGATTTATTTGATGAAGGCATAATTCCAAAACCTAAGAAATTATCTTTTAAATATACTACTCTCAAGCTTGATCAACATCATGAAACCATGTTTAGTAATGGTTCAAATGTGACTTCTACTTCTACCAACATGCCATCACCTTCTAAAGCATCTAAGCTTTCCAACATACCTCCACCGAATAAATAAATCACTACTTTATCGATTGACTATGTGTACCCTCAAGGGTTGCCTCTAAAAGAAAGCCAAGCTAATCTTGACCTAGTTGCAAACCTCTCCCATACTACTCAAACTAAATATCCAAAACCTTCATGCCCGACTACTCCTATTACTCCCACTCTAGCTAGTCCTTCACTATCTCTTCAAGAGCCTACCATGTAAACTCCACATTCTACCTTGTCCTTAGAAGTGGGTCCATGTCAAGAGGATTCTAAAAAACTTAAAGATCAAGATCAAGAACCCTCTCATCTCCCTCAAGATGCCATCCCTCCATCTCAAGAACCACATAGTCCTCCATCTCCCATATCATGCCTCTCTACTAAGAAAGATCATGATATTCCATCCACCATCTCTAATGAGATTAGTGAAGATCAAGAGAAGGATACTTTTCCTATGCTACCTAAATTTCTTTGTGAAGATAAAAATATTCCCTCACCCTCTTGTTCTACTTCTCTACATCCACTTCAAATCTACACGCATGCTATAAGTACTCCTATAAAAGGTGTTGCTCCTATTAAAGTTACATGTGAGTCTATTAATGGCCATGTTGCTCATTCTAAGGATGTTGATATCCCTATCCACTATCCATATATATCTTCTAAATCTATCCTTGGTCCTTATCCATCTAAGCTAAAGCCTTCAAACCTTCCATCTATTTTGGGATCTTATATTCATCCATCTCCTAATTCCATTCTTAACTCATTACCTACTTCTCCTACCCTACCTCAAGATCAACAAAGATATATAAGCTTGAGTCCTTCATATAAAGCTTTCCACCTAAACCAGTTGTATCAACCTTCGTCATCTAGAAGTCCCCAGCCTTTTGGAAGCAATTTGGATGATCAACTTAAAAATAAGCATAATCACTATGTCTCCTCTAATCGACATGTGAATGATAAGAAAGGAAATGCACAAAAGAGACCACAAAGGTCCGCTGTTGCAAAATCAAAGGAAATATGGGTTCCTAAATCCATTATGGAAGAAATATGATCTAAAGCATCTAATGAGAAATCAAAAGCTATATGGATTCCCAAGTCTATTTTGAAGGACTTGAATATTGAAAATAAATCAAAGTTGACATTCAAGCTTCCAAAGGCTTCCACTCCATCTTCTTCCAAACATCTTCCTAAAAAGGTTTCAATACCTTCCACTCCATCTTTTTCTAAAACTATTCTACCATCTCCTACATCAAAACCTCAAGCTATCTCATCCATATCTACTCAAATATTACTACCCTTCAAGGTGTGTGTCTTTGTTGATCTTTCCCACTTTCGCACCTACCCTTCTACAATCTTTTGAAGCCTACACTTCCCTATTATCAATCCTCCATCTATCCATCCAAAACCTACAACCGTATCATCCATCTACCTCTCTTTTTGCTACAATCTCCCTTCCATTACCCTATCAACATCTTTGAGCATACATTTCTATGGTATTGGCCTATAATGACTTATCCTTCTAATAGGAGCACTATTAAAATTGAAAAAGGCTTGGACTCTTCTTTAAAAAAAAAAATTTAAAAAAAAAAAGAATCATTTAAAATTTTTAAAAAAGTGCCTTGGTGAAAACCACTTCTTGTGGCACCTTGGTAGAAAAAATAAAAATAAAAAAATAAAAATGTCCCATGGTGAAAAGGACAAGTGCCACGATGAAAAATTGGAAAACAAGCATCATGTGTAATTCTTTCATCACCCATATATCTTCTCTTTCACCTTTGATCTTGACAAAGTTGATCTACCTATGAGAATTGGCTATCTTATCTATCAGTTTCCCTATCATGATCTTACATATCCCACATCTCATAGCCTCCATACCAAACTTTTCTATCCTACTCACTTGACACTTTGGTCTTGATCAAAAGAAAAAGAAAAAGAAAATTGATTCCTAGAAACCTCTTAACATGTCCATTCTCTTGGATAACTTACATTTCATGACATCATGTCAATATCCTACATGCTACCTTCCATTACACCATATTGCTATATCCTTTTACCTAGCTTGGGTACTCTCGAGGAGTCAGTCCTTAGGGATCACTTTCACTTGCTTCATATTCCTTGCTTATCGATCTCTACTTATCCACCAACTTGCTACTACATCTTGTCCTACACCTTGCTAGACATTGGGGACAAACCAATGTGATCATGCTTGAGAGCTAGATCTCTCTAAAAAAATAAATGCTAAAAATCGCAAAAAGTCTTGACAAAATCATTATCCTGGTGAAAACCTAGCAATAGACATCTTGATAATACCAATTTTTTTTTTTGTAAAAATCCAAAAAATCCAAAAAAATGTTCAACATTCATGTAGAGTTATCTTTTTTCTTTCTTGCTTTGAGTGATTCTCTCTACAAGTTTTATGCTTTAGCTTTGCTATCTTTACTTGTGCATAAGCTCTTAGTTAACTTCAAAACATTTCTCATACCTACATGGATTAAAATCAATCATAAGTCTAGGGAGCAACCTACCTGTTCTGGGGGAAATGTCCCATACTTTCTGAAAGTCTCTCTTGCATCAGTCACCAGTTGTTCTAACTAAGTCTATCTACTGTCACTCTACTACAATTAGATTCCTTTAGTGTTTTTAGAAACTCTCTCACTTTAGTCACCAATTGTTCTAACTGCATCTTTCTACTGTTGCTTTAATACAAAGATTTCTCACACTCACACTATGACTTTCAAACATGACATCAATCCGCTTATACCAAACTTGAAAACTAAAAACTAAAACTGTTTGAGCTATGCTGAGCTTTACTTTTGAAAACTACCAAAAACTACTATATATCAACAAAATAAAAAACATTTTTTTTTCTTTCAAAAATCCCAAAAACATTCAAAAAATTCCAAAAATTCTAAATATTCACATTGAATTAAGATCATCTCATTAGGTGATACACGTTTGAGACAATATTTAGAAATAAAAACAATGTGCACTTTATTAACGAGCATCTGAAGCATCAGTTACAAGCACACAAAACCAAAACATAAAAAAAATGCTCATTGTGCTCCTCCTCATAGAGGCTGGATATTTGGATTCCCAATAGGTGGCATTCCCACTCCTATCTGCGCAGTTCCAGATGATGAAGCTCCTAGTGTCAATCTTGCACCTTCCTAAATTGTATCCATAGGAATTAGGATATGGCCATGTCTCAACATAGTGTTTATTTGTGTCATAAACATTCTATCTAAGAAGGATATTCCTCTCCTATGCTTTGGAGGGACTGCCTGATGATACAATCCCATGTAGTATGCTGCCTCTTGTGCCAGCTTCTTTGACTTCTCCCTAACTTCATTCATATCTGCCTGTAATTTTGTTGCCCCAGGTAGCGTTGTTGCCTGCTGAACGATGTCCCGTTTTGCCTTGTACATATTCACAATCATTTTCCAGGACTCCCTCTCATGCTTCACTTCATGCATCTAATTCATGAAGTGGGTGATCCTTGCATTGGCAACATTTAATTGATCTTGTGATCAATATGCTATGGCATTAGTCTTTGCCATAGTTTCTCTAAATGCTTCCACCTGAGCTCATAACAACACCATCTCATTGCAAATTTGTTCCATTGATGCTCGCTCTGTTACTAGAGATGCCTTTGCAGTCTCTGTGCATGCTCGTTCTGTTGCCAACATTGCTTCCACCCATTTCGCTTCCTCACATGCTCCATCTTCTTGGGCTCTCTCATATATCTCTTTAATATGCATTGTTTTCATGCTAGTTTATGCTTAGAGCTTTTAGAGATCATATCTCCCTCATTTTTCTTGCATTCTTATCTTAATATTCTTGCATATCAATCTTATATAGTGAAATAATGCATCCATTTAGATTAATTGTTCTCTCTTGTTCTTAGAATAATCTTACATACATTTAGATTAATCTTGCATATCTCATATATTTTAAAATCCTTCATTCTAGAGGTCTGGTTGCCCGCTTCTCGTTTTGAGAGAAAAGGCAAAATCTTTCTAGTTAGAAGGTAACAGGTCGAACTATTGGATTACTTGGATGAATAATCTCATATTCATTCTAGGTTGATCTTTTAGATAATGACCATGTTGAAGTGTGTGTGAGGATTTGAGGCTCGCATTTCACTACATCACGAACTGGTTGCAAGACAATACTAGGTTGTGCTTCTTTGAAAGGACAAAATGAAGACATAAGAACTACTCACCTTCTCTGTAGATAAGTCAATCATTTCCCCTAGGATGTTCTTTCCATGCCAAAATGGTGATGCTACTGGCTTCACTATAGTTCCTTGCTCAATGATTGGGGTAGCTTTTTCTATAGGCATTTGATCTTCTGTCCGGCTATCAGTAAAGCAGACATGCACGTTGCTATCTAGTTGTATCCCATCACCTAGAGATTCAGTCTCTTCCACTTTCTTATTTTTCCCTACAATCTGTGTCGCACTTTTAGCTAACATCTACAATAGGGTAGGATCCTCCTCATTTTCTTTTGTTGGATCCTAGGGTAGTTCACCTTGACTTTCCTCTACGACTTCCTATTCACACTGACACACATTTTGATGAGAGGATGCTCCACTTGCTTCTGATCGGCTATGCTTTGCTCTTTTGTGTCTTCTCCATCGTGTTCTATTTGCCACACTATCACTATCATCATCTACCCATCCTCCAAGCTTTGCTTCTCCCATTTGATACTCTTCTTGTGATTTTTCTTGTGATCCTGCCATGGCTATTTTTGCACACAAACAAATACGACTATCTTCTTATCAATTTTTGGAGTCTTTTGATGCTTTTGACACACTATGAATCAACTCATTAAGACTCGCTAACCTATTTATGGCAACAAACTCTCAATACCTTTTGCTACATGCTACTAACTTCTTAAGAGCAAGAGAGTTGTCAACCATCTTTTTCAAAATGACACACAATAATGCCACTCTGATTGATTTTTGCACATCTCACTACACATAAAAATTGCACAACAACCAACCTCATCTTGCCAGCACATCAAACATAATGCCTTTTGATAGTTACATTGCACTCTTGTTTCTTCCAAAAGATGCTTCCCATGTGCGTTCATGCTTGTCCTCCAAACAAACCAAAACTGACACACTTCAACAAACATATCACATGCAATGCAAATTATAAGATTCTTTACAACAATGATTTATCCAATCTTTACTTGGTCGAATCCTATGAGCATCCAAAAATATTATCACAATAGACAAACCTTCAACTATTTGCTACAATAGGTTTGTTATTTACACTTGTCGACAAACGCACACAGTTCTATCAATGGCTTTATTTTCTGCATGGCAACAAATATCATACTATTGTATATAATTGTTCTTCAAACAAACATGCATACGAAGATTACACAATGTTTACTTTTTTCAGTCATGATTTTTCTAGCAACTCGATAATTTCTGAGACTAAAGTAGCCAGGATGAAAAACATGTACTTTTTCTTCATTTTCTGACTGTAGTGTTTACTTTACTATGACAATTTTGTAATTACTGTACATATTGTTAATTATTGTAAATATTTTTCTTTTCATGTACATATTGGCTCAGAATGATAAAATATTCATATTGCCATGGTTGAACCAGTGGTGATTGTACTATATCATATTTTTACTTCTCAATGATGAAAATCAAACAATACTGAGTCAGTGATTAAGTCCTAGGGTTGCATTCATTTAGGTTTGCATTTTAGCTCAACTTTGCATTGCAAAATGTTTCCCATAGCTCTTTTACTAGCCTTTAAAAAAAAACAAGGGGTAGACTATTCAACACAACTTGCATTTCATCATCCCCTCCTCAATTTGATCATCATGAGTCCAATTTCGAGATCAAAATCAAAATCTGATATTCTTCAACTTTGAGAAAATCATTATCAAACTTGTCAAACCTAGTCATATGGATCCTCACATCACTTTGAATGGACTCTACACTTTTTACAATCTATTCTGATATGTTCTACATTCTTCTGAATCACTCATCATATCTACATCTATTACTCTACATCACTTTTTTTTGAAGTATCATCTTTTAATTTTGCTTTTGAGGGGGCATGATGATTACATAATTGAACCTTACTTCAAAATTCTACTTCAAATCTTGCTTCAAAATCTTTCTTCAACATTTTCTTCAATATCTTTCTTCAATCATATCTTGCTTCTTCAATAAATTCTTGTTTTAAAGTCAACCTGATATAAAGTCAAAGTCCTCATTACTAGGGGCATCTACGCTCTCTATATCTCACACCATCTTCTATCTATGCTATCAATTGAACTACCAACTGACTTTTTGTTATTTATCTCAATCAAACTTACGATAACTCAAATCATAGCTCGATGGACAAGTATCAGGGCATTCTAACCTTGACTCTTAAGGATTAAGCCTCATTCTGGGGATATTCCTATGACTCATGATAGGTCTTGTCAACTATTTTATGGTCTAGTATTGGGGCATTCTAACCTTGACTCTGGAGGACTAAGCTTTATTCTTGAGATAGTCCTAAAAATCTTATCAATTGGTCTTCATACAATCAAAATTGGAGCCGATCTCAATTCTCATTCTACACTTCATATCAAACTATTCTTTGAATTAATGCAATGCTTTCACATCAATTTAAAGAGGGGCAAATGTAATCACCCAAAAAATTTCACATCCTTAAATGCAGAATTACATCTTGGAATGAACTAGGTTCAAATAAATCAAACAAGTCAAATCAATTTGAACTCATTCAATTGTGACACATGAATATTAATTTAAGAATAAGCATTAATAAGTCATTATTCTGGAAACAAATTTAATATTCATAAGGGACCCCCTATCCATAAATGAATATTTTATTCTTTATGGGGTCCAAGGATATTCTTAAATAATTTTGAGTGGGATCTCCACTTCAGATCGTTTATTTTAAGTGGGATCTCCACTTCAGATTGTTTATTCTGAGTGGGATCTCCACTATGCATCATTTATTCTAGTGGGATCTCCACCATGAATAAAATAATCAACCCCCAACCTCACTATGATTGGATCAAACTCTACCCCAAGCCCTTGAAAAAATCTATAAATACAAGGCATTCTAAGAGCTAAAGGAGGCAATTTTAGAGCAAAGAAACTTTGTTAGATTAAGCATCCTAGCATTTCAATTCTAATTCGATCTTTCAATTCTAGCTTAATTGCTTTGTTTCTTAGCTTGATTGTACTCTATGCTAGCTTAATATTTCAATTCTAAGTTTGAATCTTGTATTCATGCTAGCTTGAATCTCTCATTCTAGGGGTGTTATTGTCACTGATTTGGTCTTACTTTTGAGAGCAATTAATTCCATTTACATACTCATTCCTTAACTAGAGAGCAAGTTTCATAGATTTTATGTTTGATTTTGATTCATTATATGTACTAACCCACCCTATGATCTAATGTCTTATTGAAGTGTGTTGGTTTTGCAGATACATGATCCACATTTCTCACATACACTTGGAAGCATTTGACACATTGACTTTGTTCTTCCTAAGTAAGTTTTCCAACTCATCTATTCTCTTAGTCTTGTAATGATGCTCATCATGATTTGGTTTCTTGCAATATGCACAAAATAGTTTATCCTTCTTGTTGTTGTTTACCTTCTTGTTGGAAGAAGAATTGCCTTGTTGTGAGGAGGAAGATTGTTGTCTCTGATTGTGATTTTGGCTTCCACTTCCTTTTCTTGTTGTTGGTAAAAAATTTTCCACCTTGATTTTTGTGGTTCTCATTACTAGCCACCAATGTTGTAGACTTGAATGACTTGAGAATTCCCATATCTATCAACTTGGATTGTTCCAACATCAATAGTTCTGCAAATGCATCAAATGAAGGCTTAATAAAGGCACTTCCCATGGTTAACCTGTGAGTGTTGTAACTCGAAAAAAAAGATGCATACTCTAAAGGTAGCCTCTTCAAGATATGATGAATCAAAATATCATCCTTTATGGGATTACAACAATCCTTAAGTAGTGCTCTCAATTCATTAGCTTTGTTTACATAGTCTTGAATTGTGTCAAAATTTTTAGGATCCAATAGAAGTAGATCATCCTCAATTTGGAATCCCTTTTCCTCATCCACCTTACCATACAACCCTTCAAGTTTCTCCAAGCACCCTTGGCATCCTTAAAGCTAGAAATATGGAAGAAGAGATCTCTATGAACACAACTCCTAATAATTCCTATAGCCTGGTTGTCTTTAACTTGGCAATCATCTTGTGCATCAACATCAGTGGGTTTTTTACAATTGTACCTTCAACATATAGATTCAAACCTTTTTCCATTAGTCTACTCCATACGATATCTTTCCATGTAGTATAATTGTGTGAAGTTAGAAGTGGAGTTTTAGGTGAACCTATGATGCAAAAAATTAAAAGAGCACAAGAGAGAAAGAGAGACAAAAGAACACAAGACACACCCTCTCTATTCACTCAATCAAAGAACATCCCCCCCCCCCCCCCCCCGCCCCCAAAAAAAAAATGATGTTTTTGGTGCTTTATATGTAGTGCATTTACAATAGGCCACTTGTCAAAATAGACAAAAGTGGGCTTCTTATTTTGTTGTTTACAACCTCCTTTTGGAGTTCAAATCTAGTGCTTAGCAATGTAGCTTAGATGTACAACAATTTTGAAGTTTAATCAAGGCAATACAATGCAAAAAAAGACCTATTTTTAGAAGTGGTTTTTCTATCCACACAAGTGTAAAATCTAATTGCAGATCTAGAAAGTAGACAAAAAATTATTTACTTTAAAAAAAAATGAAACTTGAATATGTGTCCAGATGAGCCCAAACTAAGCCTTTGAAGTTGCAAAAATTGAGATTTGCAATTTGCAGAAACATTCAAGAAAAAACATCTCAAACATCCTACACCAATGTGTAGATCACGAACTTCAACCCCAAAACAAAAAAAGTTGCTCAGAAAAAGGAGTCTGTATGAGGGAGATATTGCTGTTTGAAAATCACCTCTGCAGTTATTTTTCCTAAATTGCCGCCGTTGCACCTCCAAAAATCAATTGACTCTAGATTTCACCTCAGATGTCCAATTTTGATGAAACAAAAGTTGATTTGGGGTTTTTTTAACCCTCTAAATATGATGCCAATATCTGATTTTGCACCAGCAAGCTCTAATCTTGTCTTGCAAAAAATCTTTCCTATTGTCCTTTTTCACAAAATTTCAAAAATAAAATGCAAATCCAGAAAGAAAAAATGCAGAGATGCAAAAATATTCGGATCTAAAAAATTAATTGCACAGATCTAAAGAGATCATACCAATTTCACAAATCAGGCCTTTGGGTTCCAATTTGCAAAATTTTTTTGCCTCAGATTTGACTGTGTCCCAGGGTAGGCAAATTTATAGTCACATTAGATGCTCCAAATGACTGTGATACTTTGGATCTGAGTTTTGGTCCTCTGAGAGGTGAAGGAAAAAATGGTCTCTAATGGCTATGTGAAGAGAAGCTCCCTCAGCTATGATAACATGTAAGAATTTGCCTTCGGAGAAAATAACCCAAGATCAAGAAGCTCAAGCACTAGCACAATATGGACCAATAAGTTATGATCAGAATAATAATATGAGAATGAATTGATGTACATACACACTAGAACTGCCTATATATAAAGACCTCTAGAATGACTAGGAGTTAGCAAAGTGATAAGACTCACAACTAAGCACATGTCCACCAAGAGTGGATTATCCTCCATTGAGCACGAAAGTTAGTGCAATGATGAGAGGATAAGCTTACATAGGTGTGTCACCATGTGCTTAATTAGAGTGTGAAACTATGTTGTCTACATGACAACTCAGATAAATATGCAAACTCCTATGTTGTAGACACCATGTGCTAAATTAGAGTTGCTAACTTTGTGTTGTCAACAAGACAACTTATATGAGTACGTATAGTCCTAGGTGTCTAATTTAATAAATAATAAAATAATGCATTAACCTAAGTAAACTTAAGTAAATTGTAATAATAATTAATTATTTGCACTAATAGGAAGGTATAAGGACAAGGTGTTATGTGACATTCTACCTATGGATGCATGTTACCTTCTACTAGGAAGGCCATGGCAATTTGATAGACAAGCAATGCATGATGAAGCCAAAAAATGCATACTCGTTCAAGAAAGAGGGTGTGACATTCAAGATTCAATCCTTAATAGAAGAGGGATGAATGGAATCTTTAAGCCCTAATGTCCTTATGGTGGGTGAAAATGAGTTCTTAAAGACCTTGGAGTAAGGAGAAGGAGTAGGGTTTTCCCTAATAGTGAAACCTAAACAAGAAGTTACTAACAAGGCAGGAAAGAAGACAAAACTACCTAAAGAAGTGCAAGAAATGCTTGATGAGTACAAGGACATTGTTAGTGATGGAAAACCTACCACCCTACCTCTCAAGAGACCTATTATCCATCAAATTGACTTTATTCCAAGAACCACCCTTCCCAACAAGGTTGCCTATAAAATGACCCCTTAACAAAATGAGGAAATTGCCAAGCAAATCCAAGAACACTTAGACCAAGGCTTGATTAGGAAAAGTATAATTTTAACACCCAGAATGGGGGGAACTTGGAGACTTTTTATTGATTCAAGATTCATTAATAGGATCACCATTAGGCATAGGTTCCCAATACTTAGGATTGAAGACCTAATGGACTATTTAGGGGAAGCAAGGTACTTTACCAAGATAGATCTCAAAAGTGGCTATCACCAAATTAGGATAACAAAAGGGGATGCATGGAAAAAAAACCTTCAAGACCACAAAAGATTTGTATGAATGGCTTGTAATGCCATTTGGCTTATCAAATGCTCCCTCAACTTTTATAAGGCTTATGAACGAGGTATTGAAGGACTACATTTGTAAGCTTGTTGTTGTCTATTTAGATGACATATTAATTTTTAGTAAAACTAGGGAGGAGCATATTAAACATTTACAAATTATTTTCAAGAAATTACACAAGGAAAAGCTAATGATAAATTTGGAGAAGTGTGACTTCATGAAGTAGGAGCTAGTATACCTTAGGTTTGTTTTGTCTCAAGTGAACCTCAAGATGGATCAAAGTAAGGTGGATACCATCTTAAATTAGCCGACTCCTAAAGTTGCAATAGAGGTGATAAGTTTTCATGGTTTGGCCTAATATTATATGAAGTTTATCAAATATTTTAGTGCTATTTGTGCTCCTATGTTAGAAACTATCAAAGGTGGAATGAAGACAAAGTTTCATTGGACTCCTCAAGAAAATAATGGTTTTGAAACACTCCAAAAGAGGATAGATATTGAGCCCATCCTTGTTTTTCCTAGTTTTGACAAACTCTTCACAATGGAGTATGATGCTAGCAATGTGGCTATTGGGGTAGTCCTAAGCCAAGAAGGGAGACCAATGGCTTTTATTGTGAGAAGCTAAATGATGCAAAGAAGTACTCTTCCTATGGCTTAGAGTTATATAATCTAGTCCAAGCTTTAAGAAAGTGGAGGAATTACTTGCTTCCAAGGGAGTTTGTGGTATATTCAGATAATCAAGCCCTTAGTTTCCTTAACACCCAATAGAAGCTTAATAGAAAACATATGAAGTAGGTGGAATACCTACAAGTTTACACTTTCAACATCAAGCATAAGAAAGGAGTGCATAACAAGGTAGTTGATGCTCTGAGCAGTAGACTCCTCACAGTACAAGATGTTCAATTGCAAAGAATTGGTATTGATAGCTTCAAGGACCTATATGTTGATGATGAAGATTTTGCAGACACTTACAAGGTATGTAAAGAGTACAAGAATATTTCCCATGGTGAATTTTCTGATACACCTTGCAAAATGATTTATTGTTTAAGGGGAGTCAATTATGTGTTCCTAGGGGATCAATGGGGGAAATTTAATTCAAGAAAAACATAATGGGGCACTTAGTGGTCATTTTGGGGTCAATAAGGCACAAGATTTAGTTACTACATTTTACTTTTGGCCAAAAATGAATAGGGATATCGAGCAATATGCTGAAGGTTGTGTGGTGTGTTAAAAAGAAAAAGACATATCTTCCAATGTAGGCCTTTTTCAGCCACTTCCATTTGCTTAAGTATGGAATTTTTAGCATAGTTACCAAGGACCAAGTAGAAGTTTGAAAATATTAATGTTGTAGTGGACAGATTTAGTAAAATGGCACATTTTATCCCTTGTAAAACAATCCATGATGCTTGCCAAATTGCACATTTTTTCTTCAAGGAAGTGGCAAGAATCAATAGCTTACCTCTAAGTATTGTTTCAAAAAGGGACACAAAGTTCATGAATCATTTTTGGAAAACCTTGTGGCATAAACTAGGCACACATTTGTCTTTTGGATCTGCCTATCATCCTAAGATAGATGGTCAAACTGAGGTAATAAATAAGGGTCTTGGAAACTTGTTAAAGTGTCTTACAAAGGAATATGGACAAGTTTGGGATCAACTCATGGGATAGGCTAAAAGTACATGCAATGATACAATCAATATGTCAACTGGTAAAAGTCCATTTGAAATTGTTTATGGGTTGCATCCTAGAGGGGTGTTTGAACTAAGGGAGCTAAAAGATGGTGAAAAAGGAAATGGATATGCTGAGGAATTTTTCCACTCCATGAGGGAAGTCCATGAAACAATGAGGAAGACCTTAATTGAAAATTCTGAAAAACTCAAGCATAAGAAGGATGATAGTAAAAGAGATGTACAATTCCAAGCCAGGGATCTTGTGATGGTTCATCTATACAAATCACGATTGGAAAAGAGAGTTCCTCATAAGATTTAGATGAGAAGGTTGGGACCTTTCCCAACATTGGCCAAGTATGGTAACAATGCATACAAGGTGGAGCTTCATGAAGATATTGGGTTATCACCAATTTTTAATGTTGTTGATTTGGTTAGGTACAAAGGCCCTACTCCAAATGTTGATTATATACTCAAGGGAGTCATTTAAGATGTAGAAGACCTAAAATTAAGTCCTACATCACTCAAGATAGTTGAAAAGCTGGTTGACTCAAGAGTTTACAAGCAAACTAGGACAAAGTCTTATTGGGAACATCTTTTCAAGTGGCAGGGCAAAGATGATGTAGAGGCTACTTGGATCAAGGAAGTAGACTTCAAGAAGTTGGGCATAGAATCTAGCTTGTTAAATCCAAGGATGGACTGAACTCTTTGTATTTGGGGGGAATATGGTGTAGGAGAACCTAGGCTAACTTGATTCTAGATGGATTTGACTGGGTTCAATCCATTCTAGATGTTTTTGCTTGCCTTTGTGTTTAGGTTGTAAGGAAGCAAGATTAGGGTTATGGGTCGTATACCCTAGAAGTCTAAGGAAAGTTTGGTTTTGAGTTTAATCTATCCTCTACGATTTTTTTACATTTTTTTCATAAGTTGGAGGTCATACATTGTCATTTGATGCAAAGTTGGGAAAGATGTCGAAAATATGTAAATTGTTGCAAAAGTTGTCAATTAGGTCAAAGTGGTCCAAATCATGTGAGTTGATGCTCTAAAGGCTAATTCATGCGTGGACATCATAAATGGACCATAACAGACCAACTTGGAAGTTTCCAAGTGATAAATGTCAAAGTTGCTAGAAAATGCAAATGTTGTCAGCAACTTTGAAGAGTTGCATGACAATATTTGACAAGAATGTTGTATTTTTTGGAGAATGATGTTCATAGTTAGGATAAATATCTAAAACCTCTCGAGGAATGTATAAGATCAAAAAGGAGGCCAATTCCAAGGGTTGGTGGATGTAATAAGTAGATTTTGAAAACTTAAGCCATGAACTATTGTTTAGAATTGACAAAATATTGTGTTTTTTATTGCTTGAATGATCTAATGGATTGAAGCAATCATGTTTGTTCTTGATCCTTTTATTTCATGTTCTTAAAATACTTTTTATTTCATATTTCAAGCTGACAGGAGTTTATTTGGTTGTAGTTTAAAAATCTTTTGTTTTTAGCCATTTTCTTGTTCCTGTTGTGATTTTTTGTGAAAAATGGCTCCCCCATAAATCCTCATCATGGCCTTAAGGGACATGGAAGTGGAGTATTTGTACAAAATAAATACCAATGGAGAGGTCTAGACAAGCCTATTTTCTATTTATCAAGTGATGCCCTAGGCAAGCTTTCAATGCATGGTTAGGTGATCACAATGCTTGAAAGTCGTTTTTGATAGATTGAATGTGCTAGAAAGTTAAATCTAAGAGTTTCAAAAGGAGGATGGATGTATGAGGATGGTATGTGTGTGAGGATAAGTTTCCAAGACAATATTTTCCATTTGTTTCATTAGACACTAGAAAGTGTTGATATGAAATGCTTGAAACCCTTGTTATTAGGCATAAAAGTAGCAAGGGGGTGTATGAACAAGTTGGGAACCTAAGACCCACAAAATGTTGAAGTACTTCCAAAAGGGTATTCATATTGGAAATTAGTCTTCTACATTGTTAAGGGAAATTTGGAGCTATAGTCCAAAAGCTAAGACTGGAGGCCTAATTCAATAGGCCCAAATATGACAGTTTTGTCTAATTTGAAGGAATCGATAGTGAAATCTATGGATTTTGAGTCCAAGAGGTTAGGGAAAGTCTAAAATCTGTAAGAATGAATACCTCACTCCAAGTTGAAGGTAGAAAGATGATGTTTTTTGAATTTGAGAAGTTGACGAGCAAGTTGGAATATCTCCATAATGCAAGTTGTAACATTGGTGTTGTTGGATAGTGAAAATTGTAGGATAAGTTAGCAATCCTCTTGAGGTTAGGGTGACAAAGGGGAACCCTAGTAGGTTATAAGAGAAGCCTAGGTGAGTCCTTAGAGAAGAAAAGGGAAATAAGTAATCCAGTTTACATCATTTATTCTTCATTGTGTGTATAATCCCACACACCCATTTAATCTCAAATGATGATATGTGTAATATACTAAATATTGAGTGTTTAATTGAGTACTAAACCCCTTCCATTTCATACTTTCATAGTTTCTTTCTACTTACATACCCATTTCATTTCAGATGATCCTCTAAAAATTGTGTCAAACAAAGCTCTCGATTGTGTCCTCTTGTTTGATCATCTCAAAACTTGTCTATGTAGGCTCGTACCCTCATGTCCTTATACACAAATTATGCTTGGATAATCTCACACACCCATTTCTTCTCATAGTATCATATATATATATATATATATTGTGTGTATAAACTACCTCCTACCCTTGTTTGACATACAAATTGTGTCAACTAATCTCACACACCCATTTCTTGTCATATCATCTATATTGTTTGTACATACTATAACCCTTGGTGGATGCACAAATTGTGCCTACATAATCTCATTTACATAGTTTTTCTCATATTATCATTTGCATAATCTTAACCCACATTTCATTTTATATTGTCATATATATTATGTGTATATAGCTTACTTCAACTCTTATTTGATGCAGTATGAATTATTTATTCTACTAGTACCCCTTCTCCTTTAATGATAATAATATATACACATACTCTTTGGACACCAAGAAAGTCTGTCTATGGTGATGCTTTTCTTACATGTACACACCGAGCTGAGGGAATCCATTTTAGACAAGCAATATGATTCATCCATATTCATATTTGATATGTGCCTCTCCACATATTCCATATTCTTGTCCTAGTTTCCCATCTCTTCTAACACCCATATAAGAAGTCAACACAACAATCATGATAAGGGTGACACAAAATTGCCTCTTGGATTCATATTCCATCCCACTAATTAAGACCTCATTACACATTATCTCTTGAGAAAGGTTTTAGACAACAATTTCACAGGAAGGGCCATTGTTGAAGTGGACCTCAAAAAGTGTGGGCCTTGTGATCTCCCTATTATGTTAAGTTCCCTCCTTTATTGTTCATTGTGTGTGTAATTAGGTGCACACCCATTTGATCTTGAATGATGATATGTGCATATTGAATGTTGAGTGTCTATACTGCATACTCCAAAATCATCCATTTCATACCTACATCTATACACAATATCTTTCTAGTTTCTTTCTACTCACACACCCATTTCATTTCATATGATCATTTGAGAATTGTGTCAATCTAAGCTCTCAACTATTTCCTCTTGTTTGATCATCTTATAACTACTAAATGATGATTATTGTAGAGGACTAGTTCCAAATGTCTACTTAATAATCTCTAACTTATGTCTACTTAATAGTTTCAAATATTTACTTCCTATGTCTACCTATGTCTACCTAATAATCTTTAACTTCTTGTATGCAAATCTATTTTGCCAATAATTTATAAGCTATATTTGATGATTTATATAAATGCATATTCAATGATGATCTGAATAAATATGTATCTAGTGATATGTCTGACATGAAGGATATAACATCAATTTTTTTTTCTCTCAACAATCTTTTCTAGATATGATAAATGAATTTTTATTATGAAAAAAGAAGTATCACTAGATATGATATACTTCTATGTTAGATCGATTCTCAAATGATTGTAACTTCAAGTAATGTTTCTCTTTTAGATATATTACTCTCATAAAGTCTATATGATGTTTTTATTAGCTTAGATGGAAATCTATATTTGTATGAGTGAGTTGTCCATCTCAAATATAAATGTGATTGATTCCTTTGCAAGGTCAATCTATATGGAATCTCATTCTTTTAATTCATAAGCTCCATATCTTTAACAATCGTTACAACTAAATAATAAAATCCACTATTGTTGCATAAATTATTTTCTAATATATCTATTGCTTACCATTCCACTTATTTCCCCAACTAGTTAATTTAAAATGTTCATATGGGAACTTTACTAGCATCTAGCTTTCCTATGTTAAAATGGGAACTTTGGAACAAATTATAGACATCCATCAGAGTATAAAGGATAGAGTAATTTTGAGAGATGGTGTAGTTGCAAATGCTTAGGTAAACAATGATGCAAACTGTGGAAGCACATACAAGACATATAAATAAATTGAGGCACATACTCACATGTACATATCAAACTGAGTCCAAAATGGAGATGAAAACATATACAACTTTTACATACTCAAATTCTTTTGGAAATATATGTGCATGTATTTTTTACTTACTGAAATTGCAGAAATAATGAACTTTTATTGTTTTCCCTCAAACAGTCTATACCAAATGATGTCTAATTTGCACTCCCTGGAGCCCCTATGACTTGATCGAGCTATATAGGGTGAAAAAAAAACTTCCCCAACCAATCCAAGTCAATTGGAAGGCATTAAAAATTTAGGGTCTAAATGAACTTTCCCTTTAAAATCCTTCTAATCTTTAGAATTCAAAATTTTAGATTTCTAACTTACATTTCTTTGCTTTAATTATGGATTTAAAACTCATTCAATTTTCTTCCATTTGTACTTTGAGAATAGTATACCATATCTAATACCCTTACAAATTATTGTATTCCTAGGTGGGCACTATTGGCCCCCCTTACATTCATTTGACCTTGATATAACAATGAGAACATAGTGCTCAATTTATATATAAATGTGTGTGTGCTCCATTTTTTAATACTTCTATTTTTTAGCTAACACATGTAGAAACTTGATCCCCTTTATCGAGCATCCCTTATAGTCTCATGGATTGACAGGTATAATTCTATACATCATATAGAGATAGTTTATTTAATATAATTATGAATGGTAAGTTTTTCTGATACAACATTTTATTATTAAGTTTTTTTGTTTATATTTTTATATTTGATCTTTGTCTCAGGGCCACATGGATTGACAACTACATGGCAGAGACACGGATATTGGTACTCCAAACTCTTTTTCTTGATAGGTAAAGCTCATTGTAATTGTTCAAATTAGCTAACATAAATATGTTATTTTATTATGTTCTTTTCTTTATAAGTGTATTGGAGTAAGTTTGATAGTGTCAATAATATGAATGACATAGAGAAATGCTTGGGGAAAAGGAAAGGAACCTATGTTAGTCCTTGAGGAGTGCAAGTAATCATTTTCTATTTTTTATTTCATTTTATGTAACTAAATGTTAATAATTGTTAATGAATGTCAACTTGTTTAGTACTACTTGTGTTATTTAATGTTAACAAATGTTATGTGTTTATGTACTAATGTTAATGAATGTTAAATGTTAGCTTTAGAAATTATGAGATTACTTTATGGATGCTCATAATTTTTTTTAGTTCACGTGATAATGAATGAATGTTATATTTTATTAATGGATGAAAGAATGTTGGATGTAACAAGGAATTTAGAGTTATGGGGGGGGGGGGGGGGGGGGGCGACGGGGGGGCAGTTGAGCTTCCACCTTCATGTGGTTGGCTCTATTAAGTAGAGAATAGTAAACTATTCTCAAAGTAAAGTAAAGCATACACTGGAGTTTCAAGATCTAAAATTTGTTATAAAACAGAGGTAACTCAACCCTTAAAACATGCATGGTGGTTCCAACCTTTTTGCAATGCATACACCTCCATGCTAAGCTTGTGATCAACAAAAATGTACAGGGAAAAAAAATTTCTCAAGATTTTGGTATTCCTCAATATACAATTGATCCAAAAAACTTCTACATTGATCTCATTCAATTATTTTTGGCATAAAAACATGTGTCTCATTGATTTTCATGATCTTGTAAAGCCAAAAGACTCCTAGTCTTCATTTTTTGCCAAAGTTGCATAGTTGCAAAAATGTAACTTTTGCAAAATGCCAACCTTATTGAACCAATATGAATTCCTATTTATGTAACCCTTCTAAGATAGTTAGATGACCCTAATTATGAACTAATTTATATAATTACATGCCATAGGATAATTTGGTAACTTAATCATTATGGATTATAGGTGTGCGAAGTCATGCCAATGCCTTACAAAATAGGCCTTTATGCAACTTAAATAAATCAAATGACTTGAAAAATTGAAATGACCTATTCTAATATGCATGATGGAGTTATTTACATATGGAGGTGAAATGCAAAGAAAAGTTCTTCATGTAGGTGCCCCAACACCATACACTATGGGGAAATTTATCTCAAGCCCACTTGAGATGAGCTTCTTTATGTCTTCCTATGCCATCTAAACATCATCCACATCTAAATAGCCTCTAATTTTGACCAGGTGTTGCTTATACTCCGTTCATATAGTCTTCTTCACAACTTTGGTATCAAGTATCCTCTCTAGTTTTGGAGATTCCTTCAATGGTAGGTCCTTCATGTCCTGTACATTTGTAATCTACTCTAAATTAACTTCTTCATTACCTCCTTTGAATGGTATGAGGTCTACTATATTGAATATGGGAGAGATCCCAATCTCAGGTCATAGTTGAATCTCTGTTCCAAACCTCGAAGTGTCCCACAAACTTCACATCACATTCTGAAACTATATTGAGAGGTATCCCATGATTCCTTATAACTTATTTGAAAAAAAAAATCTTCTCTATGGGAAGCATCATTGGTTGATTTGCATGGAAAGAGATGACCCATCTTACTAAACCTATCAACTACCACAACACACTATCATGTCCTCTCTATATTCTTGGAAACCCCATCACAAAATCCATTGTTATGCTTTCCTATGGCCTAGATGGTATTGGAAAAGGTTGATGCATCCCTGTATTTGTAGTCCTCTCAAAATCATGCATGTTTCTGCAAAGTTTCTAACATAAATTTGATGTTTCCCTCATTTGAATAGAAGTTTGTCCTTAATCATAGAATCAAAGAATTCAACATGACACCTATCAGAAAACTCCATAATACCTTATAAATTTCTCGAAAATTAGGATATGTTGCATGCATGTCTTTAAGTGCTTCAATTCTGACACTTTCTAGTTGAGTATGAGAAATAGTCATGTTCCTTCTACTAATTGAATCAACTAATTTATTGGCTATGGACTTCTTGTGCTTGGTGGTGAAGGTATAGGCATTTAAAGCCTCTACCCATTTCATATCCCTATGACTTAGTTTGCCTTGGCTATTAAGGAAACTAAGTGCTCAGTTGTCTGTATACACACTAAACTCCTTTGGTAATAATTAATGTATTCACTTATTAATGTCTCCTCTATAATTCAGTAAGATATTATTATTTCAAATAATCCTACTATGAAGAATTTTCTTCCTACTATACTTTTCTTTAGTAGAAAATATTCATTTTCATCTTCCTTTTCTTTTTTCCTCCAATGTAGTAGGCTATACACTCACCTCATTTGACAACTCCTTTGCCATGAAACCTTATCAGTTTAAGGTATGTTTCTCTCCTCACTATTGATATTTTACATCTCTTTATTATGCATTTCAAACTTTCTTGGTTTATCATTTAATGAATTGATCTTTTGTATGGATAAGTATCATAGAGTAGTGATTTTTTTGGCTTCAACTCTTGTACTATCCTAATCAATGAGCTATTTGCATCCATCATTTGTGCACCTATAATCAAAGGTGTGTAACTTTATCACTTGTAACTATTATTTTCAAATACTACAAATAAGTGGTTTTCACAATAGTTTCTTCTAATTTTGTGGTTCTCTTATATTATGAAATGAGAGAGAACTTTATGTTAGAAACTCATTTGTGGGAGAAAACTTCCACAAGTAAATTTAGTAAGTATCTAGTTCAAACTCTACAATGCCTTGTTATAGGGAAAGTGGCTTAAAACTCTACCGGTGAAAAGATACAATGAAGTAAAATATGAATTCTTCCCCGAGCTTAGTCTTTTGTTGTGAACTGATTTGGATTCCACATTCAAAAACTCTCATAGTAATTATTAGGGGAAGTTTTTTTTACATAATTTTGTGGCACAATCATAGTAACTTTGACAAGTAGTATATTTTAAGTCTAGGAAAAAGACTTGTTTCAAAGGTTTTTTCCAACTTTTGGCAACTAACTAGGTCTTGCATCATATTTCTCGTAGGCAACCATTTACATACCTCATTGTAGTTGTTAATACAATATACATGCTATTATGTCTCATGCAAGTATCCACCTACCCTTGTCAAAATCATAATAGCAACACATTGTTGGTATAATTGGCCATTACATGCTTTCACATTTCTTATTATTCCATATTCTTTGAACTTGTAGATCATGCTAGTGCTCTTTGTTTGAAGTCCGACGATCTCTGCATAGTATAATTGTGTCAGTAAAAATGTTTGTCAGTCAATGATTTCCATGTTGGTAGTGGTATAAATTTTTTCTTGCTACAAACCATTTTTTTAAAAGTTGACTTAAAATCTACACAGATGTTCTAAAATAGCACATAAATGATTATATGAGGAGTTTTGATTGTACAGCTAGCAAATATCCAACTTAAGGTCACATTATTGGAATGAGAATTAAAGTAAAAACATTTATTCAAGCGATTGACATAATTGTGTCAATATCATTAAGTTGATTTACATTCCAATATGCTCGATATGTGCCACTTTTATTATATACAATCCTCATCTAATCATTTGTGCGCTATTTTAGAACATTTCTACAAATTTTAAGTCAAACTTCAAAAAATGGTGTATGGTGGGAGAATACTATATCACTACCAAAATGGAATTCGTTAGCTGGAAAATCCTTTTCTTGACACAATTATACTATCAACATATCATTGGATTTGTTATGTCATAGTAGTTATTTTTGATGTAACATAGAACAAGGATTCCATACATTTGACAACATCTTCGTTAGTAAATTCAACTACTTATCGTTAGAATACCGATGACTAAACATCATACCTCCAATGAAAGTGACAACAGTCAAGTTACTTTCATGAATTTTACTTCCCCATATCCTACCTGACAACATTTAACATTGGTATTGTGACACCTTTTGATTCTATAAAAAAGTTTGATGCCCATTCAACGACGGATCATTTAGTCGGTTGACCATAAAAAAATGGTCCCAAATGTAGTGGTGCACTATTTGTCTTATCATAGTGTATGATGAATTGAAAATAATTTTTTTTCTTTATTTATGAGGTGTCTTTTGACCATCATGGACAAGAACAATTTTTTAAATGTGCCTTTGAGATGCAATAGAAAGTTGTCTATCACATTGATAATTGATTGTCATAAATGTGTTTATGTTAATGTTTATGTCGAAAGATAGATAATGGAAGGGCATTGAATGTGGGGACTTTGGGAAGGGTTGAAAATATATATTGTCTTGATATATTCTACGTGTTACTAAATCTAGTGCAAAAATTTCTTTGGCCAAAACAATTGTTGCATATGTTAATCCTATGCATCATTATATTGTTTCATCCCCCATACACATTTGTGTTCAATTGTACATATAGGAATATGTACATGTAGTTATGTAACATGATTACACAAGATCCATTTGATCCACCAGTTTTGGGTTTCTAGGCTTCTTGGGAAAGGTCAGGGTGTTCTCCATGTCAGGAAGAACCCTAAGGGAGCTAACCACTTTGTGGTTGAGCATTAAAAGCACGAGCCACACTCCCATCTTGAGATAGTAATACATGTGGATGGACATAGATTTGATGACATATTTCTTTTCTATATATGTTTCTTCATGATATTATTCTCATGTGATGTAATCATTTTGTAATATTTGACTGGACATGAAACTTAACATATTTATGTGAAAAGATTTGATGTGTGATATACTTGGTTTTTATGTACATTAATGTATGCTCCTTTTTTAATGAAGCCAATGTGTAGGTCGACTTCCTTTTTGTAATTTCTTATATATTTAGTCACGTGACAACATGTTGTGCTCAACAATTGGGACACTTGACATATGAGATGTAATTGGTTGAATTTCATTTGCAATTTAGAATTGGAAAATAAATCATTTTGGTTGATACAATTAATTATAAAGATATACCATAGCCTTAGATATAATAATTCTCATGTAAATCAAACATCGCATTAAAATTTATATGTTTGAATTAACCACTGCCATATAGTAGTAGTACTTGCTTCTTATTTATAAATTAAATGTAATTATAGAAGTTAAACATTGTAATAATTAAATGATAGAGTGAATGAAAGATACATGAGTTGTGATTAGTTTTTAAGAATTTTTTTAATCGGTAAATGATCGAGGCCTTTTAATTATATAGATGAAAATAAATAATAGTACAATGTTTCTCTGTACAAACAAACACTGGTAGGAAAGAATGGAGAAGAAAATCTCCAATCTTGCCCGAGACTTTTGTCCTATACAAATTACAAATTTAAAAGGGGTATACCCCAATTTATTTTCACCATGAGTGATATATATACATGACCATTTTTATTATTACAACTATTCCATGTCTATTCAAGTGTAGTCCTATTTCTTGTGTGTACTACCGAGATGATAGTTTCTACCTTCCTTTACCTACTATTCTAATACTACAACTAAGATGAGTCCTTAGAAATATTAGGAAATCAAGAATTTTATAACTTACTCCCATTGATTACTGAGTTTGAAAACCCATTTTAACAAATTTTGTTTCCTTCTTGAGATCTTAAGTTCAATTTTTAGTTTTTAAGATTGCTAATGCTCCTTATGTGGTTTGAGTTTGGCAAGAAAAGTTTTGAAAGCATAAAGCCTAAATAAATAAAGTTGGTGACACAAGATGGTTAAAACTTACATATTGAAGATGACGATAAAAGGATGAAAGAGTCTAAGACCCCATAAGAAACCTAAGGATCCTTCGAGAGAATCCAACCTATAAATAAAAGTTTGATAAGATTTGTCTAATGCTTTAGGATAATTTCCAAAACTAAACCAGAAAAGGAAACTTCCTTACTAACTCACTAAAATGCATCGATTAGTGATAGAATAGGGGAAAGGGAAAAGTCATAACCCTAAATGTTAGAAGAAGAAATATCAATATTTACTCTATTTACAATAATTTGATTCATTCAAACATAGTGATTGGGAATCAAAGACATGCATCAATAGATAAGGCTTCAAACCAATTCCACACCATAACACAAGGCATACAATAATTAACAAAGTTGTATTATAAAGCATCAGATATTTACAATCTGAGATACCAAAAGAGGGAGAAAAAGAAGCTACTATAGCTGATTACAAAATCCTAATAGACCTTACAATCCATCATCTTTATACAAAAAATAAAGATTCCTAGAATACAAAGCAAACAATTGATACATAAGGTACAAAAATTAAAGTCTTTTACTATTAAAAGCTAGGACCCTATGAATGCATATCAAGATAAGCCCTAGGACCCAATATAACCAGATAATCTATAAAACCACTATAAAACCATACCTAACAACCATCCAACAAAAGAACTAATAATTCTCCTTCTTCACACAAGCCATGATGATTTTTGAAGCTTCCTTAATATTCATCACAGGATGCCCTAGAGGACATACATAAGCCATTTTTTCTTTACTGGACTTGTATAAATTTGGAAGAATGAATTCAATGTCATCCAAATTATCTAAATCCACCCCCAACTCAATGTATGCAGAGTACATATTCAGATGGTTTTGAAGCCATACCATGTTCTGCTCCTCCACAATCCCTCTCCAGCACAACAAGAAGTTTATATTGGCTTCCATCTTCAGTCATACTTGATAAAACAGAGCATTGTCCCTTATTAGATATAATAGGACACCTATGGACATTAGCTTTCCCTAGGCTACCTGGAGTATGGCTCATGTAGATCTCTAGAAGAGGAATTCTCAATTGATGATTGATACTAAGAATTGCATTCTCTAAACCCTCTAGCCATGTGGGGTCAAATAAATTACAATAAAGGATAATAATCTCAGCATGGCCAATATTTTCCCTAGCCAAACAAGCAATGAAAGACCCAATTACCGAGTTGTTGGTACGCCATGTATAATCGTAATCAAAGGATTTCTTTCTGAAGACCTTGCTAATGACTACCCTAGATAAATCATCCACTGGATTCAGGATTCTATTCCACCTTTCAGGCTTTACACTGCCACTAAATGCCATGGTTTGATTTTCTAGGGCATGAAAAATAACTACAACCATCTCCATACTTACACTTAGACAGATATCGATAAACAAAGACAAAAGCGACAGATCATGAACTAAAAACAATGACGTCGTATTTATAAAAGTAGCCCGAGATGAAGGATCTAGAAATCATAGACATTTCGATGATTAAACTACATGATCAATTACAAAATTTTGCCACCATGATTACCAAATTTCTTTATTCGATATTGAAAATTATTAATAGTTAAGATCCTAAGGGTTGATGTGTTCAAAAGATATAGAGTGTGAGAAAGGTGTATTGAAGAAGAATGTTAATAATACTCAATCATGAATTTATTGGTCTTGATATATTAATATATCCTCACCATATACTCCTTTATTTGATAGATAATTTTCCTTTTGGTTACCTTCTCAGAATATATGTTGAATTTTTGTTTCTTCTAGATGGTCAAATTATTTTAAAACATCTTTTAGTTTCGAGTTCAGCATCCAATTTGGAGTACATACCTTTTCCTTAAGGCATTAAGAACAATTTCGGAATCCCCTTCTATTATTAGTTTCTTAATTACTATTCTTAAACTTAATTGAAGTCCCTCTTCAAGGGCTTCTAGTTCTAGTAAATTATTTATGATGATGCCCATAGGCTTAACTCTTTTAATGACCCATTTTCCAAAGCCCATATTAATGATGCATCTTATTCCAACTTTACCAAGATTTCCCCTAGATGCTCCATCGAAATTCAACTTTGACCATCCTATCAGTGAAGGTTCCCATTTACATTTTCTCCTTACTTCCTGATTGTTCTTATTGTATACTAGTGGTAGATTGATGAGTTTGTTCCAATTTCATTTCATTTCACCATCCCATTCTGTCAAGGATCCTTCCTCTTTAACTGTTTTCCTTTAATGATTATTCATGACTTCTGTTATACATGCTTCTATTTTGTTGAGTAAAGATGCTATATTTAGTTCCGAATCACAAAAAATCTATCTATTCCTTTCATTCCAGGTCTCCCATATAATTATAGATGGGCTAATGTTCTAAAGTTTTCTGTAAACTTTAGAAGAGCATCTATTAGGCCAACCAATCGAGTGACCCTTATAGCTTCTAGATAGAGGTGATGTCCAAAAAAGCTTTTGTTAGAGCCATTCCCAACATTTTTTTGCATATGAACATTGGAATAATAGGTTTTTGTTGACTCACTTTCTTTTTTGCATAAATAGGATCTTGAGGGTCCCTCAAATCCTATTTTCTTTAGTCTATCTACTGTTAAAATCCTCTTTTGAAGTGCTACCTAGAGGAAAATTCCTGCTTTTGGTAGGCAAGTTGAGTCCCAATAGAGTTTGAGGGGCATATTAATAGCTTCCCATCTTTGTGATTGTATTATTAGGTTGTATCCTTTTTTTATACTATACCTTCAATCTTTAGAGGCTCCCCAAATGAGTCTGTCTCTTCTTTCCTTATGATTAACCTCTCGTTGATGAAGTATTTCCTCAAGTTTCTTCTTTTCTTTAGGATCTAGATCTATGTTTTACAATGATATCCATTCCCATATATCTTTCTCATATTCCTTCTAGTTTTGTTTATAATTGCTTACTTTTGTCTCCCATATGTTTACTAATAAGTTTTTTACATTGGCAGGGATGCCTAAGCTATCCAAGGAGGGAAGAGCATCCCGTAAATCCTCCTAGAAGAGTGCTTCTTCTCCTTTACCTATATCCCAAGTAATATAATTACTAATTAGAGATCAAATTTTACTATAGAATCCCAACTTTCTAATCCTTTTGGTAAATTACGCATTCTAAAAGGGAAGTTGGATATGCTTCATTTAAGTACTCTTTTGTATGGTATTTTTGCCCACTTTTGGTCTCGTTCTTGATAGATTTTCCATACTAGTTTTGCTCCTAGTACTTTGTTTTTCCAATTGAGGTTTTTTTATACCTAAGGCCCCTAACTCCTTGGATTTGCAAATATCATCCCATTTTATTAGGGCCATTTTATTATGCTCATCTGTATCATTCCAAAAAAAATTTCTTAGCTTTACTTCTAGCCTTTTATTCACTTTTTTGAAAATGGGGGGCATGACATTTGATATGTGAGAAGTGTTGATAATACAACTTTAATTTTTGTAACTTTGCCTGCTTTTGTTAGCTACTTTCCTTTCCAACTTCCTATTTTCTTGTCAATTCTTTCTAGAATATCAGTCTACCCTTTATTATGTCTGGTTCCTTTTTCTAATTCTATACCTAGATATTTGAATGGAAATGATCATTTTTTATATCCCATAAGGTTGCATATTTGGTTTTCTAGATCATGCTTGGTATTAATAAAGACAATTTTAGACTTACCTGCATTTTCTTTTTGTCTAGATGCTTCCATATAATGATGAATGAAGTTTTTGAAGTTTTAGGCTTCTTCCATGGAGCTTTCTCTTGGTAGAATTGTATCATCAACAAATTGTTGGTGAGTGATATTTGGAGTATTTTCTGTAATAGTAATTCCTTTAATTTTACCCTCTATCTGGGCACTTTTTATTGTCCTCCTGAAAGCTTCTGCCATAATGATGAATAGGGATGGAGACAAAGGATCTCCTTGTATAATACCTCTTGAGATATTGAAATATCCTTCTGGGGTTCCATTTATGAGGAGTGACATTTTGAGTGTTGATATACATTGGAAAATGATGTTGATCCATTGGTGAGAGAACCCAAAGGCTTCTAATGTTTTACATAAGAATCTATAATCCACCATATCGTATGCTTTTTGTATGTCCAATTTCATAAACATACTTGCCCCTTTATTCTTGGTTACAACATGTATCATTTCTTGAATAATGATTATACCATCTAAAATGGATCTTTTAGGTACAAAGCCTATTTGTTCCTCCGATATGAGTTTGGGAAATATCAATTTATGCATCGAGCTAAAACTTTTGAGAGGATTTTATATACAATATTGGAAAGAGCTATTGGTCTAAAATCCCCAGGAATTACTGAATCAAGTTTTTTGGGTATGAGAGTCAAGAAAGTATGAATGATCTCTTTTAATATTGATCTGCCATTTCTAGATGCACCTATAGCTTTCCATAGATCTATCCCAATAATATCCCAATATTTTTTATAAAAGAGGCATGAAAGCCATCTATCCCTGGTGATTTATCAGGATTTAGGCTAAAAAGTGTAGACTTGACCTCTTCTAATGATAGAGGTTTGTTAAGTAATTTATTATCTTCTATAGAAACCAACTTCGGGATGGTTTCTAACATCTTTTCTTGTGTATTCCTATTAGAGAAGTCAAAGTTGTTTAGTATGTTTTTCAAATAATCCACAAATACTTCTGCAATATTCTTCAGGTTTTTGATGATGTTTCCATCTCTGTCCTTAATCTTTGTAATTTTGTTTTTAGTTCTATTAAAAATAGTGTTGTTATGGAAATTCTTTGTATTATGGTTCCCTTCTACTAACCATGTTTCTCTTGATTTTTATCTCTAGAAGATCTCTTCTTTTGCTAGTATTTCCTCCTATTTTGTAAGTAATTCTTTTTCTTTTAGGTATTTCTCAGTATCCATTCCCTTTTTTATAACTTCATTATTTATAATTTTTAGGTTTTCTACATTATCTATTTTTTTCTTTAAATATATTATTAAAATGTGTATTGTTCCATTTTAGGATATTTTCTTTGATCGTTTTCATCTTATAAACAAAGCAATACATTTTTGATCCTTGGAAGTGTCCTTGTGACCACCATAGTTTAATGTGTTCCATGAAGTTATTGTCTAGAAACCACATTTTTTTTACATTTAAAGGGGTTTCTCAAGGGTCTCATAGGTTCAGTTAATTCAATTCTTACTGGATAATGGTTTGATCCTACTATTGGTAAGATTGTTGACTCTAGTACCATGTTTATGTCTGTTAATCCCCCTTTGAAAAAAATTCTATCTAGTTTTTTTTCTATGTAAGTGAATTTGTTTCTTCTATTATTCCATGTATAAGTTCTACTACTAGTAGGAATATCTAATAAGTTGTTTTGCTCTACCCACCTATTGAAGTCAATAGTATCTTGTAAGATATGTTGCATGCCCCCATATTTTTTGTTCAAATTTAAAATAACATTACAGTCCCCACCTATAAATATGTATTCATTGTGATAGTCACCAATGAATAAGCTTATTTCTTCCCATGGGTGATTCTTTTCTGCACTCTGTGTTGGCCCATATATAATGTAGGGGGTTCAGAGAGTCATAACTTTTGACTCGAATATGGGTTTTCTTAGATTTTTTTGGGTTTTTTCTCAAAATCTATTATTGAGGTGGATTCCAACTAAGCCAACTCTGTTGGGGCCATTTCGACTATTTTTTCGAGAGCTAGAAATTCCATTTTGACCTCCAAATTTCCTTTTTAAAATATCTTAGGTGTTTTTTTTATTTTTTCTGCTTTGTAATAACTTCAAAATTTCTTTCTAAATTTCAAAGATTAGTTGACAATTCATCTTGCCTTAGTTGGGGGCTTTTCTTGGAAAAAAATGAGATTCATAGGATGAGTTCTAAAAATTACCAAAGATGGAAATTTCCATTTTTCCCAAAAATTTGCCAAATATGGTAATTTTTGGAATTGTAATAATTAGGTGTTTGTTTTTATTGTAGAGGCAGAGTAGAGTTGGAGAGTTTTTTTAATGAAGAACTTTGTTATTCTGAAACACCCATCTTGTGTAAAATTCAGATTTATTGTTTTATGATATTGGGGTTACATCATTTGGTATCAGAGTAGTAAGATGGCTAGGAGAGGAAGAGGAGGCGTCACATCGATGCAAAGATTGGTACTAGATATGCAAAGAGAGATTGACCGATTCACTGAGCGACTAGATAATCAAGAAATACAAAGAGGAAATGATACTGATGATGAGGGAGAAAATGAAGACGAGAGACTGGGAGAACTGAGCTACGAAGATAGAGTTCTGAAGGCTTTAGAAGGAAGAAGTGAAGCAATAAAAGTTGATGTTTCAAACTATGTTGGTAGTCTTAAGCCGAAAGAACTAATAGACTGGCTAAATGAGATGAGATTTTTTTTTTGAATGGAAGCCCATGATAGAAGAAAAGAAGATGAAGTTTGCGTGCACAAAGCTAAAAGGGCATGCAATGATATGGTGGGATCACCTCCAAAAGAAATGAGTTAGAAATGACAAGCAGAAGATTAAGACATGGATCAAGATGGAGAAAAATCTAAGAGAAAAATTCTTACCCATGGATTATTCACAAACCCTCTTTCGCAGATTCCAGAATTTGAAACAAAATTTGTCTTCAGTGCAAGACTATACAAATGAGTTCTACAAGCTACCCATGCACATAGAACATCAAGAAAATAATGAGCAGATGGCTGCTAGATATGTTAATGGCTTGAAATTCTCTATTCAAGATGAACTCAACATGCATCATGTTAATAGTATGGAGGAAGCCTACCAACTAGCTCTGAAGGCTAAAGAAAAGTAGAATAGGCAATATAAATTAGAGGAATAGAGGTGGTCAAAGGGGTACGTCAACTCCACTTCGGGGAGGTTTTAATAATGGATGGGGAGAGAGTTTTCAAGGCTTTGAAAAAAGTATAGATGCTAGGCAGGATCCTCTGAATCAAGAAAGAGGAAGGGGGTTTCAAAGAGGTCAAGGCTACGGAAGCGGAAGAGGTTGGGAAAACCAAAGAAGGCCTTTCACTTTTTTTAGGTGCAAAGAAGAAGGCCAAAGGGCTTTTGAGTGTTCCAATTTCAACATGCAAGATAGAAATCAAGGAGGACCATCCAGAGTGAACCTAGCACAGGCTGACAATGAATTTGAACAAGAACTACCTCCAGATATGGGAGAAAGCCTCATGATGAGAAGGACAATGATTATTCCAGCCAAGGAGGATGTAGAGGAGAAAGGCATAGATGATTCATGGCTTAGGACCAACATATTTCAGACGATTTGTACCTCAGGGGGAAAGGTATGTCAAGTAATTATTGATGGAGGTAGTTGTGAGAATATGGTTTCTAAAGAAATGGTAGATAAATTAAATCTCCAGTGTGAAAAGCACCCTCATCCTTATCGGATTGCATGGTTTAAGAAGGGAAGTGAAGTCACAGTAGATAAGAGATGCCTTGTTAAATTTTCCATAGGGAAGGTCTACAAGGATGAGTTGTGGTGTGATGTGATTCCGATGGATGCATGCCATGTCCTCTTGGGTCGTCCTTAGCAGTATGACTGAAAGGTTGTTCATAATGGGGAAAAGAATACTTACACCTTCTAGAAGGATGGATCTAAGGTAGTCTTATTACCTCTAAAAGGTGATGGAAAAATTAAAAGTATGCTATCTGAAAAGGAACTTGTCAAGGAGATGAAAGTGATAGGGTTTTGTTATGCATTGGTAGTACAAAAGGGGAAAGAAGAAGACTTGACTATACCACCAGAAGTAGTTGCAGTATTGGAAGAATATTCAAATGTCATTCCAGAGGAGCTACTTGATGGACTTCCCCCAAAATGAGATATCCAACATCATATTGATCTTATTCCAGGAGCAAGTCTTCCCAATCAAGAGGCATACAAAATGAGTCTGACAAAACATGCAAAACTGGACAAACAAGTAACTGAGCTCATAGAAAAGGGCTTAGTACAAGAAAGCATGAGCCCCTGTGCTATCCCAACTTTAATAACTCCAAAGAAAGATGAAACATGGAGGATGTGCATAGACAATCAAGCCATCAATAGGATAACCATCAGTTATCATTTTCCAATCCCACATTTGGATGACATGCTGGATGTTCTTGTTGGAGCAAAGTATTTCTCTAAGATTGATCTACAAAGTGGGTACCATCAGATCCACATCCGAGAGGGGGATGAGTAGAAAATAACTTTCAAAACTAGGGATGGTTTGTTTGAATGGAAGGTTATGCCTTTTGGCTTGTCCAATGCATCTAGTACTTTTATGAGACTCATGAACATTGTGTTACATCCCTACATTGGTAAGTTTGTTGTAGTTTATTTTGATGATATATTAATTTTTAGTAAGGAAAGGGAAGAACATCTGCAACATGTGAGGATAATATTGGGGGTATTAAGGAGAGAAAAGATCTATGCTAATTTAAAGAAGTGTAGGTTCATGCAAGAAAGCTTGGTTTTTCTAGGATTTGTCATTTCTGCAGATGGTGTCAAGATGGATCCAGAGAAAGTTCGAGCCATTCTTGAATGACCTAGTCTAGATAGTATCACCGAGGTGAGAAGTTTCCATGGCTTGGTTACTTTCTATAGAAAGTTCATTCGTAATTTTAGCAGTATTGTAGCACTTGTGACAGATTGCACTAAGGGTCGAGAGTTCTCATCGGCCAAAGAGGCTGAAGAGAGTTTCCAATACTAAAGAAGAAGGTCACTGAAGCTCTAGTACTAGCACTGCCAAATTTTTACAAAGTATTTGAAGTGGACTGTGATGCCTCACATGTGGGCATTGGTGCTGTACTTAGCCAAGAAGGTAAACCCATTGCCTTTTTTAGTGAAAAATTGAATGATGTGCAGAAGAAATATTCTACATATGATATAGAATTCTATGCAATTGTGTAAGCTTTGAGGCACTGGAAGCATTATCTAGTACCCAAAGAATTTGTATTTACAGACCATATTGCTTTGAAATACTTGAACAAACAAAAGAAATTGAACACTAGACATGCTAAGTGGGTCTCTTTCCTACAAGAGTATACCTTTGTTCTAAAGCACAAATCAGGGAAACCTAATCAAGTTGTAGATGCCTTAAGTAGGAAAGTTGTTATTCTGAATATCATGGAAATAGAGGTGGTTGACTTTGATGCAATCAAAGACTTGTATGAATCTGATAGTGACTTTTGGGAAGTTGTTGATCAGTTGAAGATTCCAGTACTTGGACATGCAGACACTATTCAAGGTGATTATCTATTGCAAGATGGTTACTTATTCAAGGGAAAACAACTATGTGTTCCTATAGGCTCAATGTGAGAAAATATTATTCGATAATTTCATAGTAGTCATATGGCTGGGCATTTCGGGAAGGATAAAACAATAGCTTTGGTGGCAGATAAGTACTATTGGCCAAAGATGAAGCGAGATATCACCAGGTTTGTGGAGAGGTGTCGAGTTTGTCAAGTAGTGAAAGGGCACTCCCAGAACACTAGATTATACATGCCATTACCAATAATAGTTAGATCATGGACAGATTTGAGTATGGATTTTGTATTGGGATTTCCTTATACATAGCGAGGTAATGACTATTTTTGTAGTTGTGGACAGATTTTCAAAAATGGTTCATTTCATTGCTTGTAAGAAAACTAGTGATGCTACTAGGGTGGCTACATTATTCTTTTCTGAGATAGTTAGATTGCATGGGGTTTCTAAAACAATCACCTCTGACCGAGATACCAAGTTCTTGAGTCATTTTTGGCGAACGTTATAGAAGAAAATGGGAATAAAATTACAGTTCAGTAGTTCTTACCATCTACAAATAGATGGACAAACAGAGGTTGTTAATCATAGTTTGGGTTATCTATTACAATGTATTGTTGAGGAGAAGCCCAAAAAATGGGATTTGGCATTGCCTTAAGCAGAATTTGCTTATAACAGCTCAGTGAACAGGTCAACTAGTAAGTCACCATTTCAAGTTGTTTATGGACATAACCCTCAAGGTGTTCTCGATTTGGTGTAGCTTCCTTTGGGTGATAGAGTCAGTGATGATGGAGAAGCCTTTGTAGAGCAGCTCCGCCAGTTGCAAGAAAATGTAAGACAAAAGTTGCAGGATAGCAATGAGTGGTACAAAGCTTCTATAGATGCTACTCGAAGGTATCAAGTTTTTAATGCAGAGGATCTAGTGATGGTTTACCTTAGAAAGGAGAGGTTTCCTACTGGGACTTGTCATAAACTGAAATATAAGAAAATTGGTCCTTGCAAGATTTTGAAGAAGATTAACGACAATGCGTATGAGGTAGAGCTCCCAAGTGGTCTTGATATATCTCCTATGTTTAATATTTCTGATTTGTATACTTTCCATGGTGATGATACGTCTATTGAAAATGAGGATGAGGTAGAATGGACACACACCGTACCCATCAAAAAGAGAGAAAAGGTTGCACAAATTCTAGACAAGAAGACTGTTTAGACTTTTCAGGGTGACTACAATAGATATCTCGTGCAGTGGGAAGGATTAACGCTGACAGATAGTACTTGGATTATAGAATGGGAGTTGCAAAAGCTGGATGAGCCTAAAAGGAAGTAGTTTGAGGATCAAAACTCATAGAAGCTTCGTTCTTTTCAAGCAAGTGATGCAGGGGGTTCAAAGAGTCATAACTTTTGACTTGAATCTGGGTTTTCTTAGATTTTTCTGGGTTTTTTTCAAAATCTATTCTTGAGGTGGATTCCAACTTAGCCAACTTTGTTGGGGCTGTTTTGACTATTTTTTCGAGAGCCAGAAATTCCATTTTGACCTCCAAATTTCCTTTTAAAAATATCTTAGGTGTTTTTAAAATTTTTTTTGCTTTGTAATAACTTTGAAATTTCTTTTTAAATTTTGAAGATTAGTTGGCAATTCATCTTGCCTTAGTTGGGGGTTTTTCCTAGGAAAATTTGGGATTCATAGGATGAGTTCTAAAAATTACCAAAAATGGAAATTTTTGTTTTTCCCAAAAATTTGCCAAATATGGTAATTTTTGAAATTGTAATAAGTAGGTGTTTTTTTTCATTGTAGATGTAGAGTAGAGTTGGAGAATTTTTTTAATGAAGAACTTTGTTATTCTGAAACACCTATCTTGTGTAAAATTCAAATTTATTGTTTTATGATATTGGGATTACATCAATATATATTTATTAGGATGATTTGGAGATTGTTCCTGATACTCTTGATTTTACATCCCATCTAGTTATGATTTGAGGTTATCAAATCTAGGGTAATCTTCCTTGGGTTCCATATCATGCCTATCCCTCCTAAAGCTCCTCTTGATTCCTATAGGATTATACTCCAACTACCCAGTTTCCTTCCTAATCTAATTCCTTTTTTATTAAGTTTTGTTTCTTGTATTAATATGATTTCCGATTCAAATAGTGATATGTTTCGCTTTAGTAAGCATTTTTGGCTAGGGGCATTTAGACCCCTAGCATTCTAGGTTGTTATCCTCATAATGTCATGGGAAGGCTCTCCCCCTTCCCTACTTTTAGAATTTGAACAATCTTTTTTTTGTTCTTTAGCCTAGCCATCTCCCTCTCTCAGTTCTTTAAGTGATTTCTTCCCTCGTTTTGACTTTTGCTTACCACATTTCAGAGTCTTGATGCCTTCCTGATTAATTGAGATGCCTAGGTGTTCTAGATTCTCCTGGGCATTCTTAATGCGTGTTGTATGGTTTTTAAGCATTAATTATTGATCATTAACAAAATTTAATGTCCATTTTATATAAAAAGTTTATTGTCATTATAGAACACCTCTTCATCTAATAAACCAAAACTACATCTCCAAGCTTATATTTAGATGAACATACTATTCAATATAAGATAAAACATATTTTAAAATATGATTATAAAGTAGGTGTTGGAAAGTTAAAAAATTATGTGACATAAAAGTTTTAAAATAGATAAAATATTATCATAGAGATTTAAAAAGAGAGAGAGATAGAGAAGATCATCCAAATTCAAATAAAACATAAGCACTTGTACATGTTAGAATTTTAAAAAAAATTCTTATCTATTTGTTTAAAAAAATAAAAAATTACATCAACAAAATTTAAAATATATCGAAAAGAAATGACTAAGATAAGAAATCCTAATTATTTGATATCATTCCAATTAAAAATAGATTTGAACTCTTTTTTTTTTTTTACAAAACTGCAACATTCACTTGTGTAAATTAGTGAATTTTCACCAATTAAAATAGTTTATTTTTTCATTTTCTAAATAATCACACTTTCTATAAAGTTTGAATTTATATGTTTAATTTTTTTCTAATAAAAATATTTACTTATTTGAAAATATGATTAGTTTAAACTAATTTATGTTTAAGACTTTTTTTTTTCTTGAAGGGCACATTATAAAATTAAAAATTTGGTGATAAAATTATAGTAATAATAATAAGCAAAGTTAGAAAATGAAGAAGAACTAAAAAAATTAACTGAAGAAATAATCAAGAAAGGAATGAATTATGAACACTACTGCAAAGAAAAAGAATGGTTAGCAAAATAAGAAAAGATACTTGCTAAGGAAGAAACCTACTGGCATAAAAAATCTAGAGATATATGGTTGGAAAACGGGGACTGAAATACAAAATTCTTTCACAACAGTACCATCAACAACAAAAATATCAACAGAATCACAAAAATAAAAAACACAGAAGGGAACTGAGAAGAAAATCCTTCAAAATTTTTGGAGGTCTTTATGAGTTTCTATAACATTATTCTGAATAATTTTGACACTTCAAATTTAAAAGCTCAAAAAGTAATGGAAGAACTATCCCCAAATTAATAACAAATGAAAACAAAAAATTTCTAAACAAACCCTTCATAATCGAAGAAATAAAAAAGCACTTTTTAGCCTAAACCTAGACAAATCACTATGTCTGAATGGTTTCAAAGCATTCTTCTTCCAAAAGTGTTGGGATATTCTTGGAACTGAACTATGGAAAGCAATAGAAGCCTCTAGAAATGCAAGATCCATATTAATAGAGATAAACAATTCTTTCTAACACTAATTCCAAAAAATGAAAATAATGAGGAACCTAGAGACTTTAGACACATTGCTTTCTGCAATACAATCTACAAAATACTATCCAAGGCACTACCAAACACACTTAAAACTCTCCTCCCAAAACTAATATCAGAGGAAACAACATGATTTATTCTAGGGAGGTCTATCTTAGATGGAATAATTATCATCCAAGAAATAATACACTCAACCCAAAACAACAAGGAACCAATATGCTTATGAAATTAGATATACAAAAGGCATATGCCAAGGTAGATTGGAGATTTCTATGCAAAACCTTAGAAGCATTTGGATTCTCCAAATAGTGGATTAATTAAATTTTCACCTTCATTGCCACCCCTAAGATTTCTCTTCTTATCAACGGTACTCCGAAAGGTTTCTTTGGAATTTCAACAAGAATAAAACAAGGAGACCGTCGCACCATTTTTATTCGTAATAATGGTAGAAGCATTTGGTATGGAAATCACAAAAGTGCAAGAAGAAGGGAAAATAAAAGGAATAACAATGACAAAAGACACTTGAAATGTAACACATCAAAAATCCGCAGATGATACAATCCTCCCAAGGAAAAGTATGGTAGAGGAAGCTCAAAGCTTCAAAGAAATCATACAAACTTATATGGAGGCCTTCGGAGAAAAGGTTAATAATGAAAAATAAGAAATTTTCTTTTTAAATGCATCACCTAAAACATAAATAAATATTTGCAATATAATGGATTTTAGGAAAGGTGAATTTCCATGTAAGTATCTAGGAACACAACTAGAAAAAGGAGCTAAAGACTCCAAAACTTGGAATCCCATTCTAGATAAAATTGACAAATATACAGGCAACTGGAATGGAAAGTGGCTAACAAAGGCATGAAGAGCCACAAAAATCAAAGTAGTTCCTACAATGATTCCCACATACCAAATACCCCATCTCCCTCTTCCAAAAGGGTTAAAAAGGAAATTAGACAACAAATTTAGAGACTTCTTTTGGAAAGGAGAAGAAGAGAAAAATAAACAAGCATTTATCAAATGAGAAAATATTTGCAAACCTAAAGCATTGTGCTTTAGAAATCAAAAAATGGAGTTGGCAAAACGAAGCTCTAGGAACCAAGTTAATTTGGAGAATGTAGCAAGAGAAAGAAAGAAAATGGGAAAAAATTATTGTGTGATAAATATTTAAATCTTGCAAACCCATTATTAGTCTTTAGAACTAGGAAACCCCCTAAATGCTCTAAAACCTAGAACTTTATGCTTCAATGTAGCCCTATGATTGATACAATTTAACTTGGAACATATGGGATGACAAAGAGGCATTATTTTGGGAAGACTTGTGGGATGCATTCCCAACCATAGATAAATTTGAGATACCAATTAATATTAAAAATACTTTAGTAGACCAATGGGGAAATCACATTTATAACTACAAAGAAGAAATAAATATAGAGGGGAAATAAGTATGGAAATGGAAATCCATAGAAGGATTGAATGTGTCAAATCAAGATAAACAAATCTATAAAAATTTAATGGAATAAAGATAGATTAACTCTAAAAATAGGGAAGATAGGCTTATTTGGGGAGCATCTAAGGATGGACAGTACAATGTGAAGAAAGGATATGATCTGACTATCAATTCCCAAAGATAGGAAACACTCAATATACCATTAAACCTATACTAGGATACAACATGTCTCCCCAAAGCAGGCATTTTTCTATGGGCAACAACACAAAAGAGAATTTTAACAGCCAACAGATTTACAAAAATGGGATTTGAGGGCCCAACAAGATGCCCCCTTTGTAAAATGGATTTAGAATCAACAAAACACCTTCTATACAAATGTACCTTTACTGAAAAATATTGGCAATGTCTAAGCCAAAAACTTGACTAGAAATTAGCCTTAGGTGACAATCTCATGAATCATCTAAATAACTAACCAATCTCAAAAACAAAAAAGTATATAGTAAACTATAGAACATTTCTCCATCTATCCTCCTATGGGAAATATGGAAGGAAAGAAATAGAAGAATTTTTGAAAATAAAGAATTGTCAATGTCATCACTCCTCAACAAAGTAGAAACCCGTATCACGGAAGTCATGAACAAAAATCCCAGAAACGCAATAAAGGAAGAAGAATTTTTTTCAGAATGGTATGCTAAAATGTGAAAAAAAATGGAGTAACTTAATAAATACTCCATTAGAATATCCTAAACAAAACAAAAAAGAAAGAAAAGAATGCAAATGGGAACCTCCTCCATTCGGTTGGTCCAAGTTGAATTTTGATGGAGCCTCTAGGGGAAATCTAGGAAATGTAGGTTTATGATATATAATAAGCTTTGAGAAAGGGGATTGGATTGCTAAAAGATCCAAACCACTAAGAAAAATCTCCAACAATATAGTAGAACTAGAAGCCCTAATAAAGGGTTTAAACCTATGTATTGAATTGGAAATGAAAAAAGTAATCATAGAAGGGGATTCTTGAATGATTCTAAATGCAATTAGAAAACAGAGTATCCCTAATTGGAAAATAAATTCTAAATTAGAAAATTACCTTACCCTAGTTGAAGAGTTTGAAGAGCTAAGAATCCAACACATCTATAGGGAAGGAAATAAGGAAGTAGACTTGCTAGCAAATTTGGGAGCCAATGGAGAACAAATATGCATAAAAAAAGTTTAAAAATAAAAAACTATGACATTCACTTGTGTAAATTAGTGAAGTTTCACCAATCAAAATACTTTATTTTTTCATTTTAAAAATAATCATTGTTTCTATAGGGTTTTAATTTATATGTTTAATTGTTTTTCTAATAAAAATATTTATTTATTTGAAATATGATTGGTTAAAACAAATTTATGTTTAAGAGTCTTTTTTTTTTTTTTTTCCCTTAGAGGACACGTTATAAAATTAAAATTTTGGTGATACAATTATAGTAATAATAATAAGGAAAATTAGAAAATGAAGAACTAAAACAACTAAGTGAAGAAATAATCAAGAAAGGAATGACTGATGAACATTAGTCCAAAGAAAAAGATTTGCTAGCAAAACACGAAAACATACTTGCTAAAGAAGAAACCTTTTGGCATAAAAAATCTAGAGATATATGGTAGGAAAATGGTGACCGAAATACAAAATTATTTCACAATAGTACCATGAACAACAAAAATATCAACAAAATCACAAATATAAAAAACATAGAAGGAAATTGGGAAGAAAATCCTTCAAAAAATTTAGAGGTCTTTATGAGTTTCTATTATATTATTTTGAACAATTTTGACAGCTCAAATTTAAAAGCTCAAAAAATAATGGAAAGAACTATCCCCAAATTAATAACAAACGAAGATAACAAATTTCTAAAAAAATCCTTCACAATAGAGGAAATGATTAAGCACTTTTTAGCCTAAACGCACATAAATCACTAGGTCCAGATGGTTTCCAAGCTTTTTTCTTCCAAAAGTGTTGGGATATTCTTGGGACTGAACTATGGAAAGCAATAGAAGCCTCTAGAAAAATATGATCCCTATTAACAGAGATAAACAATACTTTTCTAAGACTAATTCCAGAAAAAGAAAATAATGAGGAACCTGGAGACTTTAGACCTATCGTTCTCTGAAATACAATCTATAAAATACTGTCAAGGTACTAGCAAACTGACTTAAAACTCTCCTCCCAAAACTAATATTAGAGGAGCAAACATGATTTTTTCTAGGGAGGCCTATCTTGGATGGAATAATCATCACCCAAGAGATAATACACTCAGCCCAAAACAAAAATGAACCATGTATTCTTATGAAATTAGATATACAAAAGGCATACAACAAGGTATATTGGAGATTTCTATGAAAAAACTTAGAAGCATTTGGATTCACCAAACAATGGATCAATTTAACTTTCGCTTGCATTGCCACCCCTAATATCTCTCTTCTTATCAACAATACTCCTGAAGGTTTCTTTGGAATTTCAAGAGGAATGAGGCAATGAGACCTAATCTCACCATTTTTATTCCTAATAATGGAAAAAGCATTTGGTAGGGAAATCAAAAAAGTGCAAGAAGAAGGGAAAATAAAAGGAATAATAGTGTCAGAAGACTTTCCAAATGTAACACATAAACAAATCATAGATTATACAATCCCCCTAGGGGAAAGTGCAGTAGAGGAAGCTCAAAGCTTCAAAGAAATCATACAAACTTATATGGAGGCTTCATGACAAAAGTTTAATACTGAAAAATTAAAAAATTTCATTTTAAAAACATTACCCGAAATAGAAATAAATATTTTCAATATAATGGGTTTATGGAAAGGTCAATTCCCATGTGAGTATCTACGAACATAGCTAGGAAAAAGAGCTAAAGACACCAAAATTTGGAATCCTATTCTAAATAAAATTGACAAATATATAGGTAGTTGGAATAGAAAGTGGCTAACAAAGGCAGGAAGAGCCACAAAATCAAAGCAGTTCTTACAGTGTTTCCCACATACCAAATGTCTTGTCTCCCTCTTCCAAAAGGGGTAAAAAGGAAATTAGACAACAAACTTAGAGACTTCTTTTGGAAAGGAGTGGAAGAGAAAAAGAAACAAGCCTTGATTAAATGAGAAAAATATTTGCAAACCTAAAGCATTAGGTGCTTTAGGCATCAAAAAATGGACCTAGAAAAATGAAGCTCTAGGAGCCAAGTTAATTTGGAGAATGTACAGGGAGAAAGAAACAAAATGGGCAAAAATATTATATCACAAATATTTAAACCATGCAGACCCATTATCAGTCTTTAGAACTAGGAACCCCACTAAATGCTCTAAAACCCGAAACTTTATGTTTCAATGTAGCCCTATCATTGATAAAAAAATTAACTTGGGATATAGGGGATGAAGAATAGACATTAATTTGGGAAGACTTGTGGGATGGATTCCCAACCATAGATACTTTTTAGATACCAATTAATATTAAAAATACTTTAGCAGACCAATGGGGAAAGCACGTCTATAACTACAATGAAGCAATAAATATAGAGGGGAAAGAAGTATGGAAATAGAAATCCATAGAAGGATTGAATGTGTCAAATCAAGATAAACAAATCTATAAAAACTTAATGGAATAAAGACATATTAACTCTAAAAATAGGGAAGATAGGATTATTTGGGGAGCATCTAAGGATGGATAATACAATGTGAAGAAAGGATATGATCTCATTATTGATTCCAAAAAATGGAAAACACTCAATATATCATTAAACCTGTGTTGGGATACAACATGTCTCCCCAAAGCAAACCTTTTTCTATGGGGAACAACACAAAAGAGAATTTTAACAACCAACAAATTTACAAAAATGGGATTTGAGGGCCCAACAAGATGCCCCCTTTGTAAAATGTATTTAGAATAAATAGAACACCTTCTATACAACTGTCCCTTTACTGAAAAAAGTTGGCAGTGACTAAGCCAAAAACTTAACTGGAGATCAACCTAAGGTGACAATCTCATGAATAATCTAAACAACTGGCCAAATCTAGGAAACAAAAGAGTATATAGTAAACTATGGAACATTTCTCCATCTATCCTCCTATGGGAAATATGGAAGGAAAGAAATAGGAGAAATTTGAAAATAAAGAATTGTCAATGTCGTCACTCCTCAACAAAGTAGAAGCTTGTATTATGGAAGTCATGAACAACAATCTCAGAAACACAATAAAGGAAGAAGGACCTTTTTTAGAATGGGATGCAGTAATGCAAAAAAATTGGAGTAACTTCATAAATCCTCCATTGGTATATCCTAAACAAAACATAAAAGCAAGAAAATAATACAAAGTGGGAACCTCCTCTAGTAGGTTGGTCCAAGTTGAATTTTGATGAAGCCTCTAGGGGAAATCTAGGAAAGGTAGGTTTAGGATGTATAATAAGCTTTGAGAAAGGGGATTGGATTGCTAAAAGAGCCAAACCATTAGGAACAATCTCCAACAATATAGCATAACTAGAAGCCCTAATAGAGGGTTTAAACCTATGTATTGAATTGGAAATTAAAAAAAAATCATAGGAGGATATTCCAAAATAATTTTGAATGCAATTAGAAAACTGAGTACCCCTAATTGGAAAATTAACTCCAAATTAGAAAATTCCCTTACCCTCATTGAAGATTTTGAAGAGATAAGAATACAACACATTTATAGGGAAGGAAATAAGGAAGCAGACTTGTTAGCAAATTTGGGAGCCAATGGAGAACAATTATGCATTAAAAAAGTTTTAAAAAATAAATAAAAATAAAACAACATAACTAAAAGATAGGTTATAATTAAAATAACATAAATATAAAACACATCATCGAGACATGAAATACCATAGTCATAACATAACCCAAAGACTATAAGTATTTAGCATATTGGAAATAGGTGGAAGTAATCAAATTATTCTACATAGAATAGAGGTTAAAAAGAAGATCAAGTATTTTGATTATAACATGCTCAATAGAATTAAGTTCATTATAAGATCCCTAAGCGTTAGACTATTTAAGATTTCAAGACTAACTGTTTAAATGAGCTTGAAGCATAGGTAAATTGCTAGAATTTAAGAAGGAACAATGACACCAACACCAAAGCGATGTATACTTGATCATCTAAACTAGAAAAAAGGACTTGATCACCTCAGAATCATATTCAGACATAATTATTTCTTAGAATAAAGACAAAGGATATATAAATAGGGATGTCTTCCTAAGCCCCCTAGTGTGATAGGGGCAATTAAATACAAACCTGATAACTATAATACTGTTGAAAGGAGGTTGCAAATGTAATAAGGGAAACATGTTAGAAAACTTGTAACTAGGGTATGTTCTTTGTAATTTTGTATAGGATTTTGTCCTAGGCAAGACTAGAGGTTTTCTTCTACATTCTTTCCTACTAGTGCTTGTTTGAATGTAGACCTTATAATTTTTTTTATTAATTTAATCTATATCTCTTTGGCCTTTTACCGATAAAATAAAATAAATTAATAATAATAATATAAATAGAACTTTTTATAATATATGAAATGTATTTATCAAAAATCTAATTACCTTTTAGATTAAAAAATATATATGATGCTTTTTTGATCGATAATATATTTTATTTTATTAAAAAATCAGAAAAGCACCAAGTACAAACTAGGGATGGCTACAATAAGGGAAACCATTGTCCCATTTGAGAGCACAAGCTAAATCTATAAATATACAATCACTAGAGAGCCAAGAAGCCTCCCCTTTTAGTTTGAGATAGAAGGATTATCACAAAAGATTTCTTCATTTTTCTTTCCTTTTTTCTCTTCACCATGTCCCAACCTTCTTTTACCCTTGTTTCCATATGTTTCCATGGCTCCATGGAGTCATCAGTATCCGATAATGTGACAACTATACTATCCATCCTTTTTTCAACATGTTTTCCGTTAGGGGTATCTTTCTCTTCCTCTCGAGATCCAACTGACCTTTTCTTTTCCTATTCCTCTAGTGTTCCAAATCCATTTTTAAGTTCACACTTACCATCCATAAAAACCTTAACATTATCTTGAGGCAGTTGTGGAACCAACTTTGGAGCCTTAGAGGTACACTGCAAATGTTCACCATGCACCGCCTCAACAAAATTCTTATGTCTTAAATCTCTCTTCTCAACCATGTAAAGTGCAAAGGAGATAAAATTCCACAAGAAGCTTTTTTATCCCTTCTATATTTAGCACATTAGTCTGCCATATGCCCTACTTTAAAGCATTTCCTACATCTCAATTATACCCCTTCATAGTCTAAGTGTTGGACCCAAAACCATTTTGAAGTTTTAATTAGAATCTCACAAGGAAGATCACCTGAAATGTCCATTTCTACCAATATTGGTGCATAAGTTGAATGAAAAATATTTGAAGACCTTTTATCCACCATTAAAAAGCTTCCCAATGAATTATCTATTTCCTCTAAATACTAGTTAAACAAGAAATGGAGAGGGAAGTTAGGAAGCCTCACCTAAGTAGGAACCATATCAAAAACTTGAGGAGGGTTAAAGAATAGGTGCTAGGGCTTCAACATAAGTAGAAATTTATACTCCCAATTCCCAAAAAAAGTCACATAAAATCTTATTTTTATCATTTTTTTTTCAAAAACCATAATGAAGAAACCATTGGCAACATGGTAAATCTTGACATACCTTCCAAAAGCGGGTTATGTTGATTTGATTTCAATTTGTTAAGAACTTTTAGACTCAGCCAAAAAACTCTAAATATTCCTATTAGACCAAGATCTAAAAATACTCCAACATTTTGCATCACTTCAACATCTATAGCCTCCTCTAACACCACTAATAAAGCTTTGATGAAGGGTTTGTGCATAAAACTGCTAGACTATTTAAAATGTTTAGTTGTTAGATCATTCTGAGAGGGTACCCAACACATCCCTATGGGTCTCACTATTCACCCAAATAGAGGATTTTCTCACCTTTTCCTTCTTGTTGGCAAGAATAGAAGGTCCATCACCAATACCTTTTATCTCAACTCATTGTCCTTGCTCCTCTTAACCCACAAGCTCTACTTGCTTCTGTTTGGGCCCATCCACCAAAGATGCCCCAGAATGCATAGTTTTCATTCGTTCAAAGTTTCTATTGCATTTCCCACCATTAATGCATTCCTTTTCTTGGAGCTTCATAGAAATCCCTTTGAATCTTCTACATGTTGCTTCTGTGGGATGGCCATCCCTCCAGCCTACTTAAGTTTGGTGGAGGTTTCTCCTTCCACAAAGCCCCTAAAATCCTTGAACTTTAACTGAGCCACAAGACTATTGTTCACACCTGTAGCCTTAGAAACACAATCCGACCACACACCATTTGGAAGGGGTCGAGTCTCCGAGGTTACTGCAATATAAGAAACCCTAACTCTAATAACAAGAGCATTCAAACTGATTAGGAGTGCCATTATATCCTAACTCATTCTCTTGACATTTAAGCAAATTTACTTTTAAAAATATGTATAATCAATGATAATAGATTTTTACAATCCATAATCTTATATTTTTTGTTTATGGATGAGATTTTGTATTTTTTAATCAAAGTTTCAGATCACACTCAATGATCCATCATTAGGATGAGAGAGCTCAAGTATTAATTCTTAAGCACTCAAATTGCTTGTATTTCATAACTAGTTTACTCCCATGAAAGGTATTGATCTATATTATCATTGATTGATACCTTTCATGGGAGCAAACTCGTTATGAAATACAAGCAATTTGAGTGCTTAAGAATTAATACTCAAGCTCTCTCATCTTGATGATGGGTCATTGAGTGTGATCCGAAATGTTGATGTTTAAAAAACATACATAATCTCATCCAAAAGGAAAAATATAAGATTGTGGAAATTTATTATCATTAATTGATACCATTCATGAGAGGGAACTAGTTATGAAATGCAAGCAATTTGAGTGCTTAAGAATTAATTCTTGAGCTCTCTCATCTTGATGATGGATCATTGAGATGTTGATGTTTAAAAAACACACACAATATCATCTAGAAGCAAATATATAATATGTATGATGTTGATATTTGATATATGTTTATAATTATTTATAAATTTTAAAAAAAATATGTAGAAATAACTATATAAGATAATGAATATTATAGTTGTAATTAAATATCATTTTTGAATTTAGATTTAATAAAATAATCTAATCAATCCAAATTAATTTATTCAAACAAGAGATTTAATGCGTCAAAGTTAAGCCTTATATTGCTTGAAGAGGTATAAAATTATAGAAGTTGGAGAAGAAAATGAAACAACAGTATACAATTAAGTGTATTAAATTTTCACATAGAAAAAACAATTTAGAGAAATGAACATAAAAGTAATACAACAAAAGTTAAGATAAGAATATTTATTTAGAGTTAGTATTAGATAAATTAGTAGTTGGATGTTATAGTACAACTTTATAGATTTTAAATTTAAACAACAAGTGCACGCAGTGGCTTGTGTTTGTTGTAAGTTGTAATAGTTTAAGTTAAAAAAAAAAAAAATAGTTAGAGAATAGTAAGTTGCCATAAGTTATACTATTTTAGGATTAAAGATTTAATAGAGAGTAGTGAATTGTAATGATGCTATTTGATATAATTTAATCAATAGTTGATTAAGAAAAATAGTTTTTAATAAAAAAAATATAATTAGAAAAATTAATTCATATATAAATGTAATGTTACTATTCACTTTATTGTACTTGTCGTAGGCAATGTACTATTGTATTCAATTCTTCTAAATTAATCAATGGTTGCTCACTCTCAAACCAATTAGATATTTGTATTTTTGTTGAGTTTCATTATTACTAAAGTTTTAATACATATTTCTTAATTTTACATTTGATATAATTGATTTTATTCACTTTTGATTGGCTCAATCACTTTTCTCTTATAGGACCCCTTTTTTCGGACCGACACTCCATATTCATATTCTTCAGCAAGATTTTAGGATTCGTTAAATATTTTATTTCTCCTAAAGATTAAACATTAATTATGAGTGATAAGATGATTTGGAAACAATACAATAAGAACATCTATATACAATACACACTAAAAATAGGCCATTTATCTATTATTTTTGAATTCTTAGACAACTTTTCTTAAATCTAATTATTTTGTTAAATGTTTTAAATTTCTTATAGTATTATATTTTTGCAAATATATCCCACCGAGTAGGAACAAAGGCTTGGCAAGTTTGGACTTAAAATGTTGTTCTAGGATGCCAATGCTCAAATTGTGATTAATAACTCTTTGACAACACCATTTGAATTACAATGATCTATTAGGCATGGCTGCCCTTTATCACCCTTCTTATACGTTCTTACAGCTGATGCCTTCGGTTACCTCCTTCATGGTGCGAACCATTTGAATCTCATCAAAGGGATTTCCATTCCTCAAAATCAGGTGGTTATCAATTATCATTTTGCTAATGAAAAGATGTTTTTCTTGCAAAATTCTAAAGAAGAGTTAAATAATACACTGGATATATTGGAATTATATTGTGTTGTTTCTGGCTCCCAGTTGGCCCATAATAAAACTGAATTTATGATGACCCATTCTGAGCAGATTCCAAAGTGGCTTCCTAAGGAATGGAGGTGTATTAGGCATGATGAGATCACTAGATATTTGGGCATTCCATTTGGTATTGGTGTTTCTCTTTCAGACATGTGGAAGTGGTTTCTTAATCGACTTAAAGATAAATTATTCAATTGGAATAATAGATTCTTATCTTTAGCAGGGAAAATACAAGTTGCAAATAAAATATTCATTGCTTCCCATGTTTACTATTCATCATGTTGGATGCCATCAAAGAGGAAATATGAAGAATTGAACAAACTTATTCGGAAATTTCTTTGGTCTAAATGAGACAGAAATGATGGATTTATTGGTGCTTCCTAGTCTCATTGCATTCAACCAAGGCATAGGGGTGGGTTGGGAATTATAGACCCTAAGACTCAAGGGGAGTGTCTTGCTGCAAAATGGATACTGAGAGCTACTAAAGGAGATGAACCATGGAAAATTCTTGTTCGTAACTATATGTTGCAGGCTGCTACAAATAAAAAATGGCAATTAGTCAATTGGCTTGACAAGATCATCATGGCTCCTTGTTTAAAAATCAAGGCTTCTGTTCCCTTGCAATCCATTTGGAAGGCTTGGCAACATGTTTGTCATTTTCTTTAGTGGAATGATTCCTCTTTGTAGCATGGTTTCAGCTTTGCTTCTTCATCCATTTGGTGGAACAAGTTGGTTCAATACCACAACCTACCCCTTGCTATTTGATTTCCAAAGCATGCCTCTTATTTTTTCACGAAAGGTGTGAGAAAATTTAAGGACATTTGGGACTTTAGTAATTTTGAATGGGCTTCATGGTTGAAGATTAAAAACCAATTTGCTCTAGATAACAAATATAAACCGTTTATCGTATTTGTCCAGTCATTAGTTCCACTTGAGTTGTCCATTAAAATCTATACTCCAAGAGAATGCAACTTTTTTAAAGACTGGAAATGGTTCTTTACATCTCATTTTAGCCATCTTCCACTTAAGAAAGCATATTTGATCTCCTTACCTCATAGGTCTATCCTCCCCTGTCTCAATCAGAAATGGAAATGCAGATTTAGTATGAAGAGATGAATCAATATGAGTGCACAAGTTTGGATATCCAAAGCTGATGTGGATTCACAATTGCTAGCCTGGAAGGTTTTACACCACAAATTATTTGTTGGTGACAAATTAAAATACATTGTTGTGCAACCTATTAGATGCCCCTTTTGTTTGTATACTGAAAAATATGAAACATATATTTTGGGACTACCCCTATGTGAAAAAGCAATGGAATGTTATCTTTAAAAACTTTTCAACTATTTTTCACCATAAATGGAATTGGAAGGAAGCTCTCCTTGGCTTTGGCCTTCATAATGATGTTATTGCTGATTCTATTAGGAAAGTTATCTTAAGACATATTTGGAAAACTAGATGCAATGTTGTTTTTTCAACAATTATTTGCAAGAAAGAGGTATCTTAATGTTGTACTTTGATGTAGTTTTTTAGGTTGCTTTTTTGTTGTCGTAGATATCAGATTTATCTATAAGGAATCCGTTGGCCATGGCCCAACTACAACAACTTAAAGACCAAGTGAATCAGCTTCGAAGCAACTACCATATGGACCTTTGCAAAGTGTTTCGTCATGTCCTTTCAATGTAATGCTAGTTGTTAATTATCTTGTAGTGATTTGTCTTATATGTTGAATCTCTCTTCCAGCTACCTCATGTAGCTGTTATTATTTGCAAATTTGCTTTCTTTCATTAAAATATAAATATAAATAAATAAATAAATAAATATCTATATATATCCCACCAAGGGATATTCAAGGTCAATTTGGGAAATAAAGTAGGTGTATTTTTATTTTTATTTTAACATGTTATTGATTTTACCATTAAAATCCAATCATTAGGGTGAAACTGAAATGTTGAGAGTTCTACTTATTATTCATAGGACTATACATAGTTTTGTTTTGGAAAGAAATGGTCCCAAATGTAATGCTGCCTGCCAACAATGATGACTGGTGCTGGAAACATACTGTAGACCTATAAATACAAAGCTTTTTTTCCAAATTATTACTATACCAGAAGGTGAATATGATATTATATTAATACAGTTTGCTTTCACATAAACTTATTATTAAAATTACTATATGATAAGCGTGGACAAGTATACATTGATACAACGACAAAGAATCTTTACAAAAAAATGTAATGACTGACATTTTTAAAAGGATAAAGAATTACTCATCCCTAAAAAGTAATTTCTTCTCCTTTCTCTTATAGCATGGTCCATGATGATGGCTTACACACTTTCTATATTTGAATTGGTAGGTTTGCATGAATCTAGTCATATCTGATCGTGCAAAATAATAATATAAGCAATACCCAAAGATAAAGACAACAGTTGATCCTCCACATAGTACAGACCTCCACCACCACTCATGATCCTCTACTGCTTGGTGGAAGTAGGTCAATGCAATAGTAATGAAGGTTGTCACAATAATAAGGATTATGAAAACAATGAAGAGGATGTTGTATAGTGTGTAGATTTTGTGACCCCATACACGTGCAAATATATAGCCATAGTTCTAATCCTACTATAACCTAAATATTAAACCTTAATCCTAAACAAGATCATAATCATAATTCTAAACCTAATTCTAACTTTTAATAATGGTATTAGTAATTAGCTACTAGTATAAAATGATTAATATTATATTATATGAAGTTTAAAAGAATAAAAATATAAAACTTTTAAAAAGATAAAAAATATTGATATAACTCATTGCCAAATACATAAATAATTTAAAAGTTTTAAAATATTTGAAAAACTTTTCTTTTTTGTACTACTATATCTTTTCAAACTTGAAATGAAGATAAAAAATATTGATATAACTCATTACCAAATACAAAAATAATTTTAAAGTATTAAAATATTTGAAAAACTTTTTTTTTGTACTACTATATCTTTTAAAACCTGAAATGTTAAGTTGATTAAATGGTTAAGCACATCATTAGCTACTTCAACATTGAAGCCATTGTCATTGCATTGCCAAGCTCTTCTCTTCTTGTGACCACCTTGATTTGATTTGAGCCGCTGAAAAAATGTTGTGCCAAGCATTCTGCCAAACAACAAATCTAGATCCATGTTTAGGCGGATAACTGTGTTACACTAAAAAGATGGTAATGGTTAATTATTATTCTACTAGATAATTAAGGATAATCAGAAGCATTAACATTAAAGAAAAAGATTATAAAAAATTAATCTAAACTTGAGAATAAAATAATGACAAATGTAGGTTTCATACCTTATACCACATAAAAATTACAATTGATGGCACTTGTTTCAAAGTTGACTAATCCAAAAAAAATTATTACTATATGCATGCATATTTAAATTATATATATATATATATATATATATATATATATATATATATATATATATATATATATATATATATATATATATATATATATATATATATATATATATATATATATATATATATATATGATTATTTATATAATTTAGTATAAAAATATTTATATTTAATTTAATTTGCTGAGAAATGGAATATGTATTATCAACGGTAAACAATTCATTTTGTTTTGATAAAAAAATTAGTTTCAATAGATAAAGATTGAGTCAGTTATGTGTCCAAGAGGAAGATTTGGTTATGGCTCAGCAAGTAAATGAGAGGTTGAGATCAAATAGGTTTTCGACAAGTGAACTGAAGAAGACATTGAGCCACATTGATATTCATCAGTTTCCTACATTGACTGATATACTAGAAAATGATTTGGAAAAGCAAGCAACCAACAAGAGAGCTGGACTAGGTTCTTATTTTTATTTTCAAGTCTGCTATTTATTAACCATAAATGTTATCAATATATCTCTCCTTGTAATTGAAAGCATGTGGATTCCACTTTTTTTCCCCTCTTTTTTAGACCATCGCACTGTTTTCCTAATTTCAAAATTATAAATTAAGGACATGATTTGGTGTTCAGAGCTATATTTTAAATTGTTCTATTATAGTACTTTTCTGGATGGTGTTGTTTTTTTTTCCCACAATTTTATGAGTTCAGATTGTTTGTCAGAAGGTTAATACAATTTTGTTTAAACTGGCAAAATTTTACGACAAAGTATAGCATTATAAGAAATTATAAAAAAATGAGTTATGTGGCAAGGCATTAACAATATGTAAAAATGGTCGAAACACATTTCAATGTCTTTTAACAGTACATAAAAATGGAGAAAAAAGTCTTTATCATTCAACATATAGCAAATTAGAGCATCTTCAAATATTCCATCATCTATTGGCTCTATTTGAAGCAATAATTAAAAAACAATAACTAATGTACTTAAACTTTTTTGATGACATCCCTTACCACAATTTAGGGTTTTATATTGTTTTGCCTCTTGTTTGCCATAATATCAACAAGATTTAAACAAATTATTGTCTGCACTGAATCTACAGATTAATAGTTAATAGTCCTGTACACTAGTTATTACTAATTTGAGTGGATTTTGTTCTCATCCAAATTTCAACCCCCATTTCCCATTTGCAATATTCTTCTACTAAAACTCACTATGCACACATATGCATTACATTCTTTTGTGCAATATGCTATTTATATAAACTATTTATTTTAATTTTTGCAATAATTGGATTGTCTATGATAGTAGAGACTTAGATATGTAAATCGAATTTGGAAAAAATCATGATTTTCGAGAAGAGCATTGATAACCATGCCGACCTAATGAAGAAGAACCCAAACAAAAAAAAGAAACTTCATCAATGATAAATTTGTAAATTTTGTTTTAGTCAAATCTCGCTTTATTTGGCACAGCCGTGGCTTAGAAAATGTCTCTTTGAAAACATTTTTTTTTGTTTTGTTAAGTTCGAATTTTCCAGTTTAAATTTTAAATGATTTTTATTTACTTATTTATTTATGTAGGTCATTTACAAACAAGTTTTAGGTATCTCATACGGGCCCACACATGCTTGGAAGTGTACTTTCTTGAAGTTTCAGTTTTTAAATTTACGGTTTTTCTTTTCTAAATTTTATTTTATTTGATAAGATTTTTTAAATTTTGTTGACAATGAAGGGTATGATTTTTTGATAAGTGGTTGTATTTTTTTAAGTAGTTTCAGTTCATTTTCACCTGTTCAATTTTAAAGGCTTAAACAAGGAGAGTTCTTAAAGGAAAATAATTTAATTAATTGTGTAATCCTTACAAAAAGAATTTAAAGCTCTCCCAATTTTGATTGATGCAAGGTTTTATTGACTTTATATAATGTTCTAGAGTTAGGGATCAAAGATTTGAAGATACCTTACCTAATAACAAATTTGTGATTCTATTTTAGTTGACTTTGATGGAATACCTTGATATTTGTCTATTTTATTTTGGCATCTTTTTAATTTTTGTAGTAAATTGTTTAGAATAAGATAAACACTAGTTATGGAGAAAAATAATCAATAAAACACTAATAATAAAGTTGTTCTAGTCACCACAATTTTACCTGTTGATAAATAGACAAGTGTAAACTTTATAACTTCTATTTTTATGGCTCATTTTCTGAAATGGGACAAATTGTTGAATATGACATTTTGATGTAAAAGTTACTCTAATATATTGTTAAGTGGGCATTAAGATATGATTGCATGCTTTAATTTAAATTTATTAAATAATATTTTATAAGTTGTGATTTATATAGATTTATTTTTTATGTAGCTGATGGTAGCATGAGGTTGTTATCTAGATACAAACCATTGAAGTTGTTATCTTGTTATCTTATAGTGTAGTTTTGTTGACGAAAATGGAGTCTATTTATAGAGTACTCTCTATCTCATTATTTGGAGGGTATAAGGCAACTTATATTTTGATTTTTTGGTACCATTAAGGATATTGAATGATTCATAGCATAAAACTAAAATTAAATTTCTACTTGTCACATTGATATGTCTGTTTATGTTAATTATTATTATACTGATATACTATTTCATCAAACTCAAATCAGGTTTCTACTTGTCATATTGAAGCAGTACTACATATACTTTTTCGTGTAAAATCAGGTATGTAACATGAATCTTAAGTTTTCTTATATGTTTTCAATTTAATGTACTATTATAAAAAATACAAGTTCAATTCAAGTTAAAATTATTAGACAATAAAAAATGAATACTTTTGTTGATGTTGATAGTTATAAAAAAAATTGCAAGCCAATTCCACCTACAATTGATATTGCGTTGGAGACTAAAAAATTATTTAAACTAAAGCCTTTTCATTACATTGTAGGAGATTGTTTATTTGACTCTCTAGAGGTTTTCTACATTCTTGTTATACTTCAGTTGAAATATGAAATGGGTTAGTAGATCATTTTTTGGAATCTGTGTTAAAGAATGACTTAGATGCAATGCAAGCATTTACATGCGAGCTACATCAAATCTTTTGAATGAAGTGCACTTTGTTAGAGATGTGCCTACGTACTTAGAAAGAATGAGGTTGTTTGCATCAAGTAACCAAAATCAAAAACATGGACTTTGGGGTGATACATTTTGTATTCGATGGGTCTCAAAATGGCTAAATATAGCAATTGCAATATGGTCAACAACAACAAAACAAAAATATTTACATTTCAACAATGACATTAGAAAACATATGTATAGTATTTTATTTCATGACGAAAACCCTATTGGTGGTCACTATGAGCCCCTCATATCTAAAAAAATATACATACCTAACAATCATACATCATCAATTTACCTCTTAAACTTTTGTTGTACATTACAAAGCAATTGGCAACAAATTAGATCTGAAATGCGATTTCAAGGTGTCATGATGAATACAAAGCCAACCAAAAATTATGGTGATAGCCTCTTCTATTCAGTTTCATCTTTAATGGATGGGGAATTTGATATACACTCTTTTAGACTATATATTGCACAATCAATTTGCAATGCAAAAAAGAGTAATTCTGAAAATGTGAATTATTACATACAACACTACTTAACAACTATGTTGCAAACAATACCCTATATTGCAAATTGGGAAGACTATATTATCAACATAGCAATGCCTTATTCACAAGGTCAAATTGAAGGAGGCCCTTTTTGTTTACAATGGTTGACAATAATATTTAAAGCAACTATTTATGTATGGTCCTCAACAACTCAACAAATTATACATATCTTTAAAAAATTAGGGATATCAAACAAAGTATATAACATAATATTGTTTGAAACAAATACTACACATATACATTATGAGCCACTATATATGTCCCATAACTCAAAATAACTTAAAAAACTATAGGAATACAAACACCAAACTATAATACAATACATGTTGACAAAAAAATAGACAGGAAAACAATGCCATTTCATAAATTAAAAAAAGAAATGCGCAATACTAATACATATCAACATGACCAATCTTCAAAGAAAATAAAGCATGATACTAATTCAAATATTATTGAAAAATATCATTCAAACAATAGTTTGACAACTTTATATTTCAAGAAACAAAACAAAAATGACACGGATATAGAACTAGAAAAAAATTGTACACAAAAGAATAATATATAAGGTAATGACATAACTATTGGAGTAAAATTTAAATCTCTCCATAAATTTAAAAAACTATTGCATAATAATAACAAAAAATAACAAAACCATTGTCATAAAAAACATAAACACATTAAAAAAAATCAAACACAAATATATTTGAAAGCAATTCAAGATACACCTCAATATTAATGCTATATTTGTAAGCAATTGCAGTTTTCTCAAAATATAAATTCACTTAGCAAAATAAATCAAGAAATGTATAACAAGCTTAGTACCGTAATAGTAGAACAATACATAACAAATGCTTGAATACATTGTAAGAGAATGATAAATAATAAGAAAATCCCAGTCTTTGCTATACCACAATGCATTAGACAAAATAAATCAATTTCGATATTGTCATGTATATCAGAACTAGAGGAACGACTTATATCACCACGACTTGCTTTTGCACAAATTAGACAATGGGGGCACAAAAGGTCTTGTAAGAATTTGGCTTAGGCCAGAATTCACCCAAGAACTAAAAAACTCAACACAAGCACACAGTAGACCAAAATAGATAGAGTATGATCAGAATGACGATATTCATTCAATAATTGGATTCCAGAGTACACTAGGAGTGCCTGAATATAAAGGCCTCACGAGAGCTTCTAGAATGCATAGAAGTTAGCATCATGATATGTCATACAACTAGGCACATGTCCACCAGATATAGATTATCCTCCATTAAGCACGGGATTAAGTGCAATGATGTGAGGATAAGCCTACAATGGTGTAGCATGCAAATCAATGGTGCAGACAACATGTGCTAAATGAGGAGTGCTGATAACTGTGTTGTCAACATGACAATTTAGTGAATGATGCATACTCCTGTGTTGTAGACACCATGTGCATAATTAGAGTTGCGTAAATCAATGAGAGTTCACAAACTCCTAAGTTTCTCACCTAAAATAATAATAAAATAATGCAAAATAATTAAATAATGCATTAACCTAAATAAAACTTAAGTAAGTGTAATAAGTAAATACATATTTACACCAACACCCCCCCTTAAGTGCAACTGAGGGGAATGCCCTTAAGCTTACAAAATCTAGGATGAAATGCAATATGGGTCTCGGCTACTAGGCCATGTTAGGTACCCATGTACACAATGATATGCAATCTCCCATAAAGCGAGGAAAGAGGGAAAACCTCATGGGAAAAACCCTCCCCCAAAAAGAGAGATAAATAGGGATGCATGGATGGATGGAGTAATCAAGACCCCCCCCATTATGACATACATCCAATATATACATAAGAGAATGATGAGAAGAGGAAGAGAGACAGGATGCCCCCCCCCCCCCCCCCCCCCTCCAAAGAAGAATGCCAAACAGTGACTGCTCCGATGAAGAAGCTGATCCAAGACTGCAGAATGGTGTTCCTCCCCTTAGGAAGAAACAATGCCAAAGGTAAAAATGAGATGCTTCTACTGTGTGTGGAAAGAATCCCATGAATAAGTGATGTCTCTGAAACTTGCTCAATTGGCTGAAGAACCTGTCTCAAAGAACTGTCTAACTCTGCAACTGATGAAGAACCCTACTGCAACTGCTGATCATAAGTATCCATAATCACTTCAACCTGTGACGATTGATCATGTAGAGAATGGACAAGAGAGTCTGGAAACCTCGTAACAACTGAAGAATGTAATTCTGCATCAAGAGGAAGAGGCATATCATCAATATTGTCCCCCAAATCTGTCACTGAACCTGTATCTGGAAGACTAGATGTACTCTGCTATTCTGAACCTATCATTGTCGCGATGTATGCATGCGGACTGAACTGATGAAATGACCTCTCACTGTATCTATCAACAGAACTCCACATGTTTGAATCTATTGAAGCACTATCGCTGGAATCACTATCAGTATCCACACTATATGATGTGCGAAGAGGAGTAGAGGACAAGCTTGGAGAACTTTCCTCAAAATGTACATCCTTCTCCACAAATATCTAATGTGTCTCAGGATCTAGAAGTCTATATGCCTTCACACTATCTTCATAACCAATGAAGATACAAGGTCGAGGTGATTGTGTCTTGCATCCCTTGGAAGATCTATTTGCCCATGCAGGACAACCAAAGAATCTAAAGTGTGTCACAATAGGTTTTCTGCTGCACCATGCCTGAAAAGGAGTTTTGCTATCTAAGGCTGGATGAGGAGAACGATTAAGAATGTGAGTGGCACTAGAGATTGCTTTGACTTCTAATGATGGATCTAGAGACTTGGCATGAATCATGCAACTTGCCATAGACTTAAGAGTTTGAATCCTCAAAGCTGTAACATCTGTCTTATGCAGACTGAATGCTAAAGGAGTCTAAAGATCAATTCCCTCATGTCTGCAAAAGTCCTTAATTCTTTTGTTCACATCCATGTTTCCATTGTCCATTCAGAGTACTTTGATGGCCTTTCTAGATTTTCATTCTAGATGAGCCTTGAAGTCTAGAAATTTGTCCAACACTTCATTCTTGTTATGCAAAAAGTAGACCCAAGTGAACCTTGAAAAGTCATCAACTAAGGTAAGTATGTAGCTACCCTGTCTGAATGCAAAAAGACTTGCTAATACCATGTGAACCATTTGAAGAACACCTGTTGCTCTAGAAGACTTCCCTCTTTGTAACTTCCCCTCTGGATGCATATCCACTAAATCTGTTGAACACTCACCCTTAGAAAATTTGATTTGAGGTAGACCTTTCACCATGTGGTATGTGCAAAGTTGTTGAAGATAGCAGTAGTCAAGATGACCATACTGCTCATGCCATAATTGCATGTTTGAATTTGATTGTGTTAACAAGGATTTTGAAGAAGACTTGGGTACAAAAATAGGAGAAAGAGTACAACCTCTTGTGATCATTCACTTTCCCCACTACAACCAAGGAATCGTCTTTAAGACTATGCACTTTTACTGAGTCTGGAAGGAACTCAACTGTATGTCCATCTCCAAAGTGAGTGACTAGGTAGATTGAAAGGAGATTTGAACTTGAGTTTGGAACATAGTATAATATGTTGCCGTACCAGAATTTAGTATTGACAGTTGCCTAATTTGTCTGCTGCCAGAAATAATTTGGCACGCAGTGCAGTTTTAAGGCCATAGAGTCCCGCAAATTTTAGACAAAATATCCTTGCAATTAAAATAGTCCACAAACACCAAATATAGAGCCGAGCCAGGGGTGTCATTGCCCGGTTTGGCAAAAAAATTTCTTTGCCTGGGCCAATTGCAAATCGGTGCCTCCGGGTGCTGGTTTGCAAAATTTTTTTGCCTCACGATCAAATTTCACCGAATATAGGCAAATTTATAGTCGATCTTCACCGAATCAACACTCTGGATGCAACGGTGAGGTCAGATCTGGCTCTAGACACTCCCAAATTTTGTGGATCCTCCAGATTCGTGTCGAGGTGCTGAAGCATGAACGGTCTCGAACGACTATGTGATGAGAATCTCCCTTGGCTCTGATACCATGTAAGAATTTGGCTTAGGCCAGAATTCACCCAAGAACTAAAGAACTCAACACAAGCACACAATAGACCAAAATAGACAAAGTATGATCAGAATGATGATATTCATTCAATAATTGGATTCCAGAGTACACTAGGAGTGTCTGATTATAAAGGCCTTAGGAGAGCTTCTAGAATGCATAGAAGTTAGCATCATGATATGTCATACAACCAGACACATGTCCACTAGATATAGATTATCCTCCATTAAGCATGGGATTAAGTGTGATGATGTGAGGATAAGCCTACAATGGTGTAGCACGCAAATTAGTGGTGTAGACAACATGTGCTAAATGATGAGTGCTGATAACTATGTTGTCAACATGACAATTCAGTGAATGATGCATACTCCTGTGTTGTAGACACCATGTGCATAATTAGAGTTGCGTAACTCAATGAGAGTTCACAAACTCCAAAGTGTCTCACCTAAAATAATAATAAAATAATGCAAAATAATTAAATAATGCATTAACCTAAGTAAAACTTAAGTAAGTGTAATAAGTAAATACTTATTTACACCAACAGGTCTCAAATAGGACTAACTGGTTCTATAATTAATGTGCCTACAAATATGAACATCATTCAAACATTGCTTCCATGTTCCATAAATGACACAGTAACAATTGCAATTGCTTTAAAAAGGAAACTACAATATAAAAATCCATATCATACTAGAATGGTTAATCCACAACTAATAGTAAAATCATTACAAAAAGTATGCAAAAGAAAATTATACAAACAAGAAAACATCACAATAGACAAAACTTGGAAAACAAATTTTGAAAAAAAATCTTATGCCAATGTAAACACAAAAAATGAATATGATAACAGTGATTCGAGTTCTCAAGAAGAAGGAAACTATGATGATGTAGAAATTTGTATAGATACACTTGTACATGGCTTCTTGGAGTCTTGAAGTATACATGAATTACATGATAAAATACTTGAAATAGCACCTGCTGAAGGAAATCAACCACTGGGCATTTTTAAAGATAAATTTGTAGAAGAGTTGGACTTTCCAACTTTAATTTTTGGAGAGCCACGTGATCTTGACATAATCCACAATTACAAGTACCAAAAAATAGTGCAATGGAAAATACTACATAGTAGTGGTGATTTTGCAACTCATATAACTAACTTGTTCTTCAAAGTAGTGCGTATCATCATAGAGAAAACAATTTCTAGTATATCAGTATGAATTAGAAAAGGCCAATTAAAAGGAAAAATCTTACTCGCAAAAGATTTAAAATATAAACCAAATCTAGAAAAGATATTGAAATCAGATATTAGATACATGGATTTCAAACATATCCACATTTCTCCAGATTATCTATTACATACAAAAAAGAATGTGTTTGCAATGATAAGACAACTAGGTCCTCCAACATTTTTCTTGACCTTCTCAAGTGCAGAACATATATGACAACCATTACAATCAGCTTTACTAGTGCTACACAAAAAAGACAACACAAAAACAAACCTATTGAACAACATTACCTCGATATTGATTATATCATTTGAAACAACCCGATCACTTGTACACGATATTATAGACATAAAATGAACTGTCTAAGAAAATTAATGCTTCATGATGACACAATTCTAGGCCATATCAATGATTTCGTCTTCATTACAAAATTTCAAAATAGAAGAAATGAACATGACCATGCTCTAGTATGGATTCAAAATGCACCAATATATGGAAAATCAAAAAATAGAGAGATAGAAGAGTTTGTTGACAAGTTCATTACATGCAATACACAATCACTAAATGATACACTTCAAAAGATGCATCGACACTACCACACAAGAAGTTGTAGAAAAATAAGAAAATCACAATGTAGATATAATTTTCCATTACCACCAATGAGATAAACAACCATACTTGAGCCAATTATACATACCAATGAAACCATATTTAATAATGCAACTAAAATATGAAAGATTCTAGAATGTGGAAACTATGACATATCTATGACTTTTGAAACATTCTTAAAGGAAATTAATATGAATGAAGATGAGTACTTGAAAGCATTACAATCAACAATAACAAAACCAACACTTTTTCTAAAAAGAGATCCAACACATATTTGGAATAATAGTTTTGCCAAAAAAATACCACAACTATGGGAGGCAAATATAGATGCACAATTTGTACTAAATGTATATGTTGCTATGACATACTATTCATCATACATGACAAAAATTGATAAATCAATGACAATCACTTTTAGAAAGATAAGTAAAGACCACAAAACCACTAAAATTGATGCTATACAAATGATTCACACCTTGGGAAATAAAATGCTTAACCTCTAACAAATATCCAGTCAACTAACGGTACATATAATACTATCACTACCTTTACATTCAAGCTAAAGAAAATGTGTTTTCATCAATACATCTTCTCAAGAAGAATGCACAATTTTTCTTAAGCATAACTCACTCTTACAAAAGGAATCTGATGATTCCAAACAAACAATGTGTCAATCAATAATTGATCACTATGCCAATCGTCCACAAAATTTAATAACAATTTGCTTAGCAGATTTTGCATCAAACTATAAAATTGTTAAAGGAAAACCAGTAAAACAACATAAGTCGAGTGTTATTAGATTTGTTAAATATAACAAACATGTTGACTATGACAACTACTATAGAGAAAAATTATTGTTGTATGTTCCATTTGAAAAGAATGAAAACACAATCAAAGATGAATTTGAAACAATATAACAAGCATACAAACATTATGAAAACATTATTGAACAAAATGAATCTAAATACACATATGATTTCAATTCAGCGTGGGGAGATTTAGATGATGCATTTGAACTTGAACAAAAAAAACATTGGATGATAAAAAAATTATCAATGATAACATTGCAAAGAATATTACTAAAAATTATGATTTCAGTTTAGATTTACAATATCTAAAAGGTAAGAAAAATGAATTTGATGTTCGATTCCACATAGTAGGCAATCTTAAACTCCTTGACAATGTACAATATTATAAACTAATACAACAACTAAATGAAGAATGAAAAAAAATTATAAAATATATTACAATGCAAAAAAAATGAAAGAAAAACTATACACCTATTTCTAATGGGAGGTGCAAGAACAGGAAAAACTTTCATAGCAAAAGCAATAATGCTATTACACATCTATAATTTGGATCCTAAGTCAGATCCTCTCAAACCAAAAGAACTAGTAATGGCCTATATAGGGAAAGTGACTTACAATGCAGGAGGTATAACTATACATTTTGCATTATTCTTTCCCTTCAACAAATCCACCTTCACACCACTTAATAATGACACAATGGATTCTCTACAAAAACATTATGCACAATTAAAACTACTTTTCATAGACAAGGCCTCTCTAATAGGAAGCTGATTTCTATATCTAATTGACAAAAGACTTAGACAAATCAAACATTGCCCAACAATGTATTTTGGTGGTGTTGACATTATTTTTTGTGGAGACTTCTACCAAGCACAACCAATACAAGATAGTCTTATTTTTGAAACCCCCACTATTAATAAAGAAAATGTACCATACAATTTTTGGAAAGATATGACAACCTGTTATCAATTACAAACTACAATGTGACAACCAAATGTTTTATTCATCTCTATACTAAACAAAATGTGAACAAATTCACAAACAAATTATGAAATAGAATATGTCAACCACAAATGTTTTAGACAACCTCCTATTGACCCAACTTTTCCATATCTTTTTCATACTAATAAGTTAGTCAATTTACATGATCAAAGAATGCTATCCATTGTCCACAATGAACCATTTATTATTAATGCTATCGATGAAATAGATGAAAACTATGGCAATGTAACAAAATATCCTAAAAAATCACTACCACAACAAATTATTTTAAAAACCAACTTGATGGTTGAATTATATGCAGGAAACTATAACATTAAAGATGGACTAGTAAATGGCGCAGACGGAATTTTGAAAACATACACAACATCAAATAAGGGAGACGTAATATGGATTGAGTTTAATGAAAAAACTATTGGACAAATCCAATCAAACAAATTCCAACATCTATATACCCCAACTATCTCTAAACAATGGGTACCTATTCTACGAATAACAAAGCCGATATCTCAAAAGAAGAACTTATCACAGGTCAATGTCTGTAAACAATTTCCCATACAACTAGCATGTGCTTGAACAATTCATAGATCACAAGGACTTACACTTGATGGAATTGCATTTGATCCATTGGAAGTTAACAAGTATCGATTAGTATACATAGCGCTATCTCGTGTTCGAGCTATAAATTCACTATTCTTACTAAATCCACTAACAAATTTTTTTTTCAACGTCAAGGATAAAATAATAGCTAAAATGTTTCAATTAACAACATATGCAAAATGGAGATTAACACATATAATTTTTGAGAATGATATAAATAAAACAATAAAAATTATATCACTAAATATGAGAAGTCTTCCATCACATATTGATCATATTGCAAATGACTATGATTTATTAAATTCAGACATTATATGTTTACAAGAAACACATACATTTCAAATACTTTATCATGAAAAACTAACAATGTTTCAATCTATTTCTATGCATCATAGTCATGGACTTGTCACATTAGTTAAGAACAATATCATCATTAATAATTCTAAAAAAATAAATACAAACAATGTTGAAATATTAGAAACAAATTTGGTTATCAATACTTTTGAACTAACAATAATTAACTTGTATTCACCACCACACACAAAGATAAGTTCAATCATTGATAACATTGAACAAACATTGCCAACTACTATATTCAATAATAATATACTAATTCTTGGTGATTTCAATATCAATATGAAAAATAATAATACAAACACAATTACACTACAAACATTTTTAAACAAGAAAAATATATTTTTCTTGCTTGACGAACTAATCAATTCCAAACATCACTGATTGACCATGCTTGGTCAACTATTAACAAAACCAATTACAAAATCTCAATGATAGAAACATATTGGAGTGATCACGATGCTATCTCTCTAGTACTTCAATATTGACAACTATAAAAGAAAAAAAATAGTAAGAAACAACAATGCCTTACTCCTAATTATTGTATTTTTTTCTTCAATAAATACTCTTCTAACATCTTATTCTTTTTCATGTTTCACAGAAATGAAGGGCAACAAAAGATCAGAAGCAAACAACAATACAATTCAACGAGGACAACAAAAAGTGTAAGCTTATTTTTAATCTTTTACACAATTATGTATGATTAACAATTTGTAGTTTCTTATGAGATTAACAAATACAAACTTGGATACATTTCAGCACCAAAATAGACATTCGTAATGCAGTATCAATTGAATAATTGAATGCACAAAAAGCTGGTAATGTTTTTGAGGGTGACATTATATTGGCATACAAAATAAACCTTGATAAAACAAGAAACACAATTGAAGTCCTCTGTGCAGATTTAACAGATAAAAAAAGAGAGATGTCTATAATCCTCAACGTGATAGGAATATTTGTTGAAAAGTATGAACAAATAATTTCTCTTGGGTCAAGTGTTAAAATAACAAAATTTCAAATTGCTTCAAAAATAGGATATGACCATGGTGACTGTAAATGCATTTTGCAACTTATTGGTGAAAGCACTATTGAACCCATACCTAAAATTTGCCCACAATTTTTCTTTATACCTAACACAACAATAAAACTTCTCTTACTATCTATAGAAAAATATATAGTGGGCACAATTGGTGCAATTGTAGTGGCAACAAAGAGGACTACCCTTCACTACATCCTGGACATAAAAGATGGAGAAACAGAACATGATTTTGCATAGGTAAATAATAAGTACCACATTCAAAAATATATAGCCTATTACTTTTTAAATATTTTTTTTACATTATATACATTTCTAACAAATTATTTCTTCAATTACAACAGATATATATTCATCTCAATCTTTTCCACAATTATATTGCCATTGAGGAACACATCCGAATAAAAGATTATCCCATGATACTGTTCAAAAATATTGTAAAAAGAAATGATGGAAAGGACTTGGCATTTCACACTTCAAAGCCAACTTTTATTGGACCCCTTACAAATAAAGAAACCATAGATCACCTGCATTCATTACTACATTCAACCAAACAGGTATGTCTGGATCAAGTATTTTTCTCAAAATCTATTCTACTCTTTCCAACAAATTATATTGTCAATCTCACATAAATTTTATGCTATCAAATTTTTACTGCAATTTCTAACTTACATTAATTAGATGGTTTCACATTTTATTTGTAGGTTTATGGAGCTTTAAGAGCAACAAATCCATTCTCAAAACCTTTTTAGCCAACATGTGCAAAATGCAATTGTACAACATTTACTTTTGGAGCAATCTAAGATAATGTTGTCTATTATCACAATGCAATGAACATATTGAGTACACATATATCAATTCACTTTAATGTATTTTAACAATTGACAAGAAATGCAAATCCATTGTCAATACCTTTTTAGCCAACATGTGCAAAATGCAATTGTACAACATTTACTTTTGGAGAAATCTAAGATAATGTTGTCTATTGTCACAAATGCAACGAACATATTGAGTACACATATATCAATTCACTTAAATGTATTTTAACAATTGACAAGAAAAAAATTGTTGAATGCACTCTTCAAAATGATATGTTCAACCGTTTGCTTCCAGAGCTTCAAAATATTAGTTATGTTGATTACATCAAACAAAAAGCAAAGATGATATTCATTGTTCATGGGCTCCATGTTCAAGGTATTTACACAATGTCATAATTGATCTTGATGAAGATGGTACACTACTCTTGGATTCTCCATCCCAGGTCAACAAATAAAATAGTATTTATTACTTAAAAATAGAATTTAACTAAATGTCATATTCATATTCATCTCTAATGTCATATTCACATTCATCTCTAATATAATAAAATTACTTTCTTATGCTAGTAAATCAAGAAATATTGCAAATTACTGAAAAATAATTTAAAATTAAAATCCTATGATTGTTGCTTTCCACTATTAAAACACAACTCATATTACTCTATTTACATTGGGTTTTGGGTCCTTGTAAAACCAAATAACATTACAGTCTTATTCTAATTGGTTTTTTGGTCCCTGTAAAACCAAATACACATTACACTCTTATTTGCATTGAGTTTTTGGTCCTTGTAAAACCATTTTTATATTACACTAAAACAATATACTATATCATCCTTTACTTTTATATAAAGATATTGTTTATGGTACATTTAATGCTATTTTAGTCTTATTTTATGACACATAGTACTACTTTCACTATAAATATGCATAAAGTTATATATTACACTCACAACAATACACTACATCTTACATCTCATATCTTATGCTACATTACTCATATTTTAAAGCACACTAAATTACTAAGGTCATCTATTTCATTTCATTTGACAATTATTTCTTGCGCATACTATTTTTAATGTCTAACCTCAAAAATGTTACACAATTTAATTGCACATTGCAAATATTCATGCTAGTCACTAAAATGACAAGTACACACCACTACTGGCACTTGTTTTGTTTTACATACATGCTTAACTATTTGAAAAATAATATTTTCTAATATAAAATATTTTTTAATTTATCATATGTAACTATTATAGCTCAAAAATTATTTGATATGTTTTATGGGTTTCATCTTTTATATATATTTCAATCCTTAAATATCGGGGTAGTGGTTCCTTGAAATTCGTTCCTATAAGACCCAAAGCATATGAGCTAATGAAATTAAAGTTTAATGTTTTTATTGATTTTAGAAATTTAGATTTGACATATAAACATTAGAAAAAATCAAAGAATTAAATTAATAATAAAAATAATGAATTTTCATTCGTTCAAATAGGAAAAATTAATCACTATTTATGCACAAGTGATTGCAATAGTTTATTGCCTACAACAAAATAAAAGTAAACGACATTAAAAATGTTAATGCTTATATTTAATTAAGAAAATTATCAATAAAATCAAATTTCAAAAGTTAAAAATAGAATAAAAATATCAGTTTAGTTAACAAATTTATTATGTAATTAAATTTCATGATAATTTTATATTTGTGAATCTTTTAATTTTCATTCTATTTACTATAAATAAATATACAAATATTAAAAGTTAAATTTTGTTTAAAGTAAAAAATAAATAATTGAAATAATTTTTTTTAAAAAAAATGTAAAGATAGTGATACTTGTTTTCAAAATTATGACTAAAAATTAGACATTTATGTTCATTAAATTTTTAATATTAATTTTGATAACAATATAAAATATAATCTAATTATTAATAAAGTTTTATATGATCAAACTTAAACTCATTTTAATGCTTACCAAAATTATCCTTGGTCAATTAAATTGAGAAAAACTAAGATTTATATAATTATGCAAAATAATAAATAAATTTAAACTATAAAAGTTGAGATTCCAATAATTTCATTATAAAATTGAATTAAAGGATTAATAATATCTTAAATAAACTTAATAATCATATTGACTCTTGCATTCTTAAATAACCAACAACCTAAATCTTAATATAAAAATTAAGATATATATCTTATCTCAACATTAATAAAATAAAATAAAATATTATTCATAAAAGCAGTGTGGTAATGATCTTTCTATATGTATCTCATCATAATTATCAACTTAAATACATAGAAGTTTTGGAATAATGATGAAAGGTTTAGGATAGATACTCATCATAAGTACTTCTTTATTTGGTATAAGTATAAAAGTAAGTTTGTTAGTGACACAATTGAAAACTACTAACACAAGATTGAAAATGGAAAGAAATATAGAAATTAATCGTTTAGACTACTTGATATAGTGAATGTGATTAAAATCATTCATTCATTCATTCAATAGACAACAATAATAGGCCAAAGCAAAATAAACATTCCTTATATCAACTAGCGGAGAGGGCCCAGTACTTGAAGACCCTAACTTTGCACTTATCAAAACCCTACGTAAAAATTTCAAATCGCTCTCAGTTTTTTACAACAACTTACTTGGCAAGTTGTCTACTTGTAACTAAGGTTTCAAGTCCACGCCACCCATTATGATGCCACATCAACATGCTTTTTGCCAAGTTTTCCAAAACAAACCCAAAAAAAGTGAGACCAATGGTCGTGCAGTTACCCATACTTGAACAACGAATGTGGCATCATATCATTGGTTAATTTTTATAACTAAGGGTACATTTTATTCAATTTTGGGTAGTTAGCATTGTACTAACAACTTTTAAGTCACAAGTATTGTTACAATATTGTTAAAAAAAATTGGACATTAAATCAAATAAGTGAAGATATTAAATGAACAACTCATATCACAACTATTAGAAAGCGTTTCTAGGTCCTCTCCCCTATCTATACAATAGTATGTGAAACATGTATTCTTTGTTTTGTTTCATCTAAATGTTTTAAAAAGGAGACCGTTAAGAGAGAAAAACAGGACTTAAAAGCTAAAAAAACACTGTTAAAAAAGCACAACCGTTTGAAAAAAGCTTGCTTTAACTGGTACCTTTTACGTGAGAGGCAGGGCAATTTGTTATTATGTCGCTGTGTTGATTGTGCAAGCTGAGTAATGGCGACGGCCAGGGCTTGTCTTTCTATGAGTTCTCGGATGAGATATGTCTGGGTCTGTCCTGTTCAATGTAGGACACAGGCCCTCAATTCTTCACGAGGAAAACTGATGAGACATGGATGATTGTGGATTTGATTATGCCACTGTGGTGTCTGCAATGTTTGAGAGTTTCTATTAGGGAAGGGGCAAGACGGTGCTGGTGTAATTTCAGGTTACTTTCTAGTAGATTCTTTTTCCTACATTTCAATTATTAGAATCTTTGCACGAGAGTCAGATCCATGATTGTTTCTGCAATTTTATTACAGAGCCCTTAAATCTGACTTTTGATAGCAGAAATGGCGTCCCCGCTCAATCAAATGCGCAATGTTCAGATATGCCCTCGCACTCAACCTCTCTGACGCTCTGCAGAGGGAATGCGAAAGGAAGAGACAGAGCACAACTGATGGAGGCTAAATTCTTGTTCTAGGTAATTCTTCTTACCCGTGTTTGATGCTTTAGATTGTTTTGATGATCACCATAGTCTGCGACTTGTCCCTTGCTTATTACATTGCTGTTTTGAATATCAGTTGCAACTGGATGTAAGATGTCCTTTAACTCCTATCAAATTAACCTTTCTGTTTAAATACTGTAGATTGAGAGAATGTATTTATACTGTAGATTCTCGCCTCTATCAGGAAAAACTCTTTAAACTTATTCAATCAAATTATGTCAAAAACTCAGGTTCTAGGATAAGGGAGCGGAATAGCATTTTTACACATTTTAAATTTCTCCCTTAGATTTTCACATCCTTACTAATGCCCTCACAATCATCACACATTAACTGTTTGGACAATCCTTCCTTATCCGAGAGATCTTTCTGAGGAAGAAGCCCAAGCTACATTCCAAGTCTTTGCCATGGTTGTTATATGTATATGGTTTATCCTCTTACTAATGTTCTCATTCCCATTGCATTGCAACTGCCTGGAGAATCCAGAAACTTTATCTGGAAATCTCCTGTATAAGGTGTTCAAACCATGTTTACTTATATGGGGATAATTATATCTACAAATTTTGTACTGGTATAGTGGTGAAAGTATAAGGTAGTATGTCAACGTAATATAAGAGAATTTGGTGCGACTTCCAATAGTGAGGGCAAATATTTACAAATCTATGATCACATTTTTTTGAATATTGTTTGTCAGTGATCCTATGGATGATCCATATTTTCTCTTGTTTATAGTAGAAACACACAAACTGCATGCTTTTGTTGCTGGGTTATCTCAGTTGATCAATGACAGCTGAATAGAGGCCTAAACTTTCGTTTGCAACTGAAAAAAAAAAATGTGACTAAATTTTGTGATGCAACACAACTCTTATCCTGGAAGACCTCGGATGGGGCAAAACCAGCTTGTATTGGCCATTGCTCATCTGCTTGTTTATTGTTACTCAGAGAACTAAGTACAGTGATAACAGATACAACTTTTAGTTGTTCTCCTTATTGCCGAGTCTGCTATTCCAGTTTTAATCTGAAATTCTTCTTCTTCTAGATGCCTCAACACTCAAACTTGCCTCTCATGCTCTAATTTTCCCTCCACATGTCTTTATATTAGCTGCTGAAAGTCCCTAACTGTGCAGTGGAAGGTCTTTTTGTTCAGGCATGGATAGACAAAGTTGAACTAGCTGGTTCAACTTCTCAGATGTTTAACTTGGACGACACCGCCTGTTTCATTGAGTTGGTGGTTTCCGAACTGCCCCATGATTGAATTGACAGTCTCATACTGCTTGTTCTTCTGAGGTTTTCTGAAGCTTGAAACTCCAGAAGTGAATCCTTCTGCTGATGTTTTCTCTTTTTAAAGATCCTTATGGATCGTATCTCTCTTGTGAAAGAGGCTTTTGATCACACGCACATTCAACAGGACACCGGCTATGGGAACAGTTCTCCCATTTTCTCCTTCAAGAATAATTTTGTTTTATTCGGTTCTTGTTCTTTGAGTCCTATATGCCAAGATTCCTGGGCACTCCTTCTGGGCTGTCTAGTCTTCCTTTGCAATACTACATGCTCACCAAGTATTGCTTGTTCATCAGGTCGTCCAATGAGGCCAATAAGCACTCTTCATCTTCTTGATCCAACATGGCTTGTTGATATGGATGCAGGTATGTACAATTTACAATTGAATGGATCCTCATATATTGGGGTGGATAAAGTGCAGAAGCATTGTTTCCAAGCACTTCCAAGGTGGTGAAGGGTTCACACCTCAGTGGTTTTACCTTTTTGGCTAGTCCTTGTAGCCTTTCTTTTCCCAAGGTTAGCCACATCTTGTCTCCCACATTGAGACTCTTGTACTTGAGGCCTTTCTGGTTAATCTTTCTTCTTGAGGTGGATTTGTCCATTCCATTCATTGAATTTCACGAGTCCTTACATCTCTTGACTGTGCTCTAATTTCTTGTCTTTCTGATTCAATGCAACATCAAGTAGTTAGTAGGTTGATAACCCAAACAAACCTCAAATGCCAACTGATTCTTTAATGAGCGAATTTCTCAATTGTAAGAGTGCTGGACGTTGGGCAACAACTCATCCCAAGTCCTTTGACACCTGTTGTCAGTGTTGTACCAAGGTCACAATTCACTGATTCCATTTGTCCATTTGTTTGTGGATGAAAAGTAGTACTCTTTTGGAGCCCTGCATCTATTTTGTCCTGCAATATAAACCAACATTTCCTTACAAACCTGGAACCTCCATCCAAGGACTGAATTAATAGATTGTGGTAGTCCAAAGTGCACCCCCAGTTGCCTGTTCGGTTGTATTGGGCCTTGGCTTCTCACATTGAGTAAGATGACACATCTTGGTGAATCTAACTACAACTACAAAAATAAAATAAAAATCATGTCCACATATATACCTTGAAGCTCTTTTCCATCGATATATGGGCGTAGGTTGATTTCCTGTATTAGTATGTTAGATGTACCAGCGCAACAAATTTTGCAAGCAATGCATAAGGAAAGTAAAGCTAGAGCAGCAATAAAGTCACAGTCTAATACACAGTAAAAGGGTCTGTTTGGTTGCAGGTATAGGAATGGGGAATATGAATGCATATTAGAAATAGGAATAACTATTCTAATAACAGCTATTTTTTGGAATGGGCATAAGCTTAGAAGCAAAATGAAAATATGCATTCCTATTCCCTATTCCAATTTAAGTACCAAATAGAAAATAGAAAACGTATTCCTAATTTTCTATTCCTATTCTAGCAACCAAATGCAGAATATAGTAACCACTATATGCTATAGGAGAAGTTACAGAACAACACATGTTTCTTTCTGATAGATCTCAGCATTTCGAGCTGTGATTAAGTGGAGCATTTCAAGATACATCAAACGATATGTTCAGTATCAAACAATCTAATGTAGAGCAAGATATTTTTAGCAAGAAATAACAGAGCTCGGTATAATGTATTACCAAAGACAGGGAACTGAAAAGAGGTTGCAATAATATACACTTTATCTGTGCTTTGTAAAGAAAGCAATCCTCATCATAGATGTAATGATCCTGTAAAGGTGGAGCAGTATATGCATAAGAGCAGGGAAGACTTCTTTGATCTCAACAATTCTTGGAGTTCGTTAGTTCAAAATCTAGCATTGTCAATATTAAAAAAAAAAAAAAAAAACATTTCTTGAGGAAATACCATTAATACAAAATACCGGGTTTCTTGTCAGGGGCACCATTGCCTATCTGCCACAAGTCGCTTTAATGCAACAGTTCGGGACAACATTTTATTTGGATCTCCATATGATCCAATACGTTATGAAAGAGCAGTCCATTTTAGCGCACTGGAACATGATCTTCAGTTTTTACCTGGTGGTGATCTCACAGAGATTGGTGAAAGAGGAGGGAACATATGAAGAACTCATCAGACATGGGCCTTTATTTCAGACGCTATTGGAAAATGCTAGATAAATGGAAGATGGAATAGCGAAGTTACTTTCACCATACGAGGATAAGGGTTTCATGATAAACCAAAGTTTTTAAGGTCCATAGCTTAGTCAAAGCTCACAGTAAGAGTATCGATGGTCAAGACTATGACATCTCTAGAAATGACAAGTGCAAACTCCAAATCACATGCCAATGTCGGTTTTAAAGAGAAATGCATGTTGCATGTTTTTGTATAAAACAGAAAAGCTTTCAAGTTTGCAGTCACAGTGTTATCGAATTAGCAGACAAAATCTTCACTAAAAAATCTTCAAAAACAGAGCGGCTGAAGTCGGCCAATTGTAACAGCTGATCGAAATGCAGACTCCATCAAAAGTTCATCAAATTCCTCAATTTGACCTTCCAAGTTGGCCAGGATATCAACTTGCATTTTTTCAGATAATTTTAAGTGTTAGGGCATTTTCTTAAGATTTTCAAATGAGCCTTGGATTATATGGGATTCTTTTCCATTTACTAAACGTGGGTTTTAACCCTTGCATTCTTCTTGTTTTATATTAATATTAATATTTGTTATGTTTTATAGCTAACAAATGTTCATATTAATATAAATTAAGAATTAAGAATTAAGTCATCCTTTTAAGTGTTTTTGTGTTTTTGCATATATTCATAAAATTGTAATTAATATTTATTTTATATTAAGCTATAAACTATATAATAAATATTACAAAATATAGGTATTAGTCAAACGTATAAGTCATTTATTCATTTATTTTCTCATGTGCTATAATGACTTATTCTTTGGAGAGATAAGAGTGCATTAAGGGTTTAATGACTTGTTCTTGGAACTTGGAAGCTAGTGAGTTGGCAACCAAAAGAGGGTATCTAGGAGTTCATGGAGTGGATTTAGGGGAGGTCATTTTTTACTTTGCCATGGTGGTTGGAAGGCATTTATGGACTATTGGAATATTTTGCGGACACTTTTGATGAGGTGTTGGTTATTTATTGGATGAGATGACTTTTTTCAGCATGATGGCTTCTTCTCATTGAGTTTTGACTCCTCTTTTCTAGCCTTTTTAGTTGCATTCGACCCTAGGAGGTTTGGAGTGTTTGTACTTAATGAGTTTTGGTAACTCATTTTAGGGAGTTCTTGGTAATGCAAAATTTGGCTCTTAGTGACTTTTATGTGTCCTTTAGTCATTTATTTTGCATTTCTTTTGAAATTCACTCATGATGATATATATATTATAAGGCTTCCTTGGAGACTAATTTGGCATAAGCATTTATCATCTTCTTGTCAGTTACATAGTTGTGTGTAGTGTGATTTGATCAAATTGTTAGTTGAAATATACATGTAACGTAAATTTACACATGTAAATATAAGTATAACTTGGGACTACATAAACATACACATTTTAAATCATCACTTCTTAATTTTACTTAGGGTTATTTCTAGTAAAGTTATTAGGAAAACCTATAGGCTTAACAGGGCTACCATATTCTAGATGGTGCAAGTCAGGGTATTGATTTGACTCTAGGATATTGCCCAATAATCAAGTATTGATGAACCTATCTATTAATTCTTACCAGAAATCTAGTCTGCCAAAGTGACCAACATCCTCAGTGGCACTTACCTTTCTCCCCAACATTCAGTCCTCCATGTGCTTTTACCAAGTCTTTTTCCTTGTTCCTAATGATACTCCCCCTCTCTTTCCTTTGGGTCTAATTTAATTGTGCACCCACTTGCCACATTATAGTAGTCAACCTATTATCATATCATGATAAATTAATACACATGCATAAACCCAAATAATAATTAAATTTATCGAACTTGATTAATCATAATGACATCTTAAAATCAAATAAATTTCATTATTAAACATCATTCTGAATAATAATTTTTTAAATTCATTAAACAAAGCATGTAGGATCCATTTAGCACAGAATTCATAAAACCATCATTAACTTAAAATGAAATTGAAAACTACTTAGGGCACAACTTGCAAAGCCATGGGTTAGTCCAAAATAAAATCATTTAGGGTATACTTTTAAACCAACTATATAATATAAACCCAAAACCACTTAGGGCATAAAAAATATTATTTAAGCAAATGCACACCACTTAGGGCATAAGACAATACATGGAGAGATATAATAGTTCAAAAAGGGGTGTGATGTATATACCCTTCCCCTTATGAGTCATTGTCTTCGATGATAGAAAATCAAAATTGATTAAATATTTATATCTCCATAAACAATAATGTTAATTCTAATCTAATCAATTATAGATATTAAAAAGAAAGAGAAATTACTATTGGATTTCATCATTATCCTTCCATATAGCACTTTCTTTTGAATACTCGTCCTAGTGCACCTTGCATTGCTTTACTTATTGCATAGGTGAAGCCTACGTACCTTGAGCACCCTTATGGGCTTGACCAGGACCACCCTTAGGTATTGCATATGCAAAGAATTCTAGTCAATCATATGAGAGAAATCTAAAATATATTTCTTAAGATAAGACACATGAAATACATTATGCATCCCAGACAGAGCTGGAGGTAGAGCAATCCTGTAAGCAACTGGGTTGACAATCTCTAAAACTTCAAAAGCACCGACATATTTGGAAGAAAGTTTTGAAGATTTTCCAAAACTAATAACACACTTCTGGGGCTTAACCCTTAAGATTACTTTTTCTCCTACCACAAACTGTTGGGGTGTCTGCTTAGCAGTTGCAAAACTTTTTGTTGATCAGTAGCCTCAGCTAATCTCTATCAAATCAATTGAACTTGCGCCTCCATTTCCAATAACATTTCTAGTCTTATCAATATCCTATCTTCTAGCTTATCCCAACTGATAGGAGTTCTACACTTTTTTCTGTATAATGCTTCAAAAGGAGCCATTTTAATGGAAGACTGGTAGGTTTTGTTATAGGAAAATTCTATTAATGGTAAGTAGTCTTCCCATTTGTATTATTGATCCATGCAGTAAATTCTAAGTAGGTCTTCCAAAATTTGATTGACCCGTTTCTGTTTGACCTTCTATTTCTAGATGATAAGCGAAGCTTATATTAAGATGAGTCCCTAGAGCAGAAAAGAGGCTTTTCCAAAACCTAGACATTATTTAGGCATCTCTATCAAAGATGATCTTCTTGGGTACACTATGAATCCTAAAGACTTCCTATACAAATTTGTGTGCTATCACAAGAGCTTCATTTGTAAGATTTCTTGGAATAAAGTGTGCTAATTTAGCAAGTTTATCTACCACGATGAGGATAGCATTATGTTTCTTTAGTGACATGGGTAGTCCTTGAATAAAGTCCATTCTGATTACTTACCACTTCCATTTTCGAATAGCATGTGGAATGAGTAATCCTATGGGGTGATGATTTTCAACCTTGATTCATTGACACTCCAAACAAATGGTAACAAGTTTGGCCATATCTCTTTTCATATTCCTCCAAAAGTATAGGGGTATGGCATGAGCTAAGAGTTTAGTAACTCTCGGATGATTAGAATAAGGAGATGAATGAACTTCCTTCCAGACCAAGTTCCTTAATTCTCCAAAGTTTGGAATATATATCCGCTCTTAATATCTAATTCATTTGATTCGAAATGAAACTTGTCATATTTTTGGTCTTGAGCATTTATCCCCAATGCTTCCTTAACTTGGTTGTAGTATTATCATTTACAAAATTCAAAAGAACTTATTGTCTAAAATTTGTTTGAATTGATGTTATTGTTGATATATGTTACTTGTGACTTAAGGCTATATCCTTTATCCTTTGATGTAACTAATTTTGAAGTCATAATCTGACGTCATCTCTAACCATCATCTTTGATGGACATTTAGGTTAGGTTGGGTGAGTATATATTTCAACCCCTAGTGATTTGATCTAAGCTCAAATGTTTTCCCCATCAAATTATGTTTCCATTTCTGTAGGAACATGAACTATAGAAGCTAACTTGAAATCATGAGGGACATAAATCATTTTTTAGTTTTTGAGTTTCTGCAACTCATATGCGATCACTCAACCATCCTACATTAATACTACTTTGAACCCTTCCCTTGACGCATCAGTCACTACAAGAAACACATTTCAGGATCTAACACGTTCAGAATTATTGTCATGGTTAATTTTTCTTTAAGTAATTAAAACCTCTTGACATTCACTAGTCCATTGAAATATTTTCCTTTATGTTGTAAGGAAGTAATAGGGTAAGCAATACGTGAGAAATTAAGGACAAATTATTTATAGTGACCTACTAACCCCATAAAATTTTTCTCTTCATGAACATTCCTGGGTACATGCCATTATGCCATTGTCTTGATTTTTGATGGGTTCATAGCTATTCCATTCTTGGAAATTATGTGTCCTAAGTATTAAATCTCTTTCTAGAAGAAAACACATCGAGACAATTTCCTAAATAGTTTATCTTCTTGAAGGACTTTAATACAAAGTGGAAGTATTGTAGATGTCCCTCCTCATTCTTTGAATATATTAATATATTGTTGAGGAATACAAGGATAAGCTTATTTGAAGAATTGTGAAACATACATTTAACAAGTTTCAACTTGGGTACTAGATCTACGAAGAATCAAACATTTGTTTTAGAGTCATCTAGGCAATTCCTTAGGAAATACATCATGGAATTCATGTAGGTAGAGGTACCTATATGTTAATCTCATTGCAAGATATATTATCAGTTAGTGTCAAAACACTTACTTCATAATGGACAGACAATAGTAACTGAGTTACTAGTGTGTAGTGTTAACCAAGCTCACTAAGGAACCATGCAAACAATGTTAACTATGCAGGAAGTAAGTAGTGCCAACCGAGTTGCTATGTTAACCGAGTTGATAGTTCATACCGAGCTATAGTGTCAACTGACTTGATAGTGTCTACTGAGCTCCAGTGTGAATTGAGTCAGCAAAGTAGTTTTGTTCCAAGGTGATAATCAAGCTGACGTAACAATGCGAATGAGTCAGCAGTGTCTACCAAGTGATCAACATGAATCAAGCATCCAGTATTAGTCGAGTGCCAGAGTTAGTCAAGGAAACAATGTTGCCCGAGTATCTTTAGTATCGCTCGAGTAGGCCATTGGACCCATGTTTCAACATTGAGCCGACTTGGTAATTATTTTGGGAATTAGTTATGTTGTAGCCAATCCGTGATGGAATTATTTGGATGGATATAAGGTATTTTGTTTATCCAACTCATCTCAATTCATTGTATTATAATTTCAAGCATTAAGTGAATATGGAAGAGCATATTATTTGAAGGCTACAAGCATTCCAGGGAAAGGAAGAGACTCATCTATCACAATCAAGTGATCAATTTACTTCAAAGGATCTTCATTAGCAATCACAGTTGCACATTAGAGATCAATCCATTGATTCATCCTAACAAGTGCATCAGTCCCAAATCCTTTAATCGAGTGGACCTAATGGTCCTTTCCAAATACTCCTAATAGAGTACATACTTAATTGTATTGTAAAAATCCTTTCACAAGGTGGATCTAACAATCCTTATTGCTCTTAATCGAGTAAGATCACCAAAAGTGATCATTTGTAAGCCTTAACATACCAACTTTATTACTGCAGTAATGAAGCATTGTGGGCGTCATCCCTACCCCAATTTTACCTTCTACTTGGAGGGTTTTTGGGTTACCAATATTGTGTTATGGTGTTGTTACTTTACTGTTTTATGTTTCATGCATACAAGTATATTAGACAACTTAATAAAGTGGTTTAATTGAAGAAGTTTAAGTGATTCCTAATTCACCTCTTCCCCCCCCCCCCTCAGTTACCTAACTTGCATTACATTTCCAACACTATCTTCAAAAGACCCCTTTATTTCCTTATTTTCATTGCTTTCAACATGGAATAATAGATAGTGATCTTGATATTTGACTTCTGTTGGTTTCTTAATTTTTTCCATCTTGATTACAAAGAGATTACACCCTTTCTTCTCACTGTGCCTTAGTTGAGACCCGATGAGTTTCCTTAATGTAGCATCTTGCTTAATTCCTTGAATATACATTGCAGTGCACAAATCATTTAAACATTCAACTGTTTTGATAAAACAGTCCACTCTAATCATGTTTTGCCACAACCATTTTATGCCCAAGATTGCCTAAGATAACATTGCACGACCCTAGTGACACAATATATAGATTTACTTCTATTGCGAAGTTAGGAAATTCTACTCTAGCCTCAAACAAACACTTGCTTTACTCGAGCTCTAGACTGGTTTGCGTACATAATAGACTAAGCATTCTTTAGAAATCCAGTCCCTTTTTTATATTAAGTTTATTTAACCTCCCATTTGGGGGAATTGAACACAATATCTTCTATTACAAAGAGAAGCAACAACTGTTGCATTGCAACCCAATGCCTTAAATCTAATCCTTTTTAAAAACTGACTAAGGATCTTAGGGGACATGATATTCTCCATATCCCTGTATCTATCAAGATTGATACAATATTGTACTGTACAACATACTCGTCACCTCCACTGGTGTGATCTTGAAATTTGCCTACCTATTATCTGTTGCAGCATGGATTTTTTGTTGAAAGTTTTTTTGTTGATTAGGAAGAGGATTTCTTTGTATCTGATCACCTTGGTTCTTGGTGGGGCATTGGTTGACATGACGCTTGCTACCATAAGTAAAACATCCTCTTGGTGACCCCTTCTTTTTAGATGTCTTAGACGATGACTCAACACCCTTGTTGTTCCCAACAAGTCTTTTTTTGCTATTAGTAGTATCATGTTTACATCTCCCTTATATTTCTCAGCTTCTTTATGAAAAATTCGCTCTTCATCTGATTTTTGCTTGAATGGTTGATAAGTCTCTGACCACTTCCCCTGGCCATGACTCTTTTCTTTGATAAAGTCGTCCTTCTTTAACTTGATTTCTCGTCACATTGCTTTCTTGTAAGCCTCTATTTTGATGGGTGGGGCTAACACATCCATTGGACTCCCTACCTATCCTATTATTTAACCCCGTAATGTATTTTTGGAGTTGGTAGGTCTCGTTGTCTTGAAGGTCATGTTTGTACGTAAGTAATCTATGGAATTTTTCTGTATATTCATTCACTGACAAATGCCCTTGCTTAAGCTCCTGAAACTTAGATAATTTATGCTCATAAAAGAGCCGAGGCAACCCTCTCCACCTAAAGAGTTCAACAAACTTTAACCATGTAACATTGGACTGTTTGAGTTTCATTTCTGCTTTTTTACTTTCCCACCAATCCACTGCCTCTCTGGTTGACTAGTGGGAACCCCATATGACCTTTTGGATCTTGATGTGATTTATCATTTCAAAATACTTTTCCATCCCAATGAGATACACTTCAGAAGAATCACCAGACACCGATCCATCATATTGTGGGGGTTTGACCTTTTTCATATCCTCAGATATTATTCCTATCCTTGGGTTATTCTCTGAACTACGTTCTTTTCTATGGTTATGCTCATCCGTCCAAACGTTGATTGATATGACTGATCAGTTCTAGTTTTGGGTCTAGACTTCGACTCTTCTTGCTCAATTTCCTCAACATTTTTTTTTCTTCCAAATTTGTGAGTCTAGCCTGAGTTTACTTCATCATTATCAGTAATTGAATTGATTTGCTTGAAGATGAACTAGGTGGCTCATCTTTGATTTCTAATATTTTGAGCAATCTGAAGGAAAAAAAAGTATTATTATTATTATGCAAGATAAATTAAGAACATACATGAGCAATAAATACAATGATAAAAATTTACACACAACAAAATTGGTTTTATTTCTATTCATATTTCACTTTGCAAAACTCTCCCTTTCTACAAACTCTCTTTACAAGATCACACCAAAATTGTAATTACATAATAACATTCCTCTACTTCTTCATCCTCACTTCATGTGATGGGCTCCTTCTGACCTTCATAGTCAAAAGGTATAAATCTATATCCCGAGGTTGGTACTCATGAAGCAAAAAGTGCTATTGGTTAACTAAAGTAGGAGTTTGCACCAACTTACATTCCTCCTTGGAAGATGGTGTGTTTTCTGTGACCATTTATGAGTTTTTGTTTTTTTGTTTTGTTGACTATTTGTGTTTACACCCAAAAGGCTTTCTTTCACATAAACCCTAATTGTAGGAGTCTATGCCCTTCTCTTGTGTTTGATCCTAGTTGTGGAAGCTTCCATAGTTTAATTGTCAAATGGTAGTTCTACTTGAGAGTAATCAAAGTCTTTATATAATGTGTTTTCTAGTTTGATGGTAAGAGGGGCTTAGACTTTTTTTCATTTTGTTCTGATAATGGTCGACATCCTAGAACAATCCCAAATGCCAAAATTAGTTTTAGTTAGAAGGCTTTGGTGAGCCTAGGTTTAGTGTTGAACCTAGTGCTCTTATACCATATGTAACATGCCAATAGTTTGTTAAAGAAAAAAATGGCTAGGTCTTTTTATAAATTTGCTCAAATTTTGGAACAAGTTTAGAAATTAAAGCTATTCAAGTTCAACAAATGAGAATTGAAGATTGATGAGGACCGACTAATTCTAGTGCATCTTGGCCAAGGATTCTAATTCATGGTAAACATGTAGTCAATCCACACACTAGTTGACTTACACTGTCTAAGCAATCAAGTATAGGCATCTATATGTGATATGGAAGGTTTTGATGGCAAGGTTGCCTTAGCATCTTCTTATAGGTGGGTCTTACAATGCTATTGCATTTTGTATTAAGGGGAGCGACTGGCCTGTAATAGTCTCTTAATAGCCTGTTAAAGGGATGATTCTTTATTCTGATATAATTTTCGTTGTCTAGTCTATAGAGTTTATCTGAAGCTTTTAGTTCCCTTCCAAATAATCACTAACTTGGATAATCACTAACTTGGGGTGTACATAGGGTGAGCTATTATGCTTATGATTACTATTAATTTACTATAATATATGTATTGGGGCCGCTACCTATTAGAATAGTACAGTTCTGGCTAAGAATAGCAGAGTCCCACATGAACAACCAACCCTCACAAATAGTAGGGGAGTTTCCCAGTTTAGCCCACTACTATTTATGGGGGCTGGAAGGTAACTTTGGGTGGGAGGGAAACAACCCTACTATTTTATGTGTCATCCCCACACACATGAATTGATGCCATTAATTGATTATCACCTCTGCCATCCATCCTAGAACTATCGAGTAACTCCGACTCTATTGGCATAGCGCCCTTGCCTTAATAACAATAGGCAACCGACCCATAGAATTGTAAGGAGTCTTTCAATCTATACTCTATACATAACATGTGAACTATTGAGCGAGTGAGGCCCAACAATTTAGGCTATAGTTCGTACTAGAAGAGTAGGATTTCGGCTAGCCTCATAGAATTGTATGGTCGTTACCTCCTCCTACGTAGGGGTCAAAAATGACTTGTCCAAATGCATAAATACTTTTTGGCGTTTATTGCACGCTTGCATGTAGAAGTAGGACAATAGTGTCCAAGATCCTATATGTAACATGAGTGTTTAGGTGGGAACTATAGCAAAAATTTGTTGGCACAAAACCATACAATTATAGGGCACCCGTCCCCTTCCCCTTTGCCATAGTAGGGGTAGGGGTATGCAGGGGTAGGGGGTGTTGGCATGTTACTAATAGAATCAATCCACCAATTGATCCTTAGATCCTAAAGATTTGTCGATCCACCTAAAGAGCCATTCAAATAATCTATTTTAGGTAGGGGTGATGTGAATAATATAGAATAGGACTGCCTCCCTACTTTGTTCCATAGTAGGGCTTTGGGCCAGAAGTCGATCGATGTGCATGCAAAATAGTGTCCCCCTACTATGGAACTACAAGCGTGCTTCTCCTACTACCATTCTGTACTCTACTTGCATAGGTATCTAGGGATCTCCTCAGTGTTCTAGGTGAAAGTATGAGCGAGAGCAACAAAGGCTGGTGGAGAATAGGTGGTAGGCAACTCGCCAAAGAATTGTAGGGCAACAATAGAATAATAGGGCTTCCAACTTTCAAAAAAGAGTGTATGTCGTAGGATGGGGAGTAGTTTCTTGCCCAACCCACTAGTGCCCCTTATATATATAGGCACAGATAGGCAGGGATAGCTAAGGTAGCATGGTACAAAGACATGGGTAGTTGGATCCCATCCCCATTCTGGTTCATGCACGAGGGAGGATGGGAATGATAGTTATGAGGATGGGACCGGTTGGTGAAAGCCCAAGTGGCCCCTTAAAATTATATGGCCTTCTATTGTTGTGTGTGTGTGTGTGTGTACACACACACACACACACACACACACCTGAGAAGCAGTGATATGTTATTTTCTTTAGCCACCTATCCATTTCCACATCTATCTATGTCTAGCCTCATTTCATCTAGTGTGTTTAGCTTTGTCCGATATCCCCTAGATTTGGAAATAAGATGCCCTTAAAATGGTAGTGGACCATTTGGCTTCCCTACTATTCTAAAGGGGAACTTAGTTCTCCAATAAGTAAGTGAGTTCACTCTGGGTTCAAGATCTTTCTTTGCCACCTCGTATGCTCCATCTTTGGATGGAATGGGGGATATCATTAAGAACAATCTGCCCTTATCATTGGGTAGATTGGGTGAGAATAAATAAAGCCTCACACCCCTATGTTTAGCCCCTGTAAAAAAAAAATGTTGTAGGGAAGATTAGGGCCTATGGTTTTCTTTTTCCTAGTAGTATGTGTTTGATCCCTAGTTAGCTAGCAGCATCAGAGCAATAAGATAAAGGAAGGCCTCAAATTCTATGGGTCTACAAAATAATTATAGTGATTGACATTGACCTGTATCATGATATGCCTGACCATTCACCCATTCAAGTTGTAGGGGTCTCCGAGAAAGATCAATGTTGCTAATCCCTTTGGCTAAAAAAAATTATCAACATTTTGGTGAACATTCTACTTGACCTCGACAAGTTATCCAATTGCCCAATATATCTTAGTTCAGGACTAGGGATTGTGTTGCTAAAGGAGCCTAAAGAAACTATAGGATGGTCCCAAGCACCCCTTGAAATCTTATAATTGGCCCATTTCAACCAACCCAGGTGGGTTCAGTCAAGACTGAACAATGGGAGCAACAAAACTGACATCAGCAACAACCCATACAATTCTATGGGGATCAAACTATCAACTCCCCTACAGTTGTAACTAGAGTCAAGGTAGCAAAACTAGCTATACAAGATGTAAAGTTAATTTTATAGAATTTCAGGACTTCCATTTAAGAAGCCCACATCCCTTATATATCCATCTGGTGCATATCATATTTCATTTATTGGAGAATTCTATAAAGAAAAGGGCAATTCTATGAGGATTTAATGCCTATTTTGGTTCCCATAGATTTGTAGGGCCAATGCCATATAACTCAATTTCACAATAGCCTAGTCATCACCACTAAAACAAGTAGCAATTCAGATTAAGTCATGATCTAGCTCTTAACCCACCAGTTTAGGATCCAAACCCATTCATTGAGGATCGAGACCTAGCACTAGAAGCAATGGTGATGTCTAAGGTCTCACATATGTAGGATATGTGACTAGGTAAAAGACATCAAAGATGATATTTAGTTATATGCCAACAGTGTTTGAGACCTTGTTGATTGAGCTACAAAGAAAGCATCCTCTAATAAAGTTAGGTAGGGTTTATTAGGGGAATTGAGTTGAGTCACTTCACCAGCCATAGGAGCAAGATATTTTTTTAATTTGAACTACCTATACTCTATACCCCTACTAATATGCTAACTATTCTATAGTCATGCCTAACATCGAGCGTTGGAAGGAAGATAGAGCATTGAATTTTGAAATAAGTGAGAGTTGAATTCACCTATAGAATAGTAGGGCAACCATGCCAATAATAGAAAGGGAAATTGACTTTCATATTTATCCTTCATTATTCTATATTGATTTCCAGCTAGTTGCTATAGTTTCAACTCATGTTATGTCTATATTTTCATAAATCCTAGCCCCTTTCTTTCTTTAGTAGGGCTAGGGGTTGGCCCCTACTATTCTATAGCATGTAGATATTGTTCATTAATGAATTAACATTCTATATGCAACATGGGTGTTCATATCCCTCTCTTTATGTTACTCAGTTACCTAGATTCCATATTTTATATTTAACGTGCCAACAACCCAAAAGAATAGCCCTACAATCAACAACTCTCCTTGTGATATAATGCTATGTTCTTATATTACAAGATGATGTAATTTTGCATTATCACATTAGAGGATAACCTTGCTCTCTCTACCAAGTTAAACTATAAGTTCTATGGTTATCCCTCTCTCACTTTCACTGAATTTAGGTGAGGGATAACCGTAACCTTCCATTAGTCAGATGGGGCCCTACCTTATAAATTCTATGATAAAGTCCTTACTTTAGGAAGATGGAGGGATAATTGTAACCACACATTTCATTTAGGTGAGGTCCTTAAAATTACACGGACTTAAAATTCTATGTCAGAATCTTGACTTTAGGAAGATGAGGGATAACTGTAATGTTTAAGATGAGGGATAACAAAAAGATAGAATTTTAGGTTAGGGTGTGAATCGAGATAGGGTAGGGTAGGCATGCTAGGTATAAAATTTGAAAGGTAAACTATCAGGCATTACCTGACATTGATTTGCTAGTCTAGGTCATATGGCTATTCCTACTATTTGCTAAGGGACCTTTTTTGGAATCCTAAACTAAGTTCAGATTATGGTATAACCTTAGAATAGTAGGTGTTCTTCATAACCCTACCTAACTTGATCATAAGTCTAGCTTTGTAGAAAGGGAAAGTGACCTCCATAGAATAGGGCATGGCATTCTACTAACCTTTAGAATAGGGCAGGGCATCAACCAATTGAGAATTGAACCTGTAGACATGACTTTTCAAGTGACCTTTCTAAATTCCCAAACTACCCCTATGTAATGTCATTTCAGGTTATGGAATAACCTTGCTTGAACTAGGTTCAAACATGGGATAACCTTTAGTTGATAAAAAGTTTGGCTCCATAAGCTGGTGAAGTGACCTTTATAAATTCCCCTAATAAACCTTACCTAACTTGATCATTTTTCTCATAGATATGACTGTAGAAGTGGTTGCCATAAAATAGTAGGGGACATGCACCCATGTTATGTATAGAATATAGATGTGGACAAGTTCACCGCTAGATAAGTTTCGTTGAAATGCTGACAATAATCCCTCATATTCACCTCGTTCGTATGAGTAACCAAATTCTATACGTAACATGCTAGAGAGGGCCCTACTATTTGATTGATTCCAAGATGGAGAATGACACTATTCGCCACACTGGAAGATAGATATTGATCGAATGGAAGGTTATCAGATTTCTCAAAAATACATTTATTCAAATAGTCCTTCTTTGCCCATCATATTTTACTTCTATTGTTTTGTATCACTATCTCCAAACAACGATTTCCATTAGTGTTGCCTTTGCAATCACATAGATAAGATAGTTGAACCAACATCGTCAGTTTCCCTATCCTCTTGACAATAGCAGGAATCATTGGAGAGCCTTGAATGTAGAACACACTATTTGTAGTCAGTTCAGTTCAGTTCCTTTCCTTCCACTCCTCCCTCCCAAAATAGGCATTGATCCCTTCCCACCACCAATAGCAATTCCTCCCTTTTTAAAGTATTGATTCCTTCCCACTAATCAATATCGATTCCATCCTATATCTTAGAAAATGCAGAGTTCTTCGAGGTTAGATTTTTTCTATATTTGGAAGGAGGAATCCCTTTAGAGATAGAGACTTTATTTTAGGAAGGAGGAATCATAGATGGGAAATGAGAACATCTTCAAAGTTCGTTCCAAACTTTGGCTTCACTACATCCCATCCACCATAAATCTACCTCTTAATCTTGGTTATTTCCATCTATCATGCTACCACATCTCTTGGTTCTACCTATTAGAAACAATAGTCCACCAAGATAACTGGGCGGGGGCGAGGGCGGGGGGGGGTGTTGAATTAGTTATCCAAAAATTAAACTATTTATCTTCTTTAAACAAACTTAACCATTCAACCAAAGTAAATAACAACCATACAAAGAAGCACATAAACAATTACACCAAATTTGTTGACTAGGGAAACCCTTGATCAGAGGGAAAACCCCAGTGGGAATGATGCCTACAAGATGATGTACTAATATAAATATTCCTTATCAGAGGATGGACCCTGTTAAGAGTCTATTACAACATTTAATACATATGAGTCCCTGTTAGGAGACTTTGAATCCCTGTTTGGAGATTCCAACTCTATTAGGAATTGTACCAACCCTATTAGGAGTTGTAGTACAATGTATGCAAGATGAGCCCACTGCCCAAACATGCAATTTCAACTACAAGAAGAGCTCATTGCTCAAACTAGTAATTTACTATTATGTCCCTCTTTCCTTTGTTTTGTCAACTGAACCAATCATTGTCAAACCTTGTAGACTAGGTCACAAACCTTAAAATCCAAATATCAGACCTCAGATCGCTCAACAAAACATCGGCAATGAAGTTTCCTTCACTTCCGCTTTGCTTTGCTCAACTTTGCGTTCGCTCTTATTGCTGCTTATCATCAATAAAAAACATACCTTATGATAAAGGAAAATGTCCTTCCTTTATACCGAGTACATAATACAATTCCCTAAGTCAATTGTTAAACCTTCTCAATTAATTATTATGGGACCACATTAAGAACACATTACACTTAGTGATAACATTAATCTTTCACCTTGCAACTTGAATAACTTTCCGTACATGCAATATTATGATGAGTGAACTTAGCCACGTCATTAGCAACATGTCTTCTTCACATCCTCAACCTTGATTCTCAGAATAACAACTCTGCTAAGAGATATAACAAGTTTACCATAACATGCCTCTGTAAACTCTATCCAAAACTTACATAACTTCTTCCAGACTTATCATTTCTTCTTTTGACGTTAACTGCATATACCAGATACTCAGAAGTATCTCTCATAACCTTAGATAGTTAGAATACTCAACTAGCTGTCCATACCAACTCGATTTTTCCGTTGTTCTTCTATTGGATACCACAAAAAATTGCTATGTTGACATCAATGACAAAATCATACATGAATGTACCATATCATCATAGTAACATATCTACAATACTCCCCCATAGGAATACCATCAGCATTCATGCTTCCAATTAATATCTCAACACTACCCATTTCACATCCTGTGGCCCTGCTCTCATCCACTAGAAATGAAGGAGTGATCCCTAGCAATATTTTCCCACCCCCTCACTTTGTTTCACTCATTAGATATCCCATGGATCTTGCTCTATCTATTTGCAGAATGGTTACGAGGTTTTTGGGAGACACAAAGGAGAATGTTGCATTGGACCCTCAAATCTACCATGGGTGTATGAAGAAGGATTTTAGGCCTTTTATACTCCTAACCTATCCGTGGCACCACCCTCTTACAGTTCTCTAGACTCGCTCCCACAATTTGTGGATCTATCATGAGATAGTCTTTGCATTCTACTAAGACGAGGGGCTCTATTTCCTTGCATCAGTGGAAATGTTTCTGAGGCAAAGGACTGAGGTTCTCCATTGTACGAGTGTGGGGGCCTCAAATTCAACATTTAGTTGTGAAAGATTTCTTTAAGAAATTAGAAATGCATTTGTCATTATTTTCTTGGTTTAGATAGTGTCTAGTACATGCATGTTTCTATTTGGTAGTGTAATTCTTGTGAAGTGTTATTCTTGTACAATGCCTAATCCTGACATGGGAAGAAGGGAACATGTTTGTCTAATCTAGGAGTAACTCAAGTGTGGTTTCTTGTGTGTGCATGTACTTTTGAAAGGATTGGTAGTGTAGTGTTTGTTTGCAGTATCTAGATTGTTTTTTTTGTACTTGTTCTTCCATTCCGTTTGCCAATAATAAAGGAAATATTATTTCATAAGTCTCTCTTCAACTACATGTGTTTACATCAACTATGTGTTAATACTATCTTTAGAAAATATTGTTTCCATGAGAGAGTGTGTTGATTTTATTAGAATGCAATCAAATGAAAAGCAAGTTTCAGTTAATGAAATACAAATTTGACTTTATTTAAGTAGATGAAAGACAATCTTGTTGATTGTGATAGAATATAAATGAGGGTAAACCCATTATCTTGAACTTTGAACAATGGAAGTTTGAGTATGAGTAATTTCAAATGAATTTCTTGTTTTCTTCTGGGTTATGTTTGCAAATATTGACCAAGCATCCAAGATGATACATTTTCTAAGAAGGGAGGATGTCACAACTTGTTTTATCTTAAAATGAATAAATCGTTATTCTTATTGGCACTTTGATGTTTTTCAAAATTCTTTATCTTTTATAAAACTAAATGGAATTATTCATTTAATGTGGCTGTTAGGAATGAAATAATCAATTACAAATTGTTGCATACCACTATCCTTTCATTTTTCATGCATTGGTTGGCATTAATGGTATGCAACATAAGCATTACTCGAGTTTTTATCACTTGTATACTGTAGAAAATCTTGGGGGGAAGCTACTAATACAATCCCTATTCTAGTCTTCAAGGTGTGGTTCCTTTGAACCTGAGAGTTAATCATGGTAGGAAATGTTTTTATTTTTCTCTTATTTTATATCCCTATTAGTGGTGTTTTTAGGGATCAATGTTCATCTTTGGAGGAAATTGATTCTTTACGTTGTTGTATTGATAATCATTTATGGACCAAAACTAGTTTCCTCTGCCTCCGAATCAGAACTCATGTTACCAAAACATACCCAATAAATGAGAAAAGAACTCACTTGCAATTCTATTTTCCATGACAGAATTTTAGGGAAGAATGTGATGAAAGTGGAGGTGGTGTCAGTTCTAATAACAAAGATGTCACCTAGTGTAATTGGAAATATGTTTACGATGGATGACCATTGACAAAAGGGAACAAGTCCACCTCCAAATTGGTGAGAAGAAAGAAAGGAATTCACAAGTTCCCTCTTCTTGCACATGTAAACTAAGGTGTCTATCATCATCTTCACAATCTTAAAGGGGCAATTATCTGAAGGGATGCATTCCTGACACTTCAGTTTTCCAATTACTCATTCATTGCCTCATATGTGAAGGGCACTTGGAGCACATAGAGGATGCCTTCTGCAACATCATTGAGGGGTATACTGCAACACACATGGAAAATCAAGCCCTTGGAGTCCTTAGCAAAATAGAGGCCGACATAGTGACAAACTAGATGTTCCAAAGAGGGATTCAAAGAAAACCTATAGGATCACAATGTAAACCTAATTTCTTCATTGGCGTAGATTTCATTCAATATATTTTCCTTAAGGTTTCTTTCTACCAAATAATCAAGGTTAGTTGCTTATGATTCCATTTTCTTTTATGCTTTTGTATTTTTTATGGTGGTTGAGCCTTTATTCCTAATAATATCACACTAGAAGTATTGTGAGATAGTGATTCTTTCCTTATCAATAATTTCTATAATGGTGTTTTCGTTTGTTTCTACACATACACAGATTCTACACCATTTTAATGTGTTGTTAATCTCTAAAGCCAACCACCCCTTCATGCATTTCTGGTCTGACTTTGTTGTCACCATTCAACATTGAGCCTTGCATAGGGCTATTACATTGTCTTCTTGAAGGTTTTCTATACGATTATGAACTTTTTAAAATCTACCAAGGCCTAGCATCTCAATGTCCATGGGGATTATTTTTAACTTTTGTAAATATTGATTCATTGTAGAAACTTTTCTTTTCCTTGGTTGGATTTTAGACATGGCATTGTCCTTTTTTTGTGTGCACGTTATACATACACTATTATTATTATCACTTTTCTAGAGGAAAGTGTATTCAAATTAATGTGTTCTATATTTATTAAGAGTGGTTGTAGATTCTTTTTGTGATATTTGTTCTTATTGACTTTATGAACTATTTATTAGAGAGTGGTGAGCACACTAACAAAATGTTGATATTAAATTATCATGTTAGGTATTCATAGATGTTATTTGTGACACATTAGATAGGAATACACATTCTTTGCATCTTTTAGATTTTAGTGTATATGTATTGTAGTATTCCATTATTGCAAATATCAAAATATATGATTCATATGTTTAGGAAAAATTTAGGCTTCATAATATTTTATTTAATAGAGAATAATGATGCTTTTATTTCCATGTTTTATAAAATGAGTTCTACATATAATGATGGACTTCTTGGGATTTTTTTTGATGTTGAGTAAATATATATTCTTATTGTACACAATTCCATTACTCTTAGTTTTTTCTTGGTTAGTCTTCATCGATGTTAGGCTGGGTATCTTTTGTGTCAAAAAAGATTCTAGTGAAGCTTAACAACTTCTTGGTAGAGTGTAAATAACTCCTACAATATTATTTCTCCTTGTGTCTTGAGTAGGTTTTGGAGCTCCTATGGTTTGGTCGTCATGTTTGAATCATCTTGATATTCTGGTAATTGATTACGATCTCTTTCGTATCTTAGGTTCACATTAAATCTTGTTATATTGTTAATTTTAAATTTAGAACTCGTAATTTTATCTTACACACACACATACACACACATGTATACATGTATGTATGTATGTATATATATGTACACACACATATGTATATATATACACACACACACACACACACACACACACACACACACACACATATGTATACAGACATATATCTATATATATATCTATGTATACATGTATATCTATATCTATATGTATGTATGTACACACACACATAAATGTATACATACATACATACATATATATATATATATATATATATATACACACACACACACATATATATGTATACATACATATATACACACACATGCACATATACATATAAACACACACATATTTTAAATTTAATAGAAATTACAATTGTTGATTGGTCAATGTCTCCACTCCTGTAGATTTTTCGGCATTTTATGAAAATTGCTTACATGACTCTTATTTTGTAGGTGTAGTCTTTACACTCTACTGGCCGTGTGAATATTAATCAGGCAAAAGTGTGAATCACTCTTTTGAAACAGGGGTTGTTCAAACTAGTCTAAGGATTGAGTGAGATTATACTTGGATACCACATGTTTGTGATTGAACAAAAAGAATTTCTCACTTGAATATTGTTTCAATGCAATGATGGTTTTCTTAAACTTGCTACAATTAGAATGCATTAATACAAATCCAATTTTTTGTTACAATGATTTAGTTGTGAGTAACCCATTCATTGCATTTCTAGACATTATTTGATTTGAAGATAAGCAGATAAAGCAGAGACTAAATATTTCAGTACAAAAAGTAGTGAGCAAGCAGAGTGGTGCTAATCATAAGACTACATGGGTTAACATTATCTAATTGCAAAATGTAAAGCAAAAGATTGTACTGAAATAGGGGTTGATATTAGGAATATTGTTGTTGCAATAGAGGCAAAATTTGAATTAACATTGAAATTTTAAAGCATGATAGAAATCCAAGAAACAGGGGATGGTGCTCAAGCAGATTGATGTGATTTAGATTTTGTGTTTTGTTTATTATTCAAGAATTTGTTAAATTAATGTTGGCTGATCCTATATTCCCAATAATATCACACTAGAAGTATTATGAGATTGTGATTCTTTCCCTATCAATAATTTCCATAATGGTGTCTTCCTTTTCAATAATCTCCATAATGATGTTTTCCTTTGTATCTACACATTCATAGCTTCTACACCATTTTAATGCATTGTTAACCTTTAAAGGCAACCACCCCTTCATGCATTTCTGGTTTGACTTTGTTGTCACCATTCAACACTGAGCCTTGCACAAGGTTTTTACACTATCTTTTGGAAGATTTTCTCTATGATTATCAACGTCTTTAAATCTACTAAGGCCTACCATCTCACTGTACATGGGGATTATTTTTAACTTTTGTAAATATTGATTCATTGTAGAAACTTTTTTTTTCCTTGGTTGCATTTTAGACATGGCATTGTGCTTTTTTTGGCGCAATAACAATAACAGAAATAACAATTATTGACTAGTCAATACCCTGACTCTTGTAGACTTTTTGGTATTTTACGAAAATTGTTGACATGGCTCCTATTTTGTAGGTGCAATCTTTACACTACTGGCAGGGTGAACATTCATCAGGAAAAAAGTGGAATCACTCTTTCGAAACAGGGTTTGTTCAGACTGGTCTAAGGATTGAGTGAGATTATACTTGGACCCCACATGTTGTGATTGAACACAAAGATTTTTTTGGCTCAAATATTGTTTCAATGAAATGATGGTTTTCTTAAGCTTGCTACAGTTACAATGCATTTCTATAGACCCAATTTTCTCTTAGAACGATTTAGTTGTGAGTAACCCATTCATTGCATTTCTGGGCAAGATTCAATTTGAAGAAGCAGATAAAGTAAAGACATAATACTTCAGTACAAAAAGTAGAGAACAAGCAGAGTAGTGCTAATCATAGGACTATTTGGGTTAACAATATCTAATTGTAAAAGGTAAAGCAAATGACTACACTAAAATAGGGGTAGATATCAAGAATACATTGACAACTGCTACAATAGAAGCAAATTTTGAATTAAGATTCATATTTCAAAGAAGGATAAAATTCTGATTAACATGAGATGATGCTTAGGCAGAGTGATGTAATTCAAATACTTTTTAAGCTTTGAGACTCCTTTCAGAGTTTTTATATAAAACTCGGTATAAGTAGTATGTCTTCAAGCTATTAATGAAATTCAATGGCAATAAAATAGAAAAGTTATAAATTCATGAAGCATGTGGGGTCATCAAGATCAAGGATAAGAGAAAAGTTCACACTATTAGGCAAAGTAGGGTGGTCGTTTGAATGTTCAATTTTTTTTTTAAAATATGAAGGTGGGAAATTTATTGTGCAGATAAAATCGTCTTTGGTATGATTACGTCTCTATCAAAATTTTGTTTGGCCTATTTTTTCATGGAAAAGAGACCGACTTTCTAAGCTTTGACGATCTTGTTATCTTGCTCAAAATTTTACCATAGTATCAACCCATTGAAATTGTTTATCTTCTTTTCATTTTTGCATTTAATCACTTAATCAATTTGTGATCCACCATCAAAATGTGAACACAAAATGAAAAATAATAGAATTTCTCTCATAATATCGATTATATATATTTTTTTCACATAAACTTAAAATAAAAGAATAGGTTAAAGAAAGAGTACCAATTATCATCTACATTCTTTTACTAATTAAAAGTCTATTAAAAAGTGTTGGGTAAATGGTGACCAATTTTTTAAAAATAGTTAATAGTTTTGATTAAGTAAAAACAGGTTTTGAAAGGATCCGAAACCTTGTGCAACAAAATTAAAGATATGACAATAAACGACCCAAATACAACAGTGAGAATCACCATACAAAGATAGGGAGCAACCAACAAATTCCCACCACAACCGGCATCAATCCTCAACAAGGGAGCTTAAGATTTAGATTTAGATTTAGAACCTCCCTTGTAGGATCGCAAATTCATATCTAGGGGAGGGATGGAGTACCTAGATTTCTTTCCTTTTACTGCTGTCTATCCATCCTCTAGCCTGGTTGCATCATTCAGCCAATTCCCTGAAGAAACAAGCGAATCCACAAGGCAAACCAGAGACGAAGAAACATCCAACAAAACACTCTCCATAGGATAGGCCAAATTGGGCAAATCCAAATCCAAAACTGTCGATACTGTAGGTCCAAAGACGACAACAAGTCCCGAGACAACAGACTAAAAAGGGTCAGCATGCAAAACAACATGACCAACAGTTTGGGACGCAAGAGCCTTCGCCAAAACAGGCTGATCCAAAACATCAGGAGTAGTATCTTCCGAACCATCTAAGGCAAGAGGCCCCTCATCATCATGTCCCCAAATAGAGGAAGATTTAGTAATAGTGTAATGCTCATCAGAAGCACCCATCCACCAGGTAGGCGAACGCTTTGATCTTGCCTTATCAGAAGAACAACGAGCCGCCACATGACCAATCATATGGAATTTCCTACATTGAAAAGGAAGATCGTCGTAATCCAGAACCTGAGTCCAAACACCCTGTGGGGAACCTAGGCAAATCTTCTCAGGGAGACCCTTAGAGACATCCATCTCAACCAGGATGCGCACAACCGTTGAATGCATAACATCAGAGGTCATCGAATCCACAATCTAAAAATCCCCAAGAGCCCTCCCAATAGATTCCAAAACAGAATCCAACCAGAGATGCAAGGGAAGATTCAGAAGCCTAATCCAAACATGGATCTTATTAAAAGATTCTGTAAGTGGGTAAAAATTCTTATGCCAAAGTTTGGCCATCAGGGGGAAACGATCCTCCCATGAGAAACTGTAATCACACAAGATAGTCCTCCTATCTTCAACATTTTCAAACTTGACAATAAAAAAGCCCTTAGCAACAGGGTAAATCTGAATATTTGTAGATAAAATCGGCCTCCACATCCCAACAATCTAATCATGAAGGGCAGGAAGGGAAGGCCAAAAACCCTAAATCCAAAAATAGCAGCATGAGAAGAGAAAACCTCTTATGTTTTGAGAATCTCATCAACTGTAGCAGAGTCTAACAAAACCTAAAGAGGTTTAGTCACACAAACAAGAGTAGCCTCACGTTTCTTTGAAGTTCCAGAAGATTGACTTGCAGAAGGGGCAGCTCGATGAAGATCCGCCTCAAAAGAAACAACATCTTCGTAAGAGGAAGAACCAACACCCCCTGGCCCCAGACACAACAACACCAACAGAAGTGGCCGCACCAGAAGAAGGAGATGGAGACGTAGCAACACCCACACCCTCCCCAACCAGTGTCGCGACAGAAATCCTAGCGGCAGGAGAACCAGTCCGCCCAAAGAGAAAACACCCATGGGTGGGAACGCATGCGGGAGCCATCCAAAAGGTCACTAGTAGACTTACAAATTATCTCTAACTAAACTAGTGATGTTAATGTTCAAAAAATAGCTAATAGTTAGATCAATCCTTCAACTTTATTTGTATCAATAGCACATTGTTGAAACATTTGTGCATAAGTGTAGTTAGATCAATCCTTCAACTTTATTTGTATCAATAGCACATTGTTGAAACATTTGTGCATAAGTGTTTCATCAATTGAACATATTTTGAATTTGTCAAAGCTAACATTTAATAAAGCAATTAGCTCTAAAGATTTTCATAATGTTTGCTACTAAATGCATTAACGAAATGAAGGCTAAGATAATGGTAAAATTAGTAATAATTGAAAATGTTTTTTATTCCAACACAATTTATGGAACTCTATACAAAATGTTTAGGGAAATATGATAGTAAGTTGGACTTGCACAATCTTGTTCATTTTTTGTTTATTTTTCTTTGGTGAATAAAGTAATTGGGTTTTTTTTTATTATACAAGTTTTAGTGTTCATCAATTAAAAGTTGAATTGCTTTTCTTTCTTCCTTGTCATATGAATTAATTTAATAAATATTTTGCTTAATTATTTTTATTTTCACTAAAAATATATTATAATACAATAATCATGAAACCACTAAACTTTCATCCATATTTTGAATAAAATTTAATAAGTTTTAACATTAATCTATATTTATATTTCTAATCAACTATAAGGTCTAAATTAAATGAATATTGTAAGCTTTATTTTGTATTCACGCAAACACCAAAATTATTTAATAAAATGTGTTATAATATTTTATTTGAATATTGTTATAATAAATTATTTTACAAATATTTCATTCAATGAAAATATCTACAATTAGTTATGCACATTCTAATGAAATTGTATCTAAATAACCATAATGTAAATTATTACTTTGTAAAAGCATAATTATGCCAATATCTATGCAAGATAGGTTGGTAATATAGAATCAATTTTTATCCTTCTTTTTGACTCATATTTGACAAATATTTAGAAATAGATCAAGAAATTATGTATTATTTTCTATGTAAAAGAAATCATTTAATGTCTCATGCAAAGGGAGCAAGAGGGAGGAAGAGAGGGATAAATAAGGAGGTAGGGGGAGGAAGAGTAACATAAGAAAGGGGGGAGCAGTGGCCGAGGGAGAGAGAGAGGGTGGGGGAGGAGGAGGAGCAGGAGGAGAAGAAGGAGCATAAGAAGAAGCAAGAGAAGAAGGGGAAGAAACACAAGAAGAGGAGGAGAAGGATGAGGAGGAGGAGAAAGGAAAAAGAACAAAGAAGAAAAAGAAAAAGAAAAAGGAGAAGATGATGACAAATCATTGATCGAGAAGAAAAGGAAAAGGAGGAGAAGAAGAGGGCAAAGAAAGAGAAGAAAGAGAATAAGTGTAATGCCCCGCCAAGGTATCCAAAGAACTAACCTAGAATTTCACTAAGTTTGGTAACATTATTATTATTATTTTTTTAAAAACATAAAAGTAAATACCACAAATAACTTATACACCATAACGGAAGCAATATCAATGTCCATCTAAAAGTAAACATAACATAACAGATTACATTTTTTAAGGATCCCTTAACGTTGAATTACATCTAAGTCAACTAACATTATTGAATCCATCTAATAAAACAACCACATGAAATAATAATGATAAGTCCAATGTTTTACATTACATTTCTAAATACTCAATCATCCACTGTACATGTCACAGGGTATGAAAAGCTTAAAAGAATATACATATGTGAAATAAGGTACATCATCCTATTCTAATCCATGATACATCAAAGTAAAGATAATCACATGTCATACATGATACATCATCATAGAAGACATATACATCCATCATAAAGATCAAACATAATAAACTAAGTGCACGGTTCCTCCCAACCATTAATAACATCATTAGACCATCGTGGGCCCTAGCCATCCCTTCATGTGTAACATTCCAAATCATCGAAGAGATCATCGATATTAACATAGTGGGAATGTCACTCTTAACATATACTATATCATATGCAGAAAGTAATCTAACATGCAAATATAAGCATAAGATAACATCATCTAACATATGCTAATCATCAATGAAAGGATACATATCCACCATCACGAAGGACGCATCAACCACGATGTCTCAATAAATCTCAAATTATAAGAGTGGAAAAACACTACCACCCGACCGCGTGGTACCTAAGTGGTCCACTCCCACGGTGCTGAGGAGATAACCTCAAGTCCCAAACAGGCTATCCAAAACACATAGCATAAATCTCTATAAGTCCAGGAATAGTAAAAGTATACTAACTCAAAGGTTCCATCACACAAAACCGACATCTAATTCCCAGAGGCACACAAAGACATGTAGGAACCTACTATGCAAGTGGGAAAGTGTCATCGCATATATCATGTACAAGTTACCCTGGCAGTTAGCTAAACTCCACAGGTCCATACTGATCCTCATGCAGCCACTAGTATCCTCTCATACTGACGAGACATACTATGGAATGCAAGGTCGCAACCATGCGTTCTCTCTACTCCCATCCTAGTCTGTACAAGCACTCGAGGCATGGGCGAGAACAAAACAATTATCTTTTTAGGTTCATTTAGTTAGTATTAGGTGTGAACGTTTTCACTTATTAACCAACTTACAATGAGTTACCCTGGCAGCCTCTTAGGGCCCCGGCCCCCATTGCAAGCCACTTTCCGACACTACAAGCAGATAACCTACCCTAAGCTCATGGAATCATAAATCTCAAAATCACAAAAGATAATCTATAATAAAAACATCAAATATGCATAAAAGCATCAAATCTCCATGAGCAAGCATCCATAGAAAATCATGACCACAACAGCTCTCTATTGGCAACTGAAGCGTCACTAATAATCAAAAGTATCCATTGGTTCTCAATAACCAAAATATATCTCAAATCATACTGATCGAAGACTCCAAAATGGTTGAGTCAAACATGTCACAACATGACATCATAGAATAACATTTCAGCCCCATCATGGCGACTGAAAAAATAACCAAGGATAACTGATCGATGATTCAAAAATGGTTAAGTTAAGTGTCTCATACATAAGAATCTCAACTATAACAATCAGTAATTACAAACATTACATAGAGCATTTCATCACATAACCATGGTTGGGTTTATAAAGATCGAGATTAAAACATCATCATGACATCACAATCACATAACCCCCAAGCCTCTGGTAGACGTCCTATAACTAGTCAACACTAGTCAACCCAAAACCCAAAACAATAGCATAAAGAATACACAATGCAAATACATGTTTTGGTTTTGCTAATTTACATACTTGAAATAAATGTGGAGGTTTCAGTTTACATTTTTCCATCTAGATATCAAGTGGAGAAATTGCACGTTTTACCTAACCCATGTATTTGTTTGATAGATAAAAGTTTCTCCCCAAAACCATTAGACTCAATTTTCTAATTGATCTAATAATATTTTGTTTATATAAACTTTGTTTGAAAAATGAAATTCCCAATGAATCCAAAATTATCAACAAAATTTGCATATTTCAAAACTTTGACTTATAACACGTTCTAATAATTAACCTTAATTAAATTAAATTAAATTAAGTTTATTATTAATATCTCTTCATTTTAATAATAATTGATAAATTATTATTCATATTTTTAAATCATTTATCTTTTACAGATTGATCCATCTATACAAATCATTTTAAATAAAATAATTATCTATAACTAATACACACACACACACACACACACACACACACACACACACACATATACATATTTACATATACACACACACCCACACATACATCTACATCTACATCTACATCTACATCTACATCTACATCTACATCTACATCTACATATACATATACATATACATATATATATATATACAGTAATATCATTTTATAAAAATAAAATATAAAAATCGAATTAACAATATCGATTGCCATCCCCAACATCCATATTAAACAAAACATATATAACAATAACCCCCCCGCCGCGATACGCAGTACCTGCGGCCGTAGGCACTGCGCCGACAGCGGGTACAGTGTACCCCTGTCGTCGCAGTCCTGTTATACGTGCCAATGTGATTTGCGATATACGTTTTTAATAAAACGTTTCCTCAATGATACAATTTGCGATTCAAAATTGAAATAAAGTTTCATCACTGCGATTTATACAATACGATTATTCTATATATATATATGTGTGTGTGTGTGTGTATTTATATATATATATTCACAGAGTTTAATTAAGTATCACAGCATATATATATATATATATATATATATATATATATATATATATATATATATATATATATATATATATATATATATATATATATATATATGTATGTATGTATGTATATAGATTCGAAAATATAAACATGTATATTTTACAATGAGCATATACACAATTTATTTAAAGGTCTCAATTCTCAGAATTTTCCTATAAGTTTTTTGATCTCAAATTTATTCAATAAATCATCTAATGGATTTGGCTACAATTTAAACCCTAGTCCCGTGTTCTCTTCAGATCTATGCATATAATCAATTTTTAACTACCCATATTGAGAATGCATACAATAAAATAGGAAAAATCCTCAGAATACATATGGAAGACACGAAGAAGATAGGAAGTGCAAGATGCGGAAGTAGCATAAGTAAAATCACAAGAATCTACTCGGATTCTGATGCTAATTCGCTCTTCCTCAGAAAACCCACAGAGCAAACTCCTCCCTTCTTCAGAGTTCTCGAGCCCTCCAATGCTCCAAATGCTCTCCAAATGCTATGTCTAAGCTTCTAGGAATGCCTGAATATAAAGAGCTCTCAGGAAACACTTAAAATGTCTCAAGAAACAACTAGAAGGTGTCACCAACTAAGCATGTGTCTTTTCCAACCTTCTACATGAGTCATAAGGTTGTAGACACCATGTGCTTAATTGATGCACTAACCCCCGTGTTGTTGACATATGAGAAATAGAAAGGTGCGTTAACTTCTAGACAAGCTTATAACTCTAATTTACTTTTTATATAACTTCTATTTATATTTTTATAACTTTCATTATTATTATTTATTTATTACTTTATTATTATTTTATAATTATTATTAATTTTTAATTTCTAATTTTCTTTTATTTAATTCTTTTTCCTCAATTAATTCTCATTATAATCAAAATATCAAAGATCATGATATTATATATTAATTTTTTTCAAATAATTAATTTATTAATTAAATCTATTTATTAAGACTTAATTAATAGAAAATTCACCATAGACCTCCAAGATAAAATATGAAAACCCATCATAGAACAATTCATACAAAATTAGTCTAAAGGGTTAAAAATCACGAATTATGTCATCCGACACATTCGGTGGGTAAAATATCCAGATACTTGTCCTACCTCACTAGGACAAATGGTTTAAGGGTTTGAGATTTAGACTTGAGAATTTATCTCCCTTCTCTTATCATTGAGATAATGTAATAGGGTATGCTCATCCTAGCAATTCAGAGAAGTCGATACTCGGTACCTGCAACCTGCAGAAAAACTATGCATGTACATACAATATATATGATGCTAAGCTAAACAGGCAATGGCAGGAAGTGGTGCATCGTGAAGATCCCGACTAGTAGGTGACTACGACTCCCTTCCTTAACCACATCAGAAACACCATACAATAAGAACAAACACGCACACCATACACATGCAAGTATGGGGTAAGTATCCATATAAAGCACATGAGATAATAAACCATCTAACTAATCATCAACAATAACTGAAAGCAATGTAATGATCATCATGCATACATGAAATGTAAAGTCTAAATGATCTCATCATATATCCATTGAATCCATAATATAATATTTGGTAGTCTCAAAACAATACCACTAATCTGTAACGCCCCGCCAAGGGATCCAAAAGAATTAACCTAAAGTTTCACTAAGTTTGCTAAACATTTTTTTTTGTTTAAGTAAGAAAGTATAACATACATATCAAACACATAGTAGCGGAAGCAATAACATGTAATCATCGACAAACATACATCGCAAGTTACATTTCTTAAGGATCCCAAGACGTTGAGTCACGTTTAAATTTAATTAATTCAAAGTCTAACAACTATCACATACATATGAAAGAATAATCAAAAACTCCAATGTCCATAATATACATTTGTTCCGAATGCCTCTTGGCAAATTAATTCGGAATGCTCAATCATCCACTGTACAAGTCACAGGGTATGAAAGGCTTAAAAAGAATATACATATGTAAAAATAGAAATGCATCAACCTCCACGAATCTATGATACAAAGTACAGTAAAAATATATGAAACTATTCACTATACATGATACATCCATACATCCATAATGATAAAACATCTATCATAAAATCTAACCATCCATCATAATAATCCAAGAACATAGTGAAGGTAAATGCCAATCACGAAAACTCCAGCCACGGTGACCATGGAACGGATCTCAATGGTAAGAGTAAAAAACACTACCACCTGACCGCGTGGAACCTAAATGGTCCACTCCCACCGCACTGAGGAGATAGTCTCAAGTCCCAAACAAGGTATCAAAACACAAAACAAAAGTATTCTCTAAGTCCGGGAAATCCTAAAAGTATACTAACTCAAGGGTTCCAACATAGATAGGCATCTAGACCCAGAGGCACCACAAAGACACGTAGGAAACTTACTATGCAAGCGGAAAAGTGTCATCACAAAAGTCACGTAGAAGTTACCCGAGCAATCCCTTAGGAATCCCGGGTCCCTACTGATCCCTGCAGCCACTAGTATCCTCTCGTACTGACGAGGCATACTATGAAATGCAAGGTCGTAACCAAGCGTTCTCTCTACCCCATCCTAGTCTGTACTAGCACTCAAGGCATGGGAGAGAACATATAATTATCTTGTTAGGTTCATTTTCCTCTCATTTAATGTAAATGTTTTCACTTATTAAAACAACTTACAATGGGTTACTCCAGGCAGCCTCTTAGGGCCCCGATCCCCATTGCAAGCCACTTCCCAACACTACACATAGATAACCTACCCTAGGCTCATGAAATCACGAATCAAAGAATCATAATAAAATCACCTCAGTCCTATACAAGCAACTGAAAAACATCATAAAAGATAAGCCACAAAAATTACATCAGTTCTTCATGAGCAACAGATAAGCATCAAATAATAATCATATGATCACAACAGTTCTCTATCAGCAACTGAAGGCATCAATGATAAATCACAAAATCCAATGGTTCTCCAATGAGCAACCAGAAAGTATCTCAATAGTAAATTACAATACTGATCGAAGACTCCAAAATGGTCAAGTTAAAACATGACATCATCAAGAACATAACAAACACTTCAGTCCTCTCAAACGACTGAAAAGCAATCCAAGTATAACTGATTGAGACTCAAAAATGGTTATCAAATATAACTGATCAAGACTCGAAAATGGTTAAGTTAGGTATCTCAAATACATACATCTCAACTTCACACAAGGAAACTGGAAAGCAATAACAAATAGTAAACACAATCATGTCATAGAGCACTTCATCACATCACCATGGTCGGGTTAAGAAAGATCGAGACCAAATCATCATGACATCACATTCACAATCTCGACCCTCTGGTAACAACTTAAACTGGTCAATACTAGAACAACCCCAAAATACAGAGAACACATAGAAAACATCAAAGTCTCACAGATTGGATTTGAAAGTATATTATCGAGTTAAGATAAGGTTTATGTTCCAGTTTAATGTCTATCTCAAGTAACTAAGTTTTCACAATTAGCCCTTACAATTAACCCATTTCTATATTTACATGATTGTACAATTACCCTATAAATATTCTAAAGATAATCTTTTATTTATTAAGTTATAAAAATGCTCCTTAATGATTTTAAATAAAACAATTATGACTTTATTAAAAATCATCTTTATTTAAACCCTCATTAATAACTTTCATTAAGTCAATAGTCTAATTATACGATTTTATCAGATAATATCCATTAATGATTTGAATAAAATAATTACAATTTTATTAAAATCAATAATTAAATACTCGATAATAATAACTTCTATTCTTAATTAAATATTAAATCATATTAATTAATATTAATCAATATTTTATTTAAATATATATTACATTTGTTATTAATATAACAAATTATAAAATATTATTGAAATTTAATAATGAAATTAATATTAAATAATATCATAAATTTAATTTAATTTAAAAATTATTAATATTAATTATAATTTATAATATTAAAAATTATCATAACCAAACCCGAAATTCGAAATGGCAAACTAGTGGTTATATAAAAAAAAACATAAGCGATTAACAATCGCTTCCTGCCTTATACGTAGGACAGGACTGCTGTCGCAGTCGTCCTGCGTCAGCAGGTACGACTGCGTACAGCAGTCGCCTGCTACATATAATAAGGGGGCAGGGGGTGGTTAAGCCGCCCCTCCCCAATACTTGATTATTAGTTTTTTTTATATATATATATTTTTTAAAAACTATTTTATTTATATCAGAACTTGTATATAAAAAAAAGATTTGTTAATTAAAATTTACATATATGTATATATTTTTTTATCTTAAAAAAAATATAATCATTATAATAAAATTTATTGCTATTCAATCTATTAAATATATATATAAAATAATTCTTTTTAATATATATAAATATATTGAAAACTTGTTTTCTTCCTTATATTGATATAGAAAATATAAGCCAACCATCCGAACTTCTAATTTAGAATTTCAGTCTTAGATTCAACCCTTCCCATTTAAATCTTATGTATACGGAAGTTTATTGACAAGCATCTGATAAATTTCAATATTGTAATGTTTAAACATTCATCATAGAGAATTCAAATTTACAAACACCAGACACGAAGAAGACAGGAAAAGAAAATTGCGTATTTAATCGATAATAAAAAACACAAGACCCTACCTGATCTTGATGCTATTATGCAATCTCCAGGAATTGTAAGAGAATTCGCTTCCCTCAATAACCTTCCTCTGGAAAACTTTCTTGGTCTCAGCCTTCTGAAAGTTGCTTCCAAAAGTAGTCTCCCCAAAAATTCCCGTCCAAATATGTGTCCCCCTAGAATGAACCCCCAAAGTTGTGATAAGCAATTTTCTCCTCAAATCGGGGCACTAATTGTGCGTTCACCCGAGAAGACTCTTTACACAACTGAGTTAACTCCAAATTAACTTTTCTTATCTTTTCTTTTAATTTGCATTCATCTTTTATGCACATTAAGTTGATTTATTAAATAACTTTATTTAATATTCTACTTGACTTTTATTTTAAATTAATTTATTACTTTAACTCATATGCACTTTATGAAATTAAAATAACATTATTAATTTCTATAATTTAATCTTTTAATTTATTTTAGAAACTTAATTGATAACATATTTAATTAATTTAAATAACAATAATATTTAGCATTTATTTAAAAATGAACTCCAAATATATTATTATTAAATTAACTAAATATTATCCTGTTCTAAATTTATCTTTGAACTTTAATTTCCAAATTTAATTCTTTTATTTAATTAATTTCTCAATTAATTAAATATTAAAGATATCATATTAATTCTCTATTAAATTAAATCATTAATTAATCTTTTTAATTAGACTTAATTAATAGAAAACACAGCAAGGACTCATATAACAACATATGAAACCCATCATAGAAAAACATATACTAAATCAAACAAAAAGGGTTATAATCCTGAAATTACATCATTTGATGCATTCGGAGGGTACTTAACTCAGATACTTGTCCTAATTATCAATTAGGACAATTGGCTAAAGGGTTTAGGAATTGGACTTAAGAGTTTATCTCCCCTCTCTTACCATTGAGACAATGTGATAGGGTACGCTCATCCTGGCAATTCAGGGAAGTCGATACCCGGTACCTGCAACCTGCATAAAATCTACGCATGTACAAAAACAATATTCTAAGCTAAACAGACAATGACAAGAAGTGGTGCATCGTGTAGATCCCGACTAGCAGGTGACTACGACTCCCTTCCTTAACCACATCAGAAACACCATACATAAATAAAACAAACACGCACACCATACACATGCAGTATGGGGTAAGTATTCATAAGAAGGCACATGTGATAATAAACCATCAATATCTGAAAACATTGTATAATCATCATACATGCATGAAATATAGAGTACCAAGTAATCTCATCATATAATAAACTGAGTGTAAAACAACATCTGATAATCTCTAAAATAATAATACTAATCATCAAACATAAATTGGCCTAAAAGAGTTTGGCAATGATATCAAGAATGCGACTTAAGGGCAGGCACTACATAATCCATCAACATAAAACTAGTCTAACATAGTCTGATAATAATAACAACAATATGTCCAGAAAAGATGTGAACAAGAGCAGGCACTACAATAAGGTAATGGCGAAGGAGGATGTGGAGGAGGAGAGGGTGGAAGAAATAAAGGAAGGAGTAAAAAAAGGTGGAGAAGAAAGGAAGACAAGGATCAGGAGGAGGAGGATATAAAGAAAGAGAAGGCTAAGAAGAAGTAGAAGAGGGAAGAAGTAATATTTGATGCTCAAGTATTACGTTGGCCAAGATCAAAATATTATTCTTACACCAATATCTGGACACAAGAAGGTCTTGTAAGTAGAGCATTAGGTGAGGTAACAGACATTGTTTACAATATGAGATCAAAACTGTAAGATGTACCACTATACGAACATGGATGAACAGCTACATGGACCGTCATGGAATGAATAAGACCCCAAAATGGTATTTCATAATACCAATATCCTTAGGCAACAAAATAAAAATACCAATATCATCAAAGGTAAAATTTTACAATGGGAAACAATCTTAGTATTTATATATATATAGAAAATCTAAATACAATATGTAGAAAGATGTAGGGACTGGCCCTCAAGAAAGCAACAATTGACCATTGGCAACTCAGAAAGGTAGGGATTAAAATTCATAGTGTTGTCCAAAGTGAAGACCTTAGGTTGACTATGTCTCCAGCGAATATTCCTCTTTGAAAGATTTAAAAAACGTGAAGCCACCCATAGACCATCCTATGAAAAAATGAGCAACAAGATTGGAAAAGATGTCCCTGGAAAATGGATGAGGATGATGTAGAACTCTTTGCTCCACGCAGAGCACATACAAGCTCTTCACAATGGTGTTTTAGTCATGAAATTGAACGGTATACAAAAACTTGAAATTCGATTAGAATATTGATTCTAATCGATAGGTACCGATCCACCCGTGGAATATATAAAATCTTTCATAAACAAAATAAAAGGATTATGTATGTGCCCATATTTAGCTCTTCATAATGGTGTTTTAGTCATGAAATTGAACGGTATACAAAAACTTGAAATTCGATTAGAATATTGATTCTAATCGATAGGTACCGATCCACCCGTGGAATATATAAAATCTTTCATAAACAAAATAAAAGGATTATGTATGTGCCCATATTTAGCTCTTCATAATGGTGTTTTAGTCATGAAATTGAACGGTATACAAAAACTTGAAATTCGATTAGAATATTGATTCTAATCGATAGGTACCGATCCACCCGTGAAATATATAAAATCTTTCATAAACAAAATAAAAGGATTATGTATGTGCCCATATTTAGTTCGACACAATGTCCGATCTGTTCTTCTTTATACCAGAGATATTGAAGAATACGAGTCTGCTCTGGATTGCAGTTGAAAGACTATTTATTCTATTATGAATAATTCCAATTTTTTTTATTTTCATATTTCCTCCTTACTTTTTCTTTAATGATCTTCTGTATAAGTCGTCAGTTCCTTTAAAAAGCAAATAAATTGGATGCCTTTTTTTTCCATTTAAAACTAGCATCGGATCATACAAAAACTTGAAATATCTCCTTACTTCACTCTAATAAATCTGCATCATGTTAACAACTATATGCAAGGTGATTTTTTGAGCAAAATAGAACAGATCGTAATCCAAATCGACTATACGATTACACTAATTGATATAATTTACCAATTTTTTTTTGACTATGATTGCTACAATACTCCGCTCTAATATACGAAAACTTGAAATATCTCCCCACTTCAGTCTAATAAATCTGCATCATATTAACTACTATATGCAAGGTGATTTTCTGAACAAAATAGAACAAATCATAATCCAAATCCACTATAACTAATTGATATAATTGACTAATTTTTTTTGTTTTTGTTTTGATTATGATTGCTATAATTTGATGAGAACAATAGCTTTTGCCAATTCACTACCTATGCAACTTATTGTTAACCTGATTAAGTTGAAATGCCAATCGATCAAAGGGGAAAGAAAACCATACCATTAAAAACATATTATTTTCGGACAAGCAAGACTATTTGACATTGGAGTATTTTATAATCATTGGTATAGTAAAACTATTCATTACTAAGTTGAAACGCCAATTGATATGAGGTGTAAAAAGTGAGCCGTAGGATTCCAATTTGTAGCCCCCTTAATTTCGACACTGATAGTGATATTATGTGCGGTGAGCGTGGATCGAACACGCGACCTTCAGATCTTCAGTCTGACGCTCTCCCAACTGAGCTATCCCCGCACACAATGAAAAACAGATATTTGAAGTGTCAAAATTATTAGATATTAATCCCACATTCGTTGCGGTGAACAGAATTGAGCGAATGGAGATGTATAAAAATACCGTTCGTCTTTAACATTTGTACGGAGCCGTGTGGTGAAGACAGAGCGAACTATTCTTTCGCCTTTTACTAAAGAATACCGTGTCTTTTCCACTCACAGCGGCATACGCCTATTTTTGGAGGCCACCTCTTTACTTCTAGAGGAGCCCAAAACACCAACACTAAATATTACTCTGGTCAATGACTTGAACTTAATCAACATTTTCCAAAGTAATCAAATTTCTCCAAAACCATCAAATCAATCAACATTTTCTCAAAAATGATAAGAGTTTGATGATAAGTAAAGGGTGATTTGATTGTTTTGGCGAAGTTGTTTGTTTAAATAAATATTACATAGAAAGTTTTTGGCAAAGGGTTTGGCTTGTTTGAAAAGTTTATGTGGAAAACAATCTTTTGTCATGTTTAAAACAATCTTAAAAATAGTATATATGGAAAACAACTGTTAAAAAATAGTATATGGAAAACAATATTGAATATTGACATTCATATTGTTTTCAACCAACATTGTTTCATATATAATTAGGTTTTGCTTTTTTAACTATAAAGATGAATGTTGTTCATATATAATAGTGTTGCCATGTTTAAAACAATCTTAAAAAATAGTATATGGAAAACAATCTTAAAAAATAGTTTATGGAAAACAATCTTAAAAAATAGTTTATAGAAAACAATATTGAATATTGACATTCATGTTGTTTTCAACCAACAATGTTTCATATATAATTAGGTTTTGCCTTTTTAACTATAAAGATGAATGTTGTTCATATATAATAGTGTTGGTTTGTTTTAGATGATGTCCTTCATTTGAATTTGATAAAATGTTGTTCAAATATAATAGTGTTGGTTTGTTTAAGATGATGGCCTTCATTTGAATTTGATAAACAACAAGTTCAATTAGAAAAAAATATTTTAATTATAATTATAGCGATGGTCTTTTTTTGAGTAATTATCAATTATTAAGGGATCATCAATCTAAAAAAATGATTTTGGTCTTTTTTAATGAATTGTATTTTAATAACACCATCGATGATCATTTTGATATTTATCTTGGTATTTAATAAGCTTATGTTAACAATTAGCCGATTTTCTTATATTTTACTAGTATATAAGCCTTATCAAGCTTTACTAAGATTTAGTTTGAATAGTCATATAATTTGATCCTCATATCTAAAGTCCATGGGAAGAAACCTTGAGTCCTCCTTTAAATTAAGTGAGAAAGTAATTATCCAAAAATTATAGCTATAAAAGCCAATTAGATAAGTTACTAAGTATGATCTACATAGAAAGATTATTTTCCGTGGTCTTCTTCATATGCTACATCAAGTCCTAACCATCTCTACGAAGATTTCTTCAATATCTTCATAGTACTCTTAAGTATATTGAATGTGATGCCCAAACAAATGCATGGGAGAAAGTATCAAATTGTTTTAAGGAACAACATTTACAAAGAAAATGTGATATTGTGTGGTAGTTTGATGTGTGCTAAGGCCTGGATGCCCTAGTCTCCTTCCCAGTTGTTGTTAGTATTTGTAGAAGGTGTGGATAGTGTGGATTGAGATGGTGGGTCTCCTCTCCCTCCTCTTCACCATTTTTTTCTGTGTTACTTATCCTTAATTCAAATGGAGAATCAAGGACTAGCCTAATCTCAAATAATTTTGGGGGATTTGGAGATGGTAGAGCCACATCTCGTTGGTGCATACCAGTGGCAAGGATAAGGTTAATAAATCTTTACTTGAGGAGGGTGCACCATTTGCAAAGGGGACAATTCAATTAAAAAAGTGAATGGATATTTGGAGATATCTATTGATCAACTAGTTTTGGTTATTCATTCTAAGGAGGTTTTAGAGGATGTTGGTTATTGGTGTAATCATTAACTAATATATAACTTTTTGGGTCTTCGCCTTTTCTCTAACGGTGCTAGAGTCTTGGGTGAAACGGGTTTGGAACGCAGAAGGGATAGAGATATTTTTCTAGTGGTGAATAATTATTTTTTGGTTATTTTTTACGACATGTCAAATATGAATAAGGATTTTGAATGTGGCCCTTATTTCTTTAACCAGGTGGAACTTTTTATCAAGCCATGACATGTAGGCTTTAACTCTATTGAGGAGATCCCCTCTTGTATGCCTGCGTGGGTTCGATTACCAATGCTTCCCTTGGAGTTATGGAGGGTAAATATTCTTCACTCTATTTCACTAGTCCCTAGAAAACTAATGGGATCAATAACACAAACTCAAGACTTTATGATAACTTATGCTCGCTTTTGTGTTTAAATACTTTGCTACCAATTTATATGAAAATTTTCACAAGTTTATCTTCGTGGATACAATCACTAGATTATGAGACCCTCCCATTTAGATGTAAGATATGCCATGAATGTGGTCATTTACAATGTAGATGCCCTAAAAATAAGTCTTCTTCCTTAGCAGTTGTTGAACCTGTTCAACCAACTTCTAGGGAGGACAAGGGGAAGGGCCCTATGATTGATGGGCTTGGTGATAAGGAGGGATTTATTTTGGTGAAGCCTTGTAACAAGGGAAGAGGAGAGAAGAACCTGGATGGATAGGGAAAATGATGCCATCTTTAATAAATTTTTTGTTTCTTAGAAATTGAGAGTTTGCATGGGATTAAGGGTCAAGATGTAGAGACAAGAAAATAGGATTATATTTTATCTCCAAGAGGTCAATAGGTTGGACATATGGCTATTGAAATACCCTCTCAGGTTCAAGATTTTAGAGATCTCAAGGAGTCACAGGTTCCAATGAGTATAATTATATTGAATTTTGATTCCCTTGCTACTATCGGGGGCCTCAAATGTTAAAAAAGGCAATAGATAATCTTTGGCTTCAGGCTTCCAACATAAATTTTTCAAAAAGGGGCCTCAATACAAGCCTTTGAGGAGCGAATGGAAGACTAATCAAGATAAGGTCAAGCTTATGGGCGATACATTTGGTTGAGTCAAGTTCTATGAAACTCATCAGTTCCCACTTTTTCCAATCTCATAAATGATTGTTTTATCATGGAATGCAAGATGGTTTAACATCATCCCTAGAAAAATGGTTGTTCGCAAACTATTGAATCCCAGTCTCTAGATTTAGTTCACTCAAGAAACTCAAATGACAATGGACTATCTAGTTAGTTTTACTTCTTGCATATGGCCTCAAGGTCTATGGAAGGGAAAGGGTGCTCGGGGAAGCTCTAGAGGAGTGTCTTTCTTCTAGTATTTGAGGAGGCTTTCCCCTTATGGTGGATTTACATTTGGTCTTCCATTTCTTTGGTTGCATCTAGCTTGGAGATTGGAGAAAGGTGCCTTTTTTTTCTAATATGCTCCTATTGATTTTTTGGGTAGATCACATCGTTGCGATTATATTATTTGTGTTTGGTCCCTTGATCCATTTCTCCCTTGGATTACAGTTGGCAATCTTAATTTTTCTATTAGTTTGGATGAAATAAAAGGTGGGCTTTACTTTGTTGGATCCTCCATACTTGCTAAGAGATAATATTGCCTCTTTGAACCTCATCGATGTGAAGCTCGGTAGTAGGGATTTTACATGGAATAATAAGAGGAGGGGTTTGGAAGCTATTTCTAAATGGCTTGAAAAGTTTCTAGTGTCTTGCTACTAGGTGGATGAGAGGTGGAACACTAGCTCAAAAATTCTTAATTGGAGTCTAATCATTGTCCAATCATGTTTTCAACGACCTCATATAGAGCTACTAAAATCCCTTCTTTTAAATTTCAATTGATGCGGTCAAGAGATCTTTCTTTACATGATCTTATGTTGGATTGGTGGCATGAAGGGATTCATTTCCATGATATGATCATGTTTACTTTCACTAAAGGCTTTATGATGTGAAATACACGATTAAGAGGTAGAATAAATAATATTTTGGGAACTTGCTTTCTTAGAAGATAGTTACTCAATATAGGTTGGATAGTGTCACTTTTTAGATTCTAGATCATGGATTGACATCAGATCTAATTTAAAAGGAGTCCATTGCTCTTAAGGATCTTGAAGAGTGTGATTTTCATGAGGAGATTCTTTGTAAGAAAAAATCTTGAGTTGATTGGCTTCAAAAGAGGTATAATAATATTGCTTTTTCACAACTTGATTAAAGATTAGAGGTATGTGAATTCTTTTTCTTATCTCATTTCACCAAAAGGGGATCAACTCTATTATTGAAAAGAAATTACTTGAGGAGGTGTTGGTTATGTTTGTAATCTATTCATTAAAGAACATCTTTCTACTAGGGAAGAGGAGAGAGTCATCTTGGATTGTATTTACCCCTAGCTTATGTTGAGATGAATAAGGCTCTTTTGTGGCCCATTTGGCTGCATGAGCTAGAGAAAGTATTTTTCGTATGGAAAAGGTAAAGGTTTTAGTGCAAACCTATTTCCATTTGAGTTCTTTCAATAATTTGGGAGATTATAATGTTTTTTCCTCCTTGAAGTGGTTCAAGAATCCCACACAAATAAGCAAATGCTTAAATATTTAAATTTTACATTTTTGGCCCTCATACCTAAGAAGGAATGGGTCAATTAGCCCAATCAATTTTGGCATATTTCTCTATATAATGTTACTTATAAGATCGTCACTAAATTGATCTTTGAAAGGCTCAAACCTTTCATTTGCGGTTTGATTTCAACAAAGCAGGGAGGTTTGGTTGATGGAAGACAAATCTTGGATGGTGTTGTGATAGCAATGGGGACTATTAATGCTATGGATATCTATTAGAAGAAAGCTATGTTTATCAAGCTTGACATGGCTAAAGCTTATGATTAGGTAAGATGGAACTTTTTAAAGAATTTCCTTCTAGATTTTTTCTTTGAAGTGGAATGGGTTAATTGGGTTCCCAGTTGCACGACTTCCTCCTTTTCTATTTTTATTAATGGAGAGACTTCAGAATTATTTGGTGCTTCTTAGGAACCTTGGAAAGGGGACCCTTTGACTTCTTATTTATTCATTCTCATGGAAGATGGTCTTGGTATATTTATTAAATCTTAGATAAGGCTGGGTCTTATCCAAGGGTGGATTTGGAACAATTATCTCCCTCCTTATTCCCATCTTCATCTTATGGATGATATAGTCTTGATGGGCATGAAAGAAATTAGTGAGGCTGTGAACTTTTTAAGAGAGCTCTAGATATCTATTTGAAAGCCTCAAGTCAATGTATAAATGAATATATATCATTCATTTAATTCTTTAATACTCATAAACTAATTCTAAGTAAAATTTCTAAGATCCTTCAATTTCATATCGACTCCCTTTCGTTGGTGTATATTGGAATTCCTTTGGCTTTGGGATCTCATTTTAAAGAGTATTGGAAGGGGATTTTAAACAATTTATGAGGTAAGTTTTGTCATTGGATTTACAGGTTGCTATCTTCTACTGGGAGATTGACTCTTTCAAAGATTGTGGTGCCAACCCCATCTATTTATAAGTATTTTGTGCAGGTTTTCTTGTGAGAGATTTTGATGTCATGTCTTGATAATTCCTTTGGTCTAGAAGCTATCTATCCTCAAAGTGGACTTTGGTTAATTGGGAGTCTTTCTATAGGACAAAGAATATTCATGATCTCATCTTAGGTTTATTGCTTTGGTGACCAAGGCCTTGGTAACCAAGCTCTACCGAAGGTGGTATACTAGTCAAGATGATGATTAGACAAATATTCTAGCCCACAAGTATATTTTAGGTGTTGAGATCCATTAGGTTCCACATATGGCTTTATTGGGCAATAGATCTTGTGTATGGGACACACTTAAACATAGAGCCAAGTTGATCAAGGATGGTCGCTCATGGATTTGTGATAGAGGCTTAGATGCCGCTTTTGACAAGACTCTTAGGATGGAAATCCTCCTATTCTTTTTGCATCCCCCCATATTCAACCTCTTTTCCATATTTTTTTGGATACTAGGTGGATTATAGTAGAGCATTTAAAAAAAGTTAGGTGTATTGGTCAAGTGGAGGTGACTTGATGGAAGGATCATCATGAGTGGCCCTAGAGTGGTTATGATGATGCACGTGTTAATATGATTAACATTTTGGAGGGTACACTTTACAAATATCTTACAAATAATGACATTTGGGGCCTAGCCCAAAATGTATTTTTACTATTTCTCAAGGCCATATTTTGCTAGAGAAGCATCTTCATGCTTTAGATATTTTCTTAGAATAAATGCCTCACACGGGAGAACCTTCAATTTATAGGTTTTCAAGGACCTTATGTTTGTTCCCTGTGTTTACAAACTAAGTAATATATTTCCTATTTGTTCTTAATATGCCCCTTTTCTTGTGAGATCTGGCATAGGTGGTGGGAGGCATGACATCTTGGTTGTCTTTATGTGGTTTCTCTAACTCATTTTTTTGAGAGTTTGGGAAGATCCCCAGTAATAACTTCTTTCCTTCAAGTGACTTGGGCTATTGGTCCTACTTTTATCATATGGAATATTTGGTTGGAACAAAATCACAAAAAAAAATCGTGTTTCTAAAATGGGGATCTTCAATTGTGATAGAACATTGATAGGAGGCTTCAGGAGAGTATTTATGCTAAATGTGATATGTCTAAAGACATTGGTATTGATGATCTTTCTATCATGAGGAATTTGAGCTTGGGGGATAACATGGGGGTGGGTATTGTTTCTAAACGAACTTGACATACTAGGTGAAGAGTTTATTAGGATGGGTAGTAGAAGCCTCAAATGATTGGGGTATTAAAGCTTAACACCAGGTCTTCCTACAGGAACTCGAGACATGATAGTATTGGTGGCATAAGAAGATGTGAGGATGGGAGAGCTATTTTTCTATATTTAATTTATAAGGGTGATAATTCTAATAATCTAATAGAGGCTCTTACTATAAATATTGTTGTTGAGAGAGACAACACTTTAGGTTGAAGGAAGATTACTAGAGTAATAAAGTATTTCCTTATTACATAAATAATTTTGATTTAATTATTAACTCACTTATTATTTGTAGTTTACTTAAGCTAAACTTTAGGCATATAATAATTATTTCTTTTATTAATTATTATCATGCAACCTAGGTTAGTCACCTTTTAGAGTTTTTATCTTTTAGGTTTTACCTTTATTTTATAAGGATGATACTTGTAAATCTATATTCGTTCATTCAATAAAATTTGCAATTATTTTTTGCACATCAAGAATGTTTCATTTTTTGTGGATCTGTGAATTTAAACCTCCATAGCTTTTACTTCTCTCTTTCTGTGACATGTGTTTGCATACAGTGATTCTTGGGATCTTTGGGGTTGAGCTTTCATCAACTTCAACATGGTATTAGAACTCTAGAATTTCACGTCCCTATTCTCTTCATGAGAGGTTTGGCTTTAGTTTTCATATTTGTTATTTTTCAAAGGTCTTTTGTATTGGATTTGGTGGGTCACTTTTTTTGGTGCAGTTTAAGCACAAACAAACATCACAGTTGGATTTTTAGCACCCCAAAACCCCTATTTTCATATAAGATTTGTCCAATTTGGACACAGTTGCAATCTGAGGCATAAAAAATTTGCCCCTAGATTTGGACACTTCTTAATGAGTGGCAATTTTTTTTTCCAAAAAAATGTTTAATTTTTTTTTTCTATATTAAAATAAGTGCATGCTTATGGTCTTAAAAAACTTTGAAAAATAATAATCACTTAAAAAACTTTGAAAATAATAATAAAAAAGCTCATTTTCTTTAAAAAATATGCATGCACTTTTTGTCATATAAAGTGTTGACATCAGTAGGGTATCCCTACACAATGGTGACATCAGAAGGGTATGCCTACACAATGTTGACATCATCAAAGTACTAACCTAGGATGGTACATTTGCTAATAATGCAAGTCGTGATGGGAGCTAAATTTTGATGACCTTCAAACCATCATGTTTTTGAGTTTTATTTGTCATAAAAAGTAATTGGTGGTATTTCAGTCATATCTTCATCATACAAAGGTATTTCTTGACAAATTTTATATTATCAAAAATATCTTTCCGAGCCCATCGTGATGATTTAGGTTATTTGGAGTTTTGATGCAGTTTGATTTCCTATTCATGCAGTCAAAGCCAAGGGTTTTATTTCGCACTCTAGGAGACATATCTTGAGCATCTGGATTCCATTTTTAAATAATAAATTTATATAGTTGGAAATCTTGTTCTATGCTCTTTCCATTGATGTTCGTTTTTCTTTCAGAGTCTTCAATAGGTACATTCTATTTAATTTTTTGTATTTTTGCACTCTAATGAATATCTTGGTTGTTTCAGTTTGGGGATTGTTTTCGTTACATGGGATGAATCGTCATAAGTTGTAATTTCTATTGTATCAACCTTATGTTCCTTGTGATATTTGTTGACATCCTTTTGTAGTATTTTTGCAAACACACTGAGATAAAGTGTCACTCTATTGTGTTTCAGGATCCCACACATCTTTGTGTTTTGTTGTACACACACTATATTATAAAGTGCCTTGGGGGTTTTCATGTTGGCCATATTTGCCAACTTCCTTTGTCAAGTGAGTGTTCTTCCATGACATTGGCCTCATGATGTCTCAATGACATGTTCCATTCTAGGTGTTTGTACTTCTTTTGCACTCTCGATGTTCTTAGTTCTTTTTTCTATAGGAGACATTACATTTAGTTTTAATGTTCATGTCTTATCTCTCAATATTATAGGGGGGTTATATGGGTTCTATTTCTTTCTTAGTTTGATGGAGTAATCTATGTATTTAGAATTTAATCCTATGTACTAGGTGATTGCAATGGCTAGATAGCTATGCATTTTGGTGAGATTGATCATATACCGCACATACACTCTTTCATTCCTACTTTTGGAGGCCATGGAGATATCTTCCATCTTTGATTGAACAACTCTTTAGACTTAGTCTTCTCTACCTAGTCATGTTCTATTCAGTGGAGGTTCTTCAAATCAATAGTTTGATAGTGTTTGTAGCTTTATGCTTTAGTAGTGTTCTTCATGACCATCCTTTTGTTCCTATCTTCTTGAACGTTTTTCTCATATATTTTTGGATTAGGGTTTTTCCTATGTGGTTTTCTCTATTTCTCCTCTTTACAAAGATTTGGTTGTGATTGAGTACCTCATCAGGCCTTGTTGTTTGGACCAAAATTTACTTTCAGTAGTAGTTTATAGGTTTTTAGCTACTCCCTAAGTTTATCTTAAGAGCGAGTGTTAGAATATTAAAATATTTCCTTATAAAATTAAATCATTTTGATTTAATTATTAAGTCATTATTATCTCTAGTTTACTTAAGCTAAACTTTGGCTGTATAATAATTAATTCTTTTATTAATTATTATCATGCAACCTAGGTTAGTTACCTTGTAGTGCTTTTACCTTATAGGTTTTACCTTTCTCCTTTTATAAGGATGGTAATTGTAAATCTATTCATTCATTCAATAAAATTTGCAATTCTTTTTTGCACATCAAGAATGTTTCATCTTGTGTGGATTTGTGAATTCCAACCCCTATAACTTTTACTTCTCTCTCCTGTGATAGGTGTTTGCATGCACTGTTTCTTGGGAGCTGTGGGGTTGAGCTTTCATCAAATTCAAAAAAAATTATCTATGAGTTAGACTCTTAGATTCTAGTGGATATGTTTAATAATTAAAGGTTGTAAAATGCTAGCTGGAAAATTACCTCAGTGGTTAGACATGTTTTAGGCTTATGCAGTTCTTGGACATTGTTTCCTTCCATCATATTTCTAGGGAGTGGAGTAAAGTGGCTGACTATTTGGAAAAGTGGGGCTCTTAGCATAGGGATGGGTAAGATTTTGTGGGAAGGGATGACTTACCTCCATATTATCATGAGACTTTATATGCATTGTTATTGGGAGAAAAGAATATATAGTGTTGTTGGTAGGGGTATTTTTGTTCTCTTTGCTCTAGTTGGTCTTTTCTTTGTACTTCGAATTTGATTGAATACATTTTTACCCTTTTTATTTATTTTAAGGAACTCTATAAATTCTAATTTTAATCAATGTGAATCATAATTCAACAATTAAGCATGTATAGTATACATATGACCCATTTATTGATTTATTATGAAACCAATCAAGTTTTAAACAATCTAATATAAAATAAATCTATGTTAAATTTTCCATGTCTATTAATTTATTTATTATCATTTTTTCAATAACAAGCTTAAGATTTCCTATATGCAAACACAAGATTCCCACCCATAGTTGTATGCATGAAGCATTGTGATCTCTTGTTGGCACTAGGATTTTGATGGATTATGTGCTCCTTCAAACTACTTAAATATTTTATGTCATGCTTTAGCTTTTTTAGATGGATATGAAATCAATCTCAATGGATTCTCCTCCCAAAATGGGTATTTTTAAAGGTAAAAACACTTTTGTTAGTTATTTTTTCTTTTGTTTAGGAGAAAGAGGAGCTTCACTTGTCATCAAATAAATTGAGAAAATACACATTGGATGGTGAAGTTGTTCACATCAAGCATACATTGGTAGGCCCATTATACAAAATTTGGCATGGATTACTATAGCTAATTAAACATGGATTAAATAGTATTGGAAAAATTTTGTGATGGTGAGATCCACTTTGGTCATTGTGTCCTAGTATTCTTTATTTTTTTTAATGTAAGGCCCCTTGGTTTTGAGACAACACTTTTTGGAGCATGGATCCTTGGTTCTTATGCTCGACCCCTTCATTAAAATCACAACAAAATCCTTAGCTTGTATGCAATTTTCCAACCTTCTATTTGTTAGAAATGCTTTAGAATAACTGAGAGTGGGGGGGGGGGGGGGGGGGGGTGGTGGTGAATCAGTTATTCAAGGGCCAAATGTGTCATGCCAAAAAATATAAGGGTAAAAACACACACAACAATTTTTTTTTAAGAACTATGATTCAATAAGATAATACGGTCGACAAGGTTTAGATGTTTAACTACAATGGAGTTAATTGTCGGAGGGGTTTAAGATTTAGATAACCATAGGTACAATGAAGCTAGATGCGAGATCACCATTGACAATTAACAAGGTTACGACTCAGTTTGATCATAACGTCAAAGAGATTATTTGAGTGAACTGAAAGTCTCTTAGTAAATCCATTAATGAAATTAAATGACTAATCTATTTAACTAAAGTCATAATCCATCAATATGTTTTAATGATACAATTTAATTATGAGTAATATACCACTAACCCTAAAGATGATCTAATTAGCTAGACCTTACATTAACTTGATAACTTGATCGATATTACCAAATAATTCATTTAACATTAAGAAGATTTGAAACTCTAGAAAGTCAATTAAATTTAACTATTTAACGCATACTAACCACGTTTAAAACTTGAATCCAAAATCTAATCTACTTATTAACTTATCATTTACAATTGAAATAGATGTCTAGAATAAATTCAATAATCTATAATTTAATCTAAGCTTCATTTGAAACTATCATAAATTTAAATACACATTAATAAAGTCCATATTAAAATCAAACTGACAACGCTCACAATAGTATAAAACTAATTAATAAAACATTAAAATTTGTTTTAGTTAAAATATTCTAATTTTAAGTTAAAACTTTTTTAAATTAAAATTTATTTAATACTCTAACCTCTAAAACACTATTTAATATTAACATCGTTACTAACATAAAATATTATATTACTTCCTAATGTTATCAAAGACTATTAATCTAACCAAAGATTCAATATCATCCTTAATTTAAAATATAAGCATGAATTTAAATCCTAGCTAACATCATTTCCCACATTAGATTTAAAACTTACTAAACAACTTAAGTATATATATACCTTAAACAATATCACTAAACTACCCAAGCACATATAAGCATTATGTTAATTTTTGTTCCACAAAATAATAACCAATCTAATCATTAACTTAATGCTAATCTTGTTTTAAAATAACAATGAATCTAAAACTAGTCAACAAACCTATATTACCTAGTCTACCCCACTAACACATACTACATTACATAAAAATTATATATATTACCCCTCCCAAAAGCCTACACCTATCCTATACCCTATGACATGGGGGCTTGTCCTACAAGGATAGTGCGCTGCCCCACACCACCTGCCCACTAACGCGGCCTAGCCATGCTATCCTTCTCCTCATGATGTGTGTGGGGGGGTGGGGTTGGTTAAGCCCAAAACCCATGCATGGAAAAAGTGAAAAGTGGGTGGGTAATATGTTCAAGTTTGTTATATATATATATATTAAAACATTAAAACCCTTCCTTGCCCTCCCCATGCGATTTGAAATTTGTACTTGGTGCAGGTTTGGAGGTTAAGTTTGGATTTTTTTTTTTGATTTATAAAATAATGGAAATGATGGCCTAAGCAAGTACCCTGACCCCTTAGCCACTAGGATTTTAATGCAAAATTTTTATGGGTGAAAAATGTCAACAAGATTTGCTATTAAATATTTTAATTTCAAATGTATTTGATTTATATTCTTTTTAAAAGATTTAATGATGATGTTTAGTTGAAATCCAAAGGAATAATTCAGAGAATATTCTCTGTGACCAAGGGGGGAATTAAAATTTTTCCCATACATTTTCCAGAGAGGTTCTTTTCACTCCTGGAGATGTACATTTTTATTTTGAAGCCAATTTTGTCTAAGTGTTGGCATGCTTCTCATTGCTATATACATATTTATACAAGGAGTGATTTTTAACCTAATGACAACATTGATTTCCATTAACAAGCATACTAATCCAAGGAAGTGCATAAGGTTATATTTTCTTTTGTCTTTCATCCTACAATTCATGTTTTATCAATCATCATAAACAAGGTGTGTGTCCCATTTATCTAAATTTCAAGTGATGCATATTTCTTAATCAAATATGATTGAGTCAATTATGAAAATTTAACAATGAGAGAGTTAACCTTGTGATTACAATGTAGGATTTTTATCTCTTCTTAATATTTAAACATCGAATTGAAAACTTCAACATATCAAATTGCTTTTCATTAACATAATTGAAAACTTTAAAATTCATAATTCAAAGTCATTATCTATCAATATATTTTCTCACAACATATGCAAAATTTGAAATCACATGAGAGCAATACAAGGAGGATTTCATAATCTTTTTCTTTCTCTATTATTCATCCTGGTTCAAGGCTCCATCGGGAAAGAAACAGTAAGAAAACTCGATGTCTTTACCAATACATCAAAATTCAAATACATTTTACATAATATTACAATTCAAATGAAATCTCTTCAAAATCCTTCACAAGTACTCTCTTCCAATACCTTCAAAACTTCAAGGAAATACAAGGAGAAGACAAGAGCTGACCTAGGGTGAACATCACAACATCAAGAGCAATTTTAAGCATACACCCCAACCCGGTTTTACACAATAGGTCCAAGCATAGAACCTGACTAGGGGGGAGGTGGATTTTCCCAATGGGAGATGTCAATCACCATGCCATAACATAGCCCTTTCGGGGCTAAAACTCCAAGAACTTCCGTTCTTCTACAAGGCCCTTTCGAGGCTAATACCACAAAGATTTTCATTCCTTTCCATATTCAAAAAATCACAATATCAAACAAGGCATGTGATGACAAGTAGGGGCCCATACACCCTACCCTCTTTCCCTCCTTTCACCATGAAAGGAGACTCTTCACCATTGAGGTCCAACTAAGGCCCTACCCCCGTACATGGCTACTTCTTCCCTATCCAAGGGTGAGTAATGCCAAAACAATCCCCATGAAATCCCCTCAAAACAAATAATCAAGACAAGCATAAGAATGCATCAAGAACAAACAAAAATCCCTCCAAATCCATCCCAACACACAAGCAAGCAAAAATAAGAACAACACAATACTTTATGCAAGATTCAAGCATGAACAACATGAAGAACAAAACCAAAAGAGTGAAGAAATCCTACCTTCACAAAGAGTTATGGTAAAATGGTAAGTTGAGAAGAGCTTTTCCCTTTCTTCCTTCAATCTTCAAACTTTTTCTAAAACTAGAGTTTGGGTAATAAAACTAAAACTACTCCAAAAATGCCTCTAAGTATGAGCCTTAACTCAACTAGACTTCAAGTAACCTCCAGATGGAGTTTTGGGTCACCAACTCAAATAAAGAGACAATCCATTTTCGCAATCAACCAAAAGTAAGGTTTCTGAGTGACCTTAAAAGTCAACCAAGGAGGCTAAAGGGGTGGAAAGTACTCCCCACCCATACCCTTACCCCTAGGGTGCTTAAATTTAATATTTTTAGGCCTTAAAGACTTATTAGAACTCAACAAAAGCTAGGATAATTTTAAGACCAATTACAACCTTAAAGAATTACAATACAAAGATAGCACAAAATTAACAAGTGGTTTAGTTCCTTCTTTCCATTGAGTTTTCTTGGCTAAATTTCCTGCACACTCATTGCACACATCAGTAGATCAAGAAATCACATGCATTATGTAAATTTCGTATCAGAAAAATCATATAAATTAAAGCATCCATTTTCTAATAATCAATTGTTTATCTAATTCTACTCATATTTTTGACCATTAGAATTGCATAATCCAAGTGTTAGTTTTGCATTCATTTCATCATTATACATGTTCATTAAACATTAAATGACGAAATCAAATAACTGAAGTACAACATCACACATCGTAAAATAGCATAATAATGTTCAGTGCATCAAATAATGTTTTGACGTATCGAGTCGTGAGTATCAAAATAATAATGTATCATCGATGCTAGGATGGGTCGGGGCGAGGCCTCACAAAATGTCCTAATATAACTTTTTGATCAAGTAAAGTGACCTCATCAAACTATTCATTCATCCAAGCTTAAACTTTCCTACTTATCAAGTTACTATAAATCAACATGCAAGCATAACACATGAAGAATCAACACATAATACAATGATTTATGTGGAAACCCAATTTGGAAAAAACCACCAATAACATGCTACTCAATTCTCACTCTTCTGAAGTGATGTCATGTGAAAGGCCTACCCTATTAAAGGCTACAACACACTGTTAAATGTGACTTGGTTAGAGGATTTAACCACCCTGTTAGAAGTGGGCCTGGTTAGAGGACTTTAGAACATTCACTTGGAATGCCACCCTATTAAAGGATTTACAAATGACTATTAAACCAACCTAAGTCCATAGGATTTTATCCTAGCTGACACAATTGTTAGAGAGTAACAACAAGGGCTTTTGACCTGATACAACTTACAACTTAACTTGCAGATTTCAGATCACTTTTTAGCTCATAACATTGCCTAGCTTTCAATCTCTACATCTCTAATAGCTTGTCCTCTTTTCAAGCTTTGTCTCCTTGAGTCTTCATGCTCAATGTACCAGTGCAATCTCCTAGTTGACCACTTATCGAAGCAAAATCTCTATGCTCTGTTCTTTCTTCTCCTTGACACCCTTCAACCATTTCACAATTTGGTACACCAACAACTCTTGCTTATTGGCCTGTGACTTCTTAAATAGAAGTTTGGAATTTTTTTTCCTGCTCAATTCTTCCCTCCTTTAATTTTAGTTCGAATGGATTAGGTAGGATTCAATGAATCTAACCCATATCTTGTTCCTTCTAGAAACATCATGAAGAATCCTCCTGGATTTGCCTAAAAACAATTTATGTAAAATTTTGTACCTCCAGCTCATCATCCTCATCCTTCATCTGATTCACAAAATTCAAGGTAACAACCTTGTCATCTTAGATTTGGCAAATCTTGACTTTACAAATAATGCAGCAGCTCGACACTCTTGAAATTTTGGTGCTCGAAACATACTATGTTACTTGACACCAACTACATTTTACTAATGCTTGGCACCTACTATGGATTCACTTGGCATCCACTAAGTTTGGTAATGCTTGACACCTATTACTTGCTCGGCTCCTTCTGTATCACTTGGTATACATTAGATTTTTCATTTGCTCGGCACTAATTGAAAATTTTCTCAGCATCAACTAGCTTGCTCGACATTCACTAATGAACTTAGTTAAGCCTTGCAGACAACCTTGTTACAACTTATACTTCTAGAGTTTCTAAGTGTGGCCAACCTCTATATCTTCTGGTATATTGTCAATACATCATTTGTAACGCCCCACCAAGGGATCCAAAAGAATTAACCTAAATTTTTACTAAGTTTGGTAGCAATTTTTATTTTTTTGAAACATAAAAGTTAAACCATACACATAGTAACAGAAGTGACAACATCAATCAACTGAAAATATACATAAACATACATATTAGGTTACATTCCTTAAATATTCTTTAACGTTGAATCACAATTAAATCAGCTAATATTAATTCCATCTAATACCACATCCACTTGAAATAATAAAAAGTCCAATGTTCCTATACAATGTACTTTTGTTCCAAATGTCTTTAAGTAAAATTACATATCAGAATGTTCAATCATCCACTGTACATGTCACATGGTATGAAAGAAATAAAAGAATATACATGTGTGTAAATAAAGTACATCATCGTCCTATTCTAATCCATGTTGCAAGTGCAATAAGTAAATGAAACCAAATACCATACATGAACATCATCATAGAAAATATAAACATCCATCATAACAGGTAAACTTAAACCACTACACATAATTATCTAAGTGCACGGTTCCTCCCAACCGTAAATAGCATCATTAGACCATCATGGGCCCTAGCCATCCCTCCATGCGTAACATCTCGAGTCATCGAAGAGATCATCGGTATTATCATAGTAGGAATGTCACTCCTAAAACATGCTACATCATATGCAGAGAGAATCTAACATACTACAACTTGTACATAGGAAATCTAACCATGCAAAATAAAGCATAAGATAACATCATCTAACATATGCTAATCATCAATATAAGGATACGTGTCCAACATCATAATCCATGAACAAAATCAAGATAGATGCCAACAAAAAATGCATCAGCCACAGTGTCTCAGACGGATCTCAAATGGTAAGAGTGAAAAAGCACTACCACCCGACCGTGTGTAACCTAAATGGTCCACTCCCACCGCGTTGAGGAGATAATCTCAAGTCCCAAACATGCTATCAAATCACATAGCACAAATACTTTCTAAGTCTAGGAATCCTAAAAGTACACTAACTCAAAGGTTCCAACATAAACCGACATCTAATCCCATCAAGGTGACTAAAAAGTAATCCAAATACAACTGATCGATACTCATAAACGGTTACATATGTCACAACTTACACAAGAAGACTGGAAACAATATCAATCAGTAAACCACACACACACCATAGAGCATGCCATCACATAACCATGGTTGGGTTTAAAAAGATCAAGATCAAAAGACATCATCATGACATCACAATCATAACCCCCGAGCCTTTGGTAGACATCCTATAATTGGTCAACAATCTAGTCAACCCAAAAATCCCAAAACAGATAGCATAGAGAAAACACAAAATGCAAGCACATGTTTTGGGTTCGTTAAAATCTCATAGTTGAATTAAGTGTGGGGGTTTCAATTTTCGTTTAAGAGTTGAGTATCAAATGAAGGAACATTGTTCGACTTCCTTATAACTAACTTGTGTATTAGTTTTAATAAGTTAAAGTTTTTTCCATGACTCTTAGAATTCAATTTTCTAAAGTGCCTATAGTATAAATACGTATTTGGACAATATTCCCCCATTGAGTTCAAATTAAACATGAACGATTACTAACTTCTCCTCATTATTATCTTTCATTCTAGAACAATATTAGATTCAATTAAACAATCAAGTTTATATTAATAAACTAAAAGACAATTACCTATTAAAGAAGAAAAAAACTAATAATTAAATTTTATTAATAATTAATATAATAATTATTAATTATTAATAATATAATATATAATATTTAAAATTTAATAATATTTAATAATGTTAATTATGAAAATCAAATTAGTCAAAAATTGATTTCAAAACATATATAACATAACATATTTAAAAAAAAAAAAAAAAAAAAAAACAAAGTTAAAGTTGACGTTTATTTTAAAAGGCCGTCACCTTTGGGAAGCAGGCCATGTGGCCCTGCCTGTTGTCGTAGGGCCTGCAACAGCTGTCGTAGTACTTGCGACTGTAGGTATGGTGCCGCGGCCCGACAATGGTGAGCATGGAGGTACGGGGGGGTATAACCTACCCTTCCCTTATTTTATATAAATTCTTTTTTATAAACATTTTTAAAAAAATGCTTTTTGTCATATGCGATTCAGATTTTTTATAAATGTTTTTCCACTGTGATTTTTATAAGTAGCATTTTTCAATAAACATATATATGTATATATGTATACACACACACACACACACATATATGTATATGTATATGTATATGTATATGTATATGTATATGTATATATATATATATATATATATATATATATGCAGATTTATAAACATATATGTATATTTTAAAAATAAAACATTTACAATAATGCCTGCAAACATAAACATAATTTTAATGGAAAGGCTTTCCCAATTTTTTAAAATAAGAATTTCTCCAAAGTAATCGTTCCCGATTAATTCTTCTAATAGGTTTATCTAAAGCAACTAAACCCTAGTTTCATAAATTCATCAGATCTACGCATGTGGAGGTTTTCTCACATAGAAAATTAAATATCCATGACACGATTAAAACAACTGGAACATTCACACATGGAATCCTCAAAAAGTATTTAGAAGACACAAAGAAGATAGGAAGTGCAAGAAGCAAAAATAACATAGGCAGAATCACAAGTGTCTACTTGGACACTGGTGCTAATTTGCTTCTCCTCAGAATCTGCAGAGCAAACTCCTTCCTTCTCCAACGTTCGCGGATCCACCACCACACGCTCCTTGAGCTTCTAGGAGTGCCTGAATATAAATAACTCTTAGAAAGCACCTAGAATGTCTCTAGAAACAACTAGAAGATGAGATATAAGCGTTGACAACTAAGCACAAACTTTTTCCAACCTTCTAGATGAGTCACAAGGTTGTAGATACCATGTGCTTAATTTGTGCGCTAACTCCTGCGTTGTAGACATATGTGCAATCAAGAGGGGTGCTTACTCCTAGGTAGACTTATAACTTTTATTTTAATTCTTTTATTATTTTTGTTATTATTATTTATTTATTATTTTTATTATTTTTAAATTCTAATTTCTTTTATTTAATTCTTTTACTCAATTAATTTCTCATTTAATTAATTAAAATCAAAATATCAAAATATCATCACATTATATTAATTTTTCCAAAATAATTAAATTATTAATTAAATCTTTTAATTTTATACTTAATTAATAGAAAATTCACCAAAGACCTCCAAAATAAAATATGAAAACCCATCATAGAACAATTCATACAAAATCAGTCTAAGGAGTTAAATCACGAACTACATCATCCAACGCATTCGGTAGGCAAAACATCTCAGATACTTGTCCTACCTCTCTAGGACAAATAGTTTAAGTGTTTAGGATTTGGACTTGAGAATTTATCTCCCCTCTCTTACCATTGAGATAGTGCAATAAGGTAAGCTCATCCTAGAAATTTAGGGAAGTCGATACCCGGTACCTGCAACTTGCATAAAATCCATGCATTTACATACAATATATATATGCTAAGCTAAACAGGCAATGGCAAGAAGTGGTGCATCGTGTAGATCCCGACTAGCAGGTGACTACGAATACACACACCATACACATGCAAGTATGGGGTAAGTATCCATAAGAAAACACATGTGATAATAGACCATCTAACTAATCATCATGCATACATGAAATGTAGAGTCTAAGTAATCTCATCATATATCAACTGAATCCATAGTGCAATATCTGATAGTCTCAAAACAATGCTACTAACCATCAACATAAAACTGATCTAATAGAGTTCGGCCATGATAGCAACAATGCATTTAGAAAAATGTAAATGAGGGCATACACTACATCATTTTACCAATGTCTTAACTGGTCCTTGTACTTCATTACAAAACCATAACTCAACCTTTCCCTTAGGTGCTTTTGTTACATCTTGTTGATTAAATCCTCTTCATCAATCAACTAAGTGATAGTACTTGGATTTTATAAGCAATTGTCATTCTAGCAAATAGCAGGTTTGACATCAGTGAAAAAACAATGATTTGAAAACATTCTTCATCAATAATCTCCCTTTTTGCAATCAATCTCCTTCTTTATTCTTCAACACTGATCTTTTCAATTAGATTTCCAACAATCTCCCTCTTTGGCATTGATGGCAAACCAATTTAATCAATCAAGTTATCAAAATGCTAACTAGGTTAAAACAATAAATCAAATGCCAAAAAAGAAATTGTGTTACCATTAGTTTTCACATCTCCCTCTCTACTCTCCTATCCTGATTACCTTGGTTTTTCTTCTCCCTCTTAGCTGTTGTTTCCTTTCTCTTTCCTTTCTACTAAATCTTCCTGAACATCCTTTTTCTCCCTCATTTCTGTGGTTTACCATTGTTTACTTTGATCTTGTACTGCTCCTAACTTCCTCTTACATTATTTCTCCCTCTGTCCATTTGATCCTGTAGATTTGATTAGTTTCTTGCTACTTCTCCCTTTGTCCAATTGAATGCTATTGATTAGTTCTTTGTCTATTTGGATGTTGTTGATCAGTTTTTTTATTTCTCCCTCTTTGACAATAATGCCAAAGACATATTATTTCAACATCTCATCATGCAAATATAACATCTGCAGGTACTCCAATTTCTCCCTCTGTCACCTTGCTTTGTGACTGATTTGGAATTTTAACACTTTGATTACTTCAGGAAAAATTCTAAAGTAAGTATCCTCTGCATCAATTCACAACATTTCAACAATCAACTCTTTTGATGTAGGGAAATCTTTGCTATTGCTCAAACAACCTTGGATAGGGGTATCACCCCTAACTTACCTCTGAGATACTCAAATGCATCTTTAAGTAATGCTTTTGTGAAGATGTCAGCAATTTGTTCCTTTGAGCTGACATATTCCATTCTCACTTGCTTGTCTTCCACCAATTCTCTTACATAGTGATACTTAATTGCAATATGCTTTGTTTTTGCATGCATCACATGATTCTTTGATATGTTGATGGCACTTGTGTTATTACAATATAGTATCATAGGTTCAATTACCTCTTCTTTCATACCTTGCAACAGATGTTTGATCCATACAATATTGGTGTAGTTAATAGCAGCAACAATATACTCAGTTTCTGCTGTAGACTATGAGGTACAACATTGCTTTTTACTAGTCCAAGTAACCAATCTTTTGCCTAAGAAAAGTGCTCCTCCACTGGTGCTCTTTGTATCATCAATATTACCTCCCTAATCTGCATTAGTGCAGGCTTTCAACTCAAACTTTTCACTCCTCTTGTAGTATAAGCCAAAGTCATCAGTTCCTTTTAAGTATCTCAATATTCTTTTCATTGCCATAAGATGACTTTCTCTTGGATTTGCAAAAAATTTGGCCACTATTCCAACAACTAATGCAATGTTTGGTCTACTATGCACAACATATTGCAACTTTCCAATCATTGATCTATACAATGTCTGATTCACTTTAGTTGATTCATCATTCTTGGATAGCTTATGTCCTGCTACCATTGGTGTACTGATAGGTTTTGAATCTTCTAAGCCAAATGTCTTGAGTATCTGCTTGATATATTTTGATTGGTTCAAAAATATACCATGCTTTAGTTGATGTACTTATAATCCAAAAAAGAATTTAATTTCTCCAAACATTGACATCTCAAACTCCTGTTTCATCTGATCAACAAAATCTTTGCATAGGGCATCTTTACCTCCAAATATTATGTCATCAACAAAGATCTTAGATATCATAATCTCTTTACCTCTTTTTTCCTTGATATACAGGTTGATGTTGTCATCTGTTCTCTCAAATCCTATCTTCACAAGATATTTATGCAGTCTCTCATACCATGCTCTAGGTGCTTGCTTCAAATCATAGAGTGCTCTATGCAGTTTACAAACTATATCCTTGTTGTTGTCATCAACAAATCCCTCTAGTTGTTCTATGTAGACTTCCTCTTCCAGTATACCATTCAAAAAAGTAGACTTCGCATCCCTTTGGTAGACTTTGAAACTTTTGTAGATAGCATATGCAAGTAATGTTCTCACTCCTTCCATTCTTGCAATAGAGGCAAATGTTTCCCCCATAATCTAGTCCTTCTTCTTGTGCATAACCTTTGCAGACTAGTCTAGCCTTATTTCTTGTGATCTCACCATTCTCATCAAGCTTGTTCCTACATACCCATTTGGTACCAATCACATTCTTATCAGCTAGTCTTGAAACTAAGGTCTAGGTTTTGTTCTTCTCAATCTGATCTATCTCCTCTTCCATAGCTTTATTCCAATTATCATCTTGTAGTGCATCTTTCACTGTTTTGGGCTCAATCTTGCTCAGCAGACATGATTAATTCCTTAGTCTGTTCCTTGTCATTGGTCTAGCATCCTTGTCACCAATGATTTGTTCTGCAAGATGATGTCTTCTCACATACTTGGATATCTTGGTTTTGTTCTTGTTTTCATGTTTGATCTTTCAGCTTCAAAATCACTATACACTTCTCTTTTGGGTATTTCTTCATCTCTTTCATGTGTACTAATTTCAAAATCAGAGTGTGCATTTTCTTCATTCTGTAAATCGACTTCTGAATGCAGCTCGAAATTCACTAGTTATGACTTAGTTGATACTGTAACTTGTTGTTGATTCCCAACTTTCTTGGTAGCTTCATCTTCAGTAGGCATTACTTCATAAAAGTACACAAAAGATCTATAATCTTTTGGTTTCTTGGATTCATCAACTTGGACTTCTGCATGCTCATCAAAATTTACATTTGCACTCTCCACAATCTTGTTAGTGTTAGTATTCAAACACTTATATGCTTTGCTTCTAGTGGAGTATCCAAGGAATATGCCTTCATCACTCTTTGCATCAAACTTTCCATTCCTAGTATCTTTAAGAATATAACATTTACAACCAAATACTTTGAAATGTTTTACATTGGGTGAGTGACCATACTATAATTCAAGAGGTGTTGCATTTTTACCTTTCTTGACTTGTACTCGATTCAAAGTGTAGATAGTAGTACTTACAGCTTCTTTCTAGTACTCCAGTACAACATTTTTCTCCATCATCAATGTTCTAGCATAGTCTATTACTGCTGATCTATTCCTCCTTTCTGTAATGTCATTTTGAGGTGGAGTTCTTAGTGCTGATTTTTGTCTCTTGATTCCTTTATCATTGCAAAATGTCTCAAATTCTTTTGATGTAAACTATCCTCCTCTGTCTCATCTTAAGTACTTCAGACTCTTTCCTGTTTCCTTCTCAACCCTGGCCAAATACCACTTAAACATTTGAAATGCATCATATTTTTGCTTCAAGAACATGACATTCATCACCCTAGAATAATCATCCACAAATAAAATTATATATCTGTATCCTTGGTAGCTTTGGACTTCTATTGGGCCACATAAGTCTGTATGGACTAGCTCTAATACTCCTTTGGAAGTGTAGGTTTTGCTTTTGAAACTTGACTTAGTCATCTTTCCTAGTTGACAATATTTGCACATTGTATTTTCAAGCTTCTTCAATTTTGGCAACCCCCTAACTTTCTTCATTTTGCTGATACTAGTCAGATTATCAAAGTTAACATGACACAGTCTTTTATGCCATAGTCACACATCATCAAGTTTTACAATGAGACAGGTTACATTTTCCATATCTAAGCAAAATAGATTACTCCTAGTTTGTTCATCTTTTCCTATTAGATTTCCATCAGTGTCATAAATTTTGGCAGATTTTGTTTCCAAATTCTATTTTGCAACCTATATTTCCTAACTATGATTTACTCAATAGATTGTAGTTTAAACCTTCAACATAGTATGCATTATCACATGAAATTTTCTCTATAAGTTTAATTGAACCTTTCCTTTGATTTGACATGGAGCATCATTACCAAATCTAACACTATTTCCATCATATTGAGTAAAGGTAATAAACTTACTTTTGTCTCTTGTCATGTGATGTGAGCATCCACTATATATGATCCATTTGTCATTTTTGTTCACACAGGTTACCAATGTTGTCGCTTCATCTTCATCTAACTCATCCTTCAGGGCTACATAGACTACTTCATCATCATTTTCATCAGAATCCTCTTCAACAATGTAGCATCTTTTGCCTTTATCCTTGTAATCTCTGCTATCATCTTCTCTTTTGTTTTTGTACTTATTTCCTTCTTTGAAGTTCTTCTTCTGTGTACACCTTGCAGCAATATGTCCTACTTAATTGCAATTAGAACAAATGATAGGCAACTTACCTTTGAATTTACCTTTGCCTCTATGAAATCTTTTGGCCGATAGTTCTTCCAATTGTTCCACATCTTCCTCATCTGTGCTACTATCACTGGATGCACATTTTCACTTTCTACTCTTCTTCTTTGATTTCACCTCCTTAGTGTCTTTCAATGTTAGCTTGGCCTTGAAAGCAGATTCAAGATTCTCAGGTTTGTAGTTATCAAAGTTGGACAATTCAAATGCAACAAGTCTTCCCACTATACCTTCAAAGGTTAGTGTGTTTCTTGGTACACACCTTAATTCTTGGATGGCTGAAACTCTAATAACATAGATAGGAAGCAGGGTTCTTAAGTATTTATTGCTAACAATATCATCTTCTAAATGACCACCCAAACTTCTTATTGCACTTACCACTTCTTTCATTCTAGAAGCGTATTGAGCAACATTCTCACCTTCCTCCATTTTCATGTCATCAAACTTTCCTCTAAGGCTTTCTCTTTTTGCTCTTTGAACATTCTGATCTCATCCATAGATATTTGACAAAGCTTTCCACATCTTGAATGCAGAGTCACATTCCTTGATGTCATCAAATTCAGCATAGTTAAGGGCAAAGACAATCTCTATCATTGCCTAATTGTGCTCCTTCTATTTTTTCAAATCATCTATAGTAAGGGCTCCAGTTGGATCTACATGTTCCACTGTAATTGAGGTTTTTGCATAATCACCTATTGATCCAAGGTACAACTTCATTAGACTTTTCCATGCAGCGAAGTTATCTTTGTTGCGCTTGGGAATTTCTCTCTTGGACATCTTGATCTTCCTACTTCTAGTACCTTTAAACTAAATCAATAGATTACTCTAATACTAATTGTTAAAAATGCTTTAGAAGAACTAAGAGGGGGGGGGGGGGGGGAGGAGGTGAATCAGTTATTCAAGGTCCAAATGTCCTAATAAAACTTTTTCATCAAGTAAAGTGACCTCATCAAACTATTCATTCATCCAAGCTTAAACTTTCCTACTTATCAAGTTACTATAAATCAACATGCAAGAATAACACATAAAGAATCAACACATAACACAGTGATTTACATGGAAACCCAATTTGGAAAAACCACCAGTAACATGCTACTCAATTTTCACTCTTCTGAAGTTATGCCCTGTTAAAGGCTACAACACACTATTAAATGTGACCTGGTTAAAGGATTTAACTGCCCTGTTAGAAGTGGGCCTGGTTAGAGGACTTTAGAACATTCAATTGAAATGCCACCCTGTTAAAGGATTTAAAAATGGCTATTAAACTAACCTAAGTCCATAATATTTTACCCTAGCTGACACAATTGTTAGACAGTAACAATGAGGGCTTTTGACCTGATACAACTTACAACTTAACTTGTAGATTTTAGATAACTTTTCAACTCATAACATTGCTTGAATTTTAGTCTCTATAGCTCTAATAGCTTGTCCTTCTTTCAAGCTTTGTCTCCTTGAGTCTCCATGCTCAATGTACCAGTGCAATCTCCTAGTTGACCACTTATCGAAGCAGAGTCTTTGTGCTCTGTTCTTTCTTCTCCTTGACACCCTTCGACCACTTCACAATTTGGCACACCAGCAACTCTTGCTTCTTGGCCTATGACTTCTTAAATAAAAGTCTAGAATTACTTTTCCCGCTCGATTCTTCCCTCCTTTAATTTCAGTTTGAATGGATTAGGTAGGATTCAATGAATCTAACCCATATCTTGTTCCTTCTAGAAACATCATGAAGAATCCTCTTGAATTTGCCTAAAAATAGTTTATCTAAAATTTTGTGCCTCCAACTCATCATCCTTATCCTTCATCTAGTTCATAAAATTCAAGGCAACAACCTTGTCGGCTCAGATTTGGCAAATCTTGACTTTTTAAATAAAGTAGCAGCTCAACACTCTTGAAATTCTGGTGCTCGACACATACTGTTTTACTCAACACCAACTACATTTTACTGATGCTCGACACCTACTATGGATTCACTCCACATCCACTAAGTTTTTTGATTCTCGACACTCATTACTTGCTCGACTCCTTCTATATCACTCGACACACACTAGATTTTTCATTTGCTCAGCACTAACTAGAAATCTGCTCGGTATGAACTAACTTTCTCAACACTCACTAATGAACTTAGTTAAACCTTGTAGACAGCCTTGTTACAACTTATACTTCTAGAGTTTCTAAGTGTGGACAACCTCTATATCTTTAGGTATATTGTCAATACATCATTTTACCAATGTCTTAACTGATCCTTGTACTTCATTACAAAACCATAACTCAACCTTTCCCTTAGGTGCTTTTGTTATATCTTGTTGATTAAATCCTCTTCATCAATCAACTAAGTGATAGTACTTGGATCTTATAAGCAATTGTCATTCCAACAAATAACAAGTTTGACATCAGTGACAAAACAATGATTGAAAATATTCTTTATCAACAATCTCCCTTTTTGCAATCAATCTCCTTCTTTATTCTTCAACACTGATCTTTTCAATCAGATTTCCAACACTATTACATTTTTAGAAATATTATTTTGATCTTCAATTGGGAATTCCATTGGAAATTTATCTTCGAAGCAACTTCCTCCAATCAAAATCCACTTTTACTATTCAACCATGTTTTAAATTTGTATCAATATTAGTTGAAATGGATTTTTCCAAAACCTTATCAATATATGTATGAAAATTAAGGTAAACCACAAGATATAGAAAAAATAAATTGATTATGAAGGAATAATATTTAGTTGATCTAAGCTATAGAGTACACCACACATTCTGTTCCTTCTAGATGTCACCAACATCATAACTTTAAGAAATTCCATTAGTTATCAATTAGTCCTACATTGGTTTCTTTGAGTAGAACATTGTGAATGAACATGCTATATAATGTCTACTGTGTAACACTTGTAAACTACATACCCATGTGGCAAAGACAAAGAAAACTATAATTTCTACTTTTACTAAAGAATATTGTGTCTTCACTAGTCAAAGTAATATATGCATAGGCTTCCTCTACTTATAGAGGAGGCCCATTACATCAAAACCAAAATATCTAATAAGTATTTCTTTGAATTATATTTTAGCATAGATGGAATTTGATAAAGGTGCAAAGGTTGATTTGATTATTTTTACTAAAGTGTTTAATTAAAAAATATCACACATAAAATAAATAATGATGAAAATGATGTGAATAGTAACATTCGTGTTGATTTGATTGTATTTTCCAAATTGTTTGATTAAAAAAATACCATATGAAAGTAATGATGTGAAGAAGATGTTAATAATGTTAATAGTAGCATTTATGTTGTTTAATATGAGTGAAACTAGTTTGATAATGATGAATAATGAATACTAGATGTCAACATTATGAAATTGAGTGGTGAAATTGAGGCGTAATAGATGTATTGATGTTGTTTAATACATGAATGAACCTAGTTTGATAATGGTCAATAAGGAGAAAGAGCTATGTCAAAATTGTGAAGTTGCCCCCTTAATGAATGTAATTCTTTTTGTAGCTATATAGCTCATAAGTGTCATGGCGTTTGGTAAAAAATATTGTCCAAGTGTCATCATACCAGTAATACCATTCATTTTGAGGTGGTCATATATTCCTAAATATCTTAATGTATACTAAATTAATTGTGCAAAAGTTTTTTACTTCAAAAAGTGATCAAAATATCATAAATTTTTTGTAGCATATATTTTCTCTCATGTTTGGTGTCTATAAGGAAACCCAGGTGTGGAAAAAACTTCCTACACTAATCCCTTAAGGAAAGTATTGTGCAAATTCCTATTAAATCTTTACAATTTCAGATTCAATATTATGTAAACAATAATATTGTAGTCAATCATGGATACAGAAAACGGATAGAGAAAGAAAACACATAAACACAAAGATATGTTGGTGGGTAAAAACCTTTTGGTAAAGCAACCCCACCCCTCCAAAACCTGCACAATGTATTATCTTCAACACAGAAGGTTACAACAAACTTGCAATGCAAGTTCTTTCAGGATACAAAAGATTAATTTAGTAGCAACATACCATACCAACAATACACTTTCTCTCTATTTGAACTACAACCCCAAAAAAACTTATATCACGCATTTTCCCTTTTAGGAAAACTTCCAAAGAACAACTATATTAGGGTTTTACCATTCTTCACAAAAATAAGAACCCAAAAAGTTGGAGACTAGAGTGTACAATACTCAATGATCAATTGCCACATGTCTTCACGTCTTCATCCATCATCAAATCTTCTAGAGATAGCTCTTACGCGTCATAAGAATCCATCATAATTGTTTCAACCATGATCTCCTTACACACAATTCAAGATGCTGACACATACAAGTGGAGTGACACATCAACATGCCAACTAGATGTACACTCATACTTCATTACTCGCAAAAAATAGATTTACAAAAAAAATAATAAGAATAGGAATTATCCAAGGTTGAGACACCTTATTCCTAATAGTGTCCACATATGTAACCCTATATCAATTGAATTGACATTCATTAGTGAAGTGTTGAGTACTATACACATACTTGATTTATGAAATTTCTTGATACCTTGTATATGAGTCAAAATTCTCAAATTCGTCAAAAAATTATCAATTTGACTATTTTATTAGCTTTAATTTCATAGCATATTATTGATCATTTTTGTAGGGGAAGATTGAGATTATAGGGTAGTTTAATTACTAGTAATTTCACAACCCTCACAATCTAGCTCTTGCATCAATCGACAAACAAATATTAGGTAGTGTTTTCCTTGGTTATTTGAGAGATATTATCATTTGGTTACAATTGTGTAGATGGCTTGAGTTAGTTGTGGAGAAGTAAGAGTTTGATTCCAACACTTTTATTTTCCCCTTGATGAGATGACATACTTGAGGACATGCAAGAGGTCTCGAGATTAGTTGTATCAATAATATGATTTATTGCATATTACTTATAGTTAACCAATAATATGATAGGTTTTTATATTATTATTATACTAACTAAACAACATATGGTCAATGAAGAGTAACCTATCAAATATTACAATCAGCATAACATCCAAGGGCTGCAATTTTTTTGATATTGATAAACACTATTTTGATTAGTCCATATGAGAAAGGTTCCTCAATTTTACACATTTTTTTATTTACTTAGTTAAGAGAATATACTATAATAACATGTTTTTTTAATGTTATAGATGTATCTTGATGGTCCACTTAGGTTTAAGGATACACAAAAATTAAATATGTGTGCTAGAGCACTAATTTATTGTTGCAAGAGCATTAATAATGCATGTCCCCTAGACCTTGATAGATTGAGATCACACTCACACGCCAGTATGAAATGGTTAATTAGAAATAAATGATTACATATATTTGTTGGAGATACATTCTTATATACTAACTCTATCATATATTACATGACATCACTATAACAATATCAAATGATGGTTAGATAATCATTAGTAGTTGAGGAGGGTTATATTATATAGGTGGTGTTATAGGAGAATGACCACATCTTTCAAGTGTTTTAAAAATAATTATGACCTCAAATAATTCAAGATATTGTAGAGTGTTTTACTATTTCCTTAGATATATGTGAGTTCCCAATGCTCTCCATACAAGATTAATGAATTAGATAGACCACCATTTTCTAGCCTAGTCTTTATTGTAGTAATGAGGTAAATTGAAATGAATAAGAATTGTAGTTAAGGATTATAAATGAATAATAGATGCATGCAGAAATTATTGGTAAATAATACATCTATCATTATGTGCATCAGACATTAGTAAGTAGAGTGTACAGGAGTGATGAATGAGACATCGTGAATAGTTATTAGTGAGTATGTACCATGGAGATAGATGGATGAAATGTGCCATTAAAGTAACCCAACTTTATCAAATTAATGGGATGGAATAAATGATCTATTTTAGCAATAGATATTATTTAAATTATGTTCCTTTACACTATAAATGATAAGATATCTCTGATTGAATTCTTTAACAGATGGATTGGTGTGATAGATTTTTTAGTTGATCAATTTTACTTCGATCATATTGTAGTATTGAATTACCTTATGTAGTTTTTTAAAATAATGTTCACAATTTTTATTTATAATAGTTTATTAAAAATGTTAATAACCAAATTTAATACTTCAAGAATCTTTATATATTTGATGCAAACATTATAAATTTATAAATGCTTGTATTCACCTTCTAAATTTATGAGCTAAATTTATTTGGTTTCCATTATTGAGAAATATATTAGTTAGTTGTGTTATAAATATGTTTTAAGCTTAATTCTATGACTCACTGAGATTTAATTATCATACATCCCTTTGTAGTACTCTTTCATTCTTGAAACTAGATTATTTGATATTTGTCTTTGGCACATAGCAACACTATAATAGACATGATTTAAATATCAATATCAACAATGCTAACCTTAATGCACAAAGGATTATTAATTCTTGGATCAAATTAAATAATATTATATGAAAATTTATCTATTGTAATTATATGATCATTGAAATAAAAATTATGAATGTGCACTAATTTTGTTGATCCAAGTGACTAAAATATGTAGGGAAAGGGTTGAAAGATTTAAAGGCTTTATGAGCAATAAAGTTCATGGAAGCAACTCAGAGGGAGCTTTAGTGGGTGAAGTCACTCTTTGGAACTCAAATTTTATTCATGGTACTCACTTGTGTCAAGATGGAAATCATATTGATACATTTTGCAGGAATGTTAGGGATTGTATCATATGGATTCTCTTGAATGTCCATGTGTTTAATAATAAAGGAGCTAGAAGGAAATTATGGTCTAATAGTGTTTCCTTTAGGAAGGGATACCCTAATGATCATTGGATTATAATGGAGATTTTAATACCCCACTTCAAAAGAAGGAAATTTTTGGCGATTCTTAGATTCAGTTGGATTGTGAGATGAATTTGATGCCTCTTATCCATCACGGGTGTTTGCATGATGTTGGTTTAAAGGGATCCTCATCCACTTGGACAAAGAGGAGAAATGGTGATGAGATAATTCAAGTAAGGTTAGATTGTTCCCTTGTCTCTTCTAATTGGTTGCTTCACTATTTCTTCTCTTTGAATACTTTATCTGGAATATGCCCATATCATTATCGTATTAGATTTGTTGTTGAATCAATGAAGGGGAGAAGTAATTTATCTTTTAGATTTGAAAAGATGTAGACATATCATCCCACTTTATGATTGTATTAAGATGTGGAAGAGAATCAATGTTAAGGGGAAGATTGTGTTCATAGTGACGAAAAAGTTGAGAGAGGTTAAAGTAAATGGCTAAAAATGAAATAGACATACTTTTGGGAATACTTTTTCTTTGAAGTTTGTTGTTCAATATTATTTAAATGAGATTTGAGATAAAATACATAAAGGGAGATATATTTAAGACTACCTAGTTAAGGAAAATGAATTCTCTCAAAATATCATCATATCATATCTAGAGAGGAAGTTTTTTTTTGGAAGAAAAGGTCTAGTTTTTTATGGTTGTCCTCAAGGGATAAGAACACTAATTTTTTCCATATAACTACCTTAAATCATAGGGTTGAAAATTAAAATTTATCACATCATGAAAGAAGGTCAAAAATTTGAAAAAAGAAAAAGAAAAAAGGAAAGAGGCAGTTTGCTTCTTTGTTGACCTCTTGAAGGATGACCATAGGTCGGATATTGAGGTTCAAGATATTCTCATTGATTTTGTTTTTAGAATTTTGAATAAAGAGCATAATAAAATGTTGTTGGTCATCCCTTATTTTGAAGAAATTTAGAAGGTAGTTTTTTTCCTTTGATGGGAACAAAGCTCATGGGCTTGATGAGTTCCCTTTGTTCTTATTTGACTCCTTTTGGAATATTGGTGTTGAGGATGTAGAAAATGTTTTGAAGGAGTTCTTTGGTGCTCTATCTATGATAAAGGAATTAAATTATACTTTTATTATTCTTTTTCCTAAGCATCCTATGGTTGATGCCTATTTATTTCAAGCCTTAAAGTATATGGGATTATTTTTATAAAAACATCTAAATAACTTCTAGGCTACTAAGGATCCATCCTTTTCTTATTTATCTACAATAGAATGAATTTGTTCTTGTGATGAAAATTCTATATTCTATTATCACCATGCATGAGAATATCCACTTGTTAGAGGTTTCTATGATCGAATGGTTTATTCTTAAGATTAACATTTCTAAAGCCTATGATAGAGTCGATTGGGGTTTCTGATGAAATTTATTCATCCATTTGGTTTTATAGGAAGAATTATTTAACTCATTTGGTAACTCATTTCTACCTCTTCAGTGGTAAATTAGTTGTTAATGGATCTTCCTCTCACTTATTTAAGGTGTGTTGTGGTCTTAGGGACGAGGGTCTCATTAACCCTATTCTATTTTCTATTCTGCTCAAAATCTTGGGAAGATATATGCACACATAGGCTACTTCTAGTACCTTAAGAAGTCTCATATCATCCTCAACCAACTTGACCTATTCACATCAATAATTTTTGGATGGCACTATTATAATGGAAGAATATACTATTGGATAAGAAAAATATATCAAGAATTTTAAAAAACTTTATGATAGTACTTTGGGTCAAATCCTAAAAATATTAAAGATATCTCTATTTCTTATAAACGACCATGACACTAGACAAAAAAGAATTGCATATATTCTAGAATGTTCTATTGGATATCTCCCTTCTCTTAATTTGAGCCTTCCTCTTGGAAGTAAATGTTTAGATTCCTTTTGGATATTTCTAATTGATAGGTTTAACAAAAAATTAGATAGCCAGAAAGGCGCTTTACTTGGTTAGGCTACAAGTTCAACTTCTCAAGTCATCTCTTCAAGTCTTGTCTGTCTATGCTTTGAGTTTGTTTAAAATTCATTCTAATCATGCTAAAATTATTGAGAAAATTAAAAAGTATTTTCTTTGGTCTAGGGCGGAGGAAAGAAAACAAGATTCCTCTTGTGGCCTTAGAGGTTGTTTGTAGACTAAATGGAAATGATGGGATTGGTTTGAGAAGTATCAAGATGTTTAAAAGCTCTATTGGAGTAGAAATTTTGGAGAGGCTATGATAATATGAGTGAATATAATATACTTTGGTCTAACAAATATCTTTGCAATATTCAAAATTTTGGGGATTTACTCCATTCTCCTAATTTGTTGGTTGTTTCCTCCTTTTGGAATAACATCATCAAAACTAGGGAGGTTTCTCTATTGGAGGCTAGCTAGAAAATTGGGAATGGTAGGAAAACCTTTTCTTGGGATGATTGTTGGCTTAGAAAGAAGCCTATAGCCAATAACTATGATTGTGGCCCTTCTAAGGATGTCTATATTACCAAATATTGGTATTATGTTTTATTATTATTGTGTGAATGGTAAATGGGTTGACTTAGCCCTTGCCAATCCTATACTTTTTCCTTTATAGAACTCATTAAATGACTTCTCCCTAGAGAACTATAGAGAGGATGATGTGATGGTCTAGAGAGTTTCTTCTTTTGGAATTTTCTCCATGGCTTCTAATGTTTCTTTTTTGTCTCATTATTCTCTACCTTCTCCTTGTTGCTCTAATGTTTGAATTAAAAAATTATCCCTAAATTTTACATCTTTCTTTGGTTTTTTCCTCAAAACAAAATTGTTACTACTAATAATCTTTGCAAGAGAGTCTTCTATATTCCTAATAGGTTCTATCTCTATATGGCTAGTGCTAGAGTAATAAAGTATTTTTTTATTAATTAAATCATATTGATTTAATTATTAAGTCACTTATCATCTCTATTTTACTTAAGCTAAACTTTGGGCATATAATAATTAATTATTTTATTAATTATTATCATACAACCTAGGTTAGTTACTTGTTTGGGTTTTGATCTCATTTTATAAGGACTGATCTCTTTGTAATTTATTCATCCACTTTTGATAATAAAAATCTCTCTTTTTTGTTCATCAAGAATGTCTCATCTATGGATCTAGGAATTCCAACCTCCATAGATTTTGCTTCGCTCTTTCTGTGATAGGTGTTTGCATGAAGGTGATTCTTGGGAGTTGTGGGGTTGATCTTTCATCAAATTCAACATGGTATTAGAGCTCTAGATCTTCATGCCCCTGCTATGTTTATGAGAAGTTTGGCTAGGCTTTTAGAGATGTGCTTTTTTTCTTTAGAGGGTTTTTTTTTTAGAGTTTTTTTAATTGGATGTGGGGGGTCACCATTTTTTGGTGCACTTTGAGCCAAAACAAACCTCATTGTTGAGCTCAGAGCACCCAAAAATCCCCATTTTCACATAAAATTTGCCCAATTTGGACAGTTGGAATTTGAGGCAAAAAAATATTGCTCCTAGATTGGGCACATTTCTTGAGATGATGATTTTGTGATTTTTGTATGAAAATCAATATTTTCGGTCATGCAAATCAATATTTTTGGAATGCACATCGAGATTTTTGGTACACAAATCAAGATTTTTGGCATGCAAATTGAGATTTATGGTACACAAATCAAGATTTTTGGCATGCACCTCAAGATTTTTGCCACACAAATAGATATTTTTGGCATGCAAATTGAGATTTTTGGTACGTAAATTGAGATTTTTTGGCACACAAATTGATGCACTTTGATACAAAAATTAGTAAAGTTTGACATGAATCCCAAGGTAATTTACAATACTTGTTGGCACACTTACTAAGGCATTCTGACACAAACCCCGAGCTAGTGATTTTTTTCCCCTTCCAATGCTTTTTTGAAATACCTATGGTTTTTTGGCCATAACATTCTCATCCAGGCTCCATTTTTTGCAAACAAGATATCTTCAGAAAGTTGGTTTGAAGCCCATTCTAGTGTCATAGGTTAATATTAGTTTTGGTACTCTTTTGATAATTTTTTTAGCGGTCAAAGTTAGGATTTCTATTTTGTACTCCGGGAGACATATCTTGAGACATTCTATTTTCTTGATTCTGCTCCATGCACATCTCATTTAGTTTTTTGTTGTTTTTCATTTTGGTGGATATGTTTGTTATTTGAGGTCCGAAGATCAATTTTGTTGCTTCAGATGATTTTTCATGGGCTGTACTATCTCTTGTATCAACCTTATGTCTCTTTTGATCTTTGTTGACATCTTTTTGTAGTATTTTTGCTAACACACTAAGATAAAGTGCCACTCTATTGCATTTTGGGGTCTTTTAAATCTTTGTGTTTTTTTGTACTTCTACTACATTATAAAGTGCCTTGGAGAGTTTTACGTTGTCCATATTCACCATCTTCCTTTGTCAACTAAGTGTTCCTTCCATGACATTAGCCTCATGATGTGTCAATGACATGTGCCATTATAGGTGTTTGTACTTCTTTTTCACTCTTGATGTTCTCAATTCTTCTTTCTGCATGAGATATTGCATTCAATTTCAGTATTCATGTCTTACCTCTCAACATTATAGGGGGGCTATGTTGGTTCTATTGCTTTCTTGGTTCGATGGAGTGATCTATATATTTGATATTTGATCCTATTTACTAGGCAATTGCAGTGGCTAGATACCTATGTATTTTGGCGAGATGGATCATTTTCCATATAGACATTCTTTCATTCTTATTTTTGAAGGCCATGAAGATACCTCCCATCTTCAATTGATCAAGTTTTTAGACTTAGTCTTCTCTACCTGGTCATGTTCTACAATAAAGGTTCTGCAGATCAATAGTTTGGCAATGTTTGCAGCTTCATGCTTCAGTGGTATTCTTCATGATCATCTTTTGTTCCTACCTTCTGGGGCATTACCTAGTTTGGAGGCTTCTTTAGTCCTTCACTAGTTCTTGTAGCATTCTTTCCATCTCTTTTTGGAGTAGGGTTTTTCCTATCTGGTTTTCTATATTTCTTCTATTTTTAGAGATTTGGTTGGGCTTGGGTACCTCATCAAGCCTTTGTTCTTAGGGCTCAAATTTACTTTTAGTAGTAGTTTCTAGGTTTTTAGCTACTCCCTAAGTTTATCTTCGAGAGGGTGGGGTTTTAGAGTAATTAAGTATTTTCTTATTAATTAAATCATATTGATTAAGTATTTTCTTAGTAATTATTAGGTCACTTATTATCTCTAGTTTACTTAAGCTAAACTTTGGGCATATAATAATTAATTCTTTTTATTAATTATTATCATGCAACATATGTTAGTTACTTGGTAGGGTTTTGATCTCTGTTTATAAGGATTAATCTCTTGGTAATTTATTCATTCACTTTTGATAATAACAATATCTCTTTTTTGTTGACCAAGAATGTCTCATCTATTAATCTAGGAATTCCAGCCTCCATTGCTTTTGCTTCTCTCTTTCTGTGATAGGTGTTTGCATGCAAGTGATTCTTGGGAGCTATGGGTTTGATCGTTCATCAACTTCAACACCTTGTGTAGAATCATTTACTCTTTTTTTTCTTTTTTTTCCCTTTCTCTTTAGATATTTGGAGTCAATTTTTTCACTTATGGAACCCATTTTGGGCTATCCCTACTTTATTTATGGATCATGTCCTCAATTTCTTGATGCTTACATCTTCCCAAATATGTTATAGGGCATATGAAAAGAATGTAACAATCAAAATTTTAGAGAAACATATCCTCCATTAGAGATTGTCTTCAAGAAAAATTTCAGAGCTATAAAGAAAAATCTTAATATTTTGAATGTCCATCTGGGGACTAAGTGGAATGTGAGTTGTAAGTATTAGGATTAAACGAGGATTGATGTATGACAAGTTCAATTGGACATAACTATAACTTTAAAAAAAAGAGAGAGAAGAGAATAGAGAATTGTGTTTGGCTCTGATCTCCTACTGGATGGGTAAGAATTAACTTTGATGAACATATACTAATTTATTTATCATAATGACATCATTACAACTAAACTCAAATTGGTGAGAATGTGTTAATTTATTAATTATAATTACATCATTGTGACCAAACTCATGAGAACATGTTAGTGAGAATTTAATCCTCTCTAATTAGTTGATTACAAAAGAAAAAGATTGGAGGTAGCAAAAAAATAATATTACTTAAACACATCAAAGATCTAACATTATAAAATATAACACTAGATAAGATACATGTAGTATATTTAAATGAAAAACATCATTTAGACAAAAAGAAATATGTTAAAAAATATATGAGATTAATATGTAAGCATGTAAAGATAAAGATAAGAGGTACTTCAAAAGACAAAGAAACAACAGTAATAATTAAAAAGGATGTAATGTGAGCACATTTGAGCATATCTTAGAGGATGTAAATATTATGACTAATAATATAAAAGTTTTAATGTGTCTCAACTCAATATGATATTGTGAAGGAATGTGGAGTATTAAGTGATAAGAGAAGCCACTATAGTAATGTGGTAGTGAAAAGAAAAAGTAGATGAAGCAAGTAGTGGACAAGAAATATCAACATTGTGAAATTATCCTTTTTAAAAGGAATATATAGATTTAATATTCCTTATGGTCATAGAAATTATAAATTTCATAATTGGAAAATAATGTAAGAATTCATAATTATGTAATTTGAGTATTTATATGTCTATTTAGTTTCATTATTTGTATCTTTATACAATTTTACACTTATTTAGGGCTTACATTGGTTATTTTACCCTAACACCCTTAATTCATAACTAGTTGTGCTCATTCCATGGCCAATTTTTGAAGCCCATCACAATTTTATGCCCATTGACCTAATTTTATACCATAATTCCAAGACCGTCATGATAGACTACATAAGAATCTCTACTAATGGTGTTATGAGTCACATTCTTTCCATTTGGTGGCCTATTTAATATTTGCAATAGACTTTATGAATTTGGGCATAAATAAATCTCTTACCCCCTCATTTGAATATCTTCTTACAAGTCACCACTCCTATAATTCTAATTAAGAAAAGGAATCGTAAATCTTTAGGGTAATTAAGGAGAAATATGAATTTAAGCATTGAAATTTATAATGGATTATAAAGTTTAAGTACTTATCCCATGAATGAAAACATGCATGTTCAAAATATTATTTAGTAACATCAACCTTTCATGAAGCTTCAATGAAAGATTTTTTTAGTAAAGGTATCAATTTTCAAACATTTATTTCCTCAAGGATTCAATCTGATCTCTCACCAAGGGTAATTTATCTCTTCTATTCATCATTCTTGTTTAGTGAATGTTAAATTATACCCAAGGTTTGACTTAGTCATACATACATCAATAGAACCACCTAATCAAAACTAAAAAATATGTACCACTATTTCATCTTTTGATTCCATGAAGGTTGTTGAGCATAAATATTATAGCCATATAGTCATTGATGGCATAACTAAAGAAGTCAAAAGCATTGTGAACTTGATCAACCAAGAGTAACCTAGGCCTAAGTATGAACCAAGTATGTCCTTTACTTCATGTAATAACATAAAATCACATAATGGTCTATTATACATTACTACAAAATATTTTATCATGAATGCTGATGGTATTCCTTTCGGGGAGTATCCTAAGCATTGGAGAGTTTGTTAGCATGATTGCAATGTTTCATTCATGACTATGTTTATCATTGATGTCAACATAGTATTATTTCCTATAAAGATAGGAAGAGTAGGAGACAGAGAGCAAGGTCATACAGATTGTGTATTGATGATGAGGTCAAGCACAATTGAGGATATGTTCTACATTGTGTCTTGATGAAGTGGAAATGTGTCCATGTAGAGAGTCGAACACATGCAAGAGTTATTCAAGAATTATAGAGGACAATGTGCAGAAAAGGTACCTAAGAAGTATTTTTTGATGTTTAGATTGTATATCTTAATAGGGAGAGAATCATGATGAGAGAAGTTAGAAAATGATAGTAGATAGTCTGAGGATGATTTAAGCTAGTGCGTGAGGTCAGAGGTTGCACGTGTGAGAAGTAGTATCAACTACGAGTTGACAATGTTTTGTAAATTGTGAAAAGATGTAATGATTTGTAATATATTTCATATTATAATTAATTGGGAAAGCCTCAAGGACAACTCAGTAAATTATTTTGAGGATATGGTATAAAGGAAGGTTATTTTCCTTGTGGTGATGTAAGAAAATAATATGGATTTGTGTAATTGTCTAAGTGATATGCAAAGTTGGTAAATGTGTCTAGTATTGAGATTTGAAAGAGTATTTGATGCAATATTGATAGAAAGAAAGCATTTGAGTTATAGAGTTCAATTTCATTTCTATTATTTTGCAAGGAATAATATGGAGGCTAGTTGGATAGTGAGTTTGGTGGTCTTGTCCTTGAAGTTGTTTGGACAGTGGGTCCATCTACCTTCAACAACTCTTAACAAGGTTGGAATCTCCTAATAGGGATTCAAAGTCTCCTAACAGGGACTAATATGTACTAAATCTATTTTATAGGCTCCTAACAATGTTCATCCTCTTATAATGAACTTTTATATTAGTACACCATTTTGTGAGTACCATCCCCAATGGGGTTTTCCCTCTAATCAAGGGTTTCCCTAGTTAACATATTTGGTGTTATTGTGCATGTGTATCTTTTTATGGTTGTTGATTATATTGTTCACATGCTCAAGGTTTTATAAGGTTGATAAAAGTTATATTGATCTAATAATTGATTCACCCCCCTCATCTCAATTATTTTGGTGGACTTTACTTTTTAACAATTGGTATCAGAGCACCAAGCCCTTGAAGGAAAAGCTTAACAACTTAAGCAGATCAATGATGGGTTACTTTAGAAAAGAAACTCCAAAGTTTGATGGATTTAACTATGACAACTTAAAAGAGAATATGAAGACACATATGCTATGTATGGGTCCAAGGTATTGGTTGATGATAAAGAATGAAAAGAAGATTTTGGAAGAAAACAAACTTGAAGAATGCAGTGAAGTTGAAAGAGATATATTTATGTGCAATATGCTTGCTAGAGAACCATTATTGTTAGCTCTTCCTAAAAATGAATACAATCAGGTAAAATCCTTAGAAATATCTCACAAAATTTGGATAGATTTGGAATCTACTTTTGAATGTGATAAGCATGCTAAGAGGATCAGATTATATTATTGGATATGTTTGTTTCAATATACTAAGATGATGGAAGATGAATTTTTAAGAAGCTATATTGGTAGAATATCATAAATTGTTGCAAGAATTAAGTCTCATAATGGATCTAAAGATGAAGATGAGATTATATGGAAGATTTTGAAAAAATGGACATCACCATTCAAGCAGACAACACAGATGATTGAGAAAGTGATACCTTACCCAGAGAAGTTTATCAGACATACTCTTCTTGGAAGATTAAAAGCAATAGAAATAATCTTGAAGAAGACTAGAGCTTTTCCTAGAGTGAAAACTACTTCTAATGCATTAAGTGTTCACCCTTTTTTTCAAGAAGTGCAAGCACCAGTGGAGACTATGCTAGTAGTAGCAAGTCTAAATCTAAGGAGGACAAAAGTATTGAAGAAGGAATTGCCTTGTTTGTAAGGAGAGAACCAGATTGCAATAAAATATTTAAATGTTGGACTTGTAATGAATTTGGCCATCATGATTCTTAGTGTCCTAAAAAAGAGAAAAAGTATAAGAGGAATTTCAAGTCTAGAAGGCTAAGAGATTTTGTGTATGAAAATGAAGATGATGAGTTTGATGAGAGTTTACGATGAAAGTGATGACAAGTTAGGAATTATAGCTATAAAAGAAGAAGTCAAAGAAGAAAAAGACCTAGTTTCAAAAGTTGAAAATAAAGTTGATTGGATAATAGATTTTTCTTGTTCACATCATATGATTGGTGAGATGAATAAAATTTTTAAGTTCAGTAGTCATGATGGAGGGATTGTCAGAGTTGGTAACAATGTGGCTTTCCATATCAAGGGGATAGGATCTATTACTCTTAATGGAAAGATGTTTACTTTGTTGATTGACTAATGAATAACCTATTGAGTGTTAGACAGTTAGTTGATAAGGGATATCAGTTAAAATTCATATAAAAGACATGCATTATTAAGGACAAATATGGTAAGTTGATTGCCACTAGTTCAAGATCTAGAGGTAATATTTTTTAGCTGAACCCTATGGAGATGATGTGCTTGGTTGTAAAAGTAGATAACAACTAGTTATGGAATATAAGGTTTTTCATATAAATTTTGATAATATTTTGAAGGCTAGTAGTAAATTTCTTGTTAGAGATTTACTTAAAATTGTGAAGCCTACTAATGTTGTGTGCAAAGAATGCATTATGACTAAGCATAACAAAATCTCCTTTCTTGGCAAGAAGTTCTATACAACAACAAAATTGGATATTATTCATATAGATCTAAGTTATCCTACTAGGACAAGAGGATTCTATGGTGAAAGGTACTTCATGATTTTTGTTGATAACCTTACTAGGATGATGTGGGTAGTGTTCCTTAAAAAAAAGTCTAAAGAATTTGAGAATTTTAAATTGTTTAAGAATAGAGATGAGTATGAGTTTGGAGTAAAGATTAAATGTTTAAGATCAGATAGAGGTGGAGAGTTTACCTTGAATGAGTTTAACACCTTTTGTGAAGTAAATGGCATTAAGAGACAATTATCAACACCTAAGACTCTTGAGCAAAATGGAATTGCTAAAAGAAGAAATATGCCTGTAACAGAAGCAACAAGAACCATGATGTATCAAAGAAATTTTGGAGAGAAATAGTTAATACAACAATATATACAATAAACAGATTGTAGGTTATAAAAGGTACAAATAAAATACCTTATGAACTATTGTTTGGACACACAACATTAGGGAAATATTTTAGAATCTTTTGAAGTAAATGTTATATCAAGAGAGATGATGATATTGGTAAGTTAGACACAAGAAGAGATGAAGTTATGTTCCTTGGTTATTCATTGAAAAGAAAAATTTATATATGTTTTAGTCAAAGAACTAAGACTATTGTTGAGTTTGCAAGGGTAAAAGTGGATGGAGTCAAAGAAAGAATATTGGATAATAATTCTAATGAAGAAGAAGCTAATCATAATCCTATCATAGAAAACATTGAAACTTTCTTTGAGACTAACAATGATTTTCAGAATGATAATCAAGTTGTAGAATAAAGAAAAGAACCAAGATCTGAACCTAGAGAAGAAGTAAGAGTTGAGTCAGTAATGCTTACACCTAATAGGAATTTGACAATAAATCACCCTACTAATTACATTATTAGAAGTAAAGAAAAAGAGTTATGAAAAGAAAAAGAGTACATGAAGAATTGTGTTTGATTTCTCAAGTTGAACAAAAAAGTGTAGATGAGGCATGCAAGGATGATCATTGGATAAAAGTAATGAATGCAAAACTAGATTAGATTATGAAGATTGGACATGGGAATCGATTCCTAGACCTAAAGATAAGAATATCATAGGAACTAAATAGGTTTTCAAAAACAAGATACGTGAACAAGGTAAGTAAGAAATAAAACAATATTGGTATGCAAAGGATATTCACAACAAGAAGGTATAGACCATGAGGATACATTTTCTCCTATTTCCAGAATTGAAGCAGTAAGAATATTCTTGGCTTATGCAACAAGTAAATATTGAAATGAGATTTTTGAAGTGAAGAAGATTGATGAAAGCTATCATGGAACAATCATTATTTTGTCACTGATGTCAAACCTACTTCTTATTGGTGAGACAATTGCTTACTTTGGTATGAATGCTATCATTTGTTTGATTGATGAAGATGATTTCAAAAGAAAGGATAATAAGAGAACCTAAAGAAAAGGTTGAGTTATTTGGTGTATTAAAGGAGCACTGAGACCGAACAAGAGATCGATGATATAATGTATTGTTCATCTACTTCACACTATAATGAAAGTATACCCGAGTGAAAACTAGAAGGAGGCTAAGTAAAGAAAAGTGTCTACCAAGCATGACAAAGAAAACTGTGCAAGTTGAGCAAAGTTAGTGCGAGCCGAGTAGAAAATAGTGGAAGTCGAGTGAAGAAAGTTAGTATGAGTTGAGCAAGAGAAATCTAGTTGGTGTTGAGTGAATGAAGATAGTTAATATGTGCCGAGCACCAGTAAAGACCTAGTGGATGCCGACCATTAGAACATAGTGTTTGTTGAGTGCTAGTAAAATGCATTAGATCAAAGATTACATGAATTTGAGCTAAAAAAGTTGATTTCTTGAATTTTGTGAAGTGTATGGAAGATTTCTATGATGAGTTGGTGACATACAATTCAATATAAATCATTTTGAGGTGAATTCAAAAAGGATTGTACAGGAAGTTTCTGGAAGGGCTAAAATGGAAAAGTGGGTAGGTTCAATGAATCCTACCTAACCCTAGAATGAAAGATTGTGGTATGCAAAAAAAACCTAAATTTGCTATTTATAGAGATAGAAGGCTAGAAGAAATAATTTTCATGTGCGAGAACCTAGGGAAGACAAGAAGTCTACGGTGTTGCTTCATATGGTGGCTGAATGTAAGAGTCTGCAATTGACATACAAAGCTATAAGAAGGATTAAGAGGATAAATTATTGAAGGGTGAACAAGTTGTCAGAGATGAAGAGGATGAAAGCCAAGCATAATGGAGGATTGAATGTGAGATTTGCAGTCTGCAAGTGAGTTGTTATTGTTATCAGATCAAGTCCTACTATTACTCTCTAACAATTGTATTAGTCTGGATAAATCCTTTAGATTAAGGTTGACCTAACAGTCATTAGAAAATCCTTTAATAGGGTGAAATTATAAAGGATTGTTCTAAAGTCCTCTAACAAGGATTACTCCTAATAGAGTGATTGAAATCCTTTAACCAACTCACATTTAACAGTGTGCATTGTAACCTTTAACAGGGTTGGATCCTCACATAGATCACTTCAAAAAAGCAAAAATTGGTGGCATGTTACCGGTGGTTTTTCCCAAGTTGGGTTTCCAAGTAAAATCCTTGTGTCAAAATGTGTGATTGATTTTGTGGTTTTGCATGTTTACATTTTTGCAAGGTTATTTTGACATAGGATAACAATATGCACATGCTTAAGATATTGAATGGTCAATGCATGTTTGTACATTTGGACCCTGGATAACTAATTCACCGCCTCTCAGTTATTCTAAAGTATTCCAATAGTAAAAATTTCAAAGTGTATCTGATGGATGTGAAGTCAACATTTCTGAATGGAGAAATTGAAGAAGAAGTCTACACTAAGCAACATGAAGGGTCTACTTTGACAATAGGAGACATGGTATGCAAATTGAAGAAAGTATTGTATGGATTCAAAAAAGCACCTAGAACCTGGAATGTGAGGTTGGACAAGTTGGGATTTGTTAAAGGTATTGTAGATAATAACTAGTATTTTGAAGAAATTGAGAATGGTTTGTTGGTTATTGTGATATTTGTGGATGATATAATCTTTGGAGGTAATGATGCAACAAGTAAAAAATGTGTTGATGAAATGAAGAATGAATTTGAGATGAGTATGATTGGTGAGATAAAATACTTCTTAGGTTTATAGATTGTGCATAATAGTGCTAATATTTTCTTATTAGGGGCTATGTATTTGAAATATTTGGTGAAAATATTTGGCTTGGAAAGTTGTAAGCCTGATGGAACACTTGTGATAATTGGTCACAAGTTATCTAGAAAAGATGAGACACCCATAGTTGAGTAGAAGAAGTACAGATCATGATTGGAGGTTTGCAATATCTGACTCATATAATACCAGATATAGAAAATTTAGTTAGTATAGTCACAAGATTTCAAGAAGATCCTAAAGAAGCACATTATGCAACAATAATTTTTTTTTATAGATATTTGAAGGTTACACTTGATTTTGGATTGTGGTATGATAGATCAAGTGAATTTACTTTGTGTGCATATACTAATGAAAATTGGGAAGCTAGTATGGATGACAAAAAGAGCACTAGTGGTGGAGCATTTTTCCTTGGAGAAAGATTGGTTTCTTGGTTGAGCAAGAAACAAGATTGTATTTCACAAAGTAGAAGAAATTTATGTAGCAACAATAAACAATTCTATTTAGATCATGTGGATGAAATAGATGTTGAAGGACACTAGGATCAAGCTTTTAGAACCTAGTATCATACATTATGATAACACAAGTATAGTGAGTATGTCTAAGAATATTGTGTTACATCTAAGACTAAGCATAGATTGATTAAATATCATGTTCTGAGAGAGAAAGTTACAAAGAAAGAAATCAGATTAGAACATGTTAATATAAAAGAGACCATAGATATTTTTATGAAGCCCTTCCATAAGGATACATTTGAATATTTGTGAGGAATGTTTGGGCTTATGCCCAAGCCTACTTCTGAGTAGATGATGCAGAGAGTGCATCAGTCCATTGGTACAAAGCACTATTGTTTATCTAGATTGAATGTTGATGCTTCCTATGTAGGGGAGTATATTTGGTTGAGAAGAGTCACCAAGGACTCTTGGTAGCTGGTATGAACAATGTCTTTGGACACTTAAGCTAGTTGAAGAGTTTGAGAAGATGATTGACATAATGATGCCTTTGTCATTGATGTCCATGGGGGAGAGATTGCATCAAAAAAATCTTCTAACAGTATGTGGGAGAGAATGCATGGGCGAGGTTTTTTCATGAGATATTGATGGGGGAGAAGTGTGAACAATTGATGCTATCCACGTAAGAATGAGGAAGCAAATATGGAGAGTTGTTCCTATGAGTTTCATATTTGATGGACGAAAAGGATTTGAAAAGAAGAGAGTAGCAACAACAACAAATTTGGATTTGGTATTCTTGGAACTTAGATATTTTTAATCTATGTTGTCATCAATGCCAAAGGGGGGAGATTGTTAGCATAAGTGATAATGGAATTCCTTTGCGGGGGGGTATCATAATCATTGGAGAGTTTTTTAGAATGATTTCCATGTTGCATTCGTGACTATGTTTTTCATTGATGTCAACAAAGTATTATTTCTATAAAGACTACAAGAGTAGCAGATAAAGAACGAGGTCATATAGACTATATATTGATGATGAGGTCAAGCGTAGTTGAGGATACAAGTTCTACATTATGTCCTAAAGAAGTGGACAAGTGTGCATATATAGAGTAGAAGACATGCAAGTTGTTCTAGAATTATTGAGGATAGTGTGCAAACAAAGTACCTAATAAGTAGTTTCTAATGTTTGGATTGTATCTCTTAATAGGGATAGAATTGTGATGAGTTAAATTAGACAGTGACAATAGATAATTTGATGATGATGTCAGTAAGTGTGCAAGGTTAGAGGTCACATGTGTGATACATATTACTTACTATGAGCGAATATTTCTTTGTAAATTATAAAAAATGTAATGATTTGTGATATCTTAACGACGTCTTATTATAATTAATTGGTAAAGCCTCAAGGCCAAATGAGTAAATTATTTTGAGGAAAGGCTATAAAGGAAGGTTATTTTCCTTGTGGTGATATTAAGCAAGTGATGTAGATTTGTATAATTGTGCAAGTGATATTTGAAGTTTGTAAATGCGTGTAAGCAATCAAAGGGATCAGTGTGATATAAATTTGAAGATCTGGTATTGAGATCTAAAAGAGTATTTGGTGTGGTTTTGGCACAGAATTTTTTTTTGAGTTGCTGAGTTAAATTTCATTTCTATCACTTTGGAATGAATAGGAAAGAGGCCAGTTGGAAAATGAGTTTGGTGGTCTTTCCCCTAAAGTTGTTTGGGCAGTGGATTCCTTCTACAACTCCTAATAAGGTTGGAATCTCCTAACATGAATTCAAAGTCTTCTAATAGGGATTGATATGCACTAAATGTATTTCACAAACTCCTAATAGGTCCACCCTCTTAGAAGGGACTTTTAAATTAGTACATCATTTTGTGGGTACCATCCCCATCGGGGTTTTCCCTCTGCTCAAGGGTTTCCCTAGTTAACATATATATGATGTTATTGTGTATGAGTATCTTATTATGGTTGTTGATTATATTGTTCAAATTCTTAAGGTTTAATATGGTTTATAAAATTTATATTGATTTGATAGCTAATTCACTCCTTCCTCTTACTTGTCTAGGTGGAATTTACTTTCTAACAAAGATAAAAGATAAACTCTTATGTAGAGTTTTTATTGATTTAGTATTTATGGTAAATGTTATTAAAACATAATTGTACCATCTTAAAATTTAAGCACACATCATTTAAGACCTTTTAACACCCACCCTTTAGTGCACTTATGGACCATGGAAACATTTATACTTAATCATCTCTCTCTTTCCTATTTTGCCCCGCATATTCCCTATTCATCAATGCAATTTTTGAGATCTTAGGGTTGTCTCCTTGTGAGATAACCTTGGAATAGGTCGACTTGTTCCATGGGGATTTTAAATCTTGAGGGCAATTTTGTCCCAAGTTGTAAATTGTAAAATTGGTTGACGTTGTCGACTTGCTTTGTTTTTGCACTTGAAAACTAGAGTAAAAAGAAGCACAAACACCACATTTTCACATCACCAGACATCAAGAGACATCCACTAGAAATCTGTCAATCGCAAGACATTCTCAAGCATTCAAGAAAGCAATTTTTTATCAAGCATTCAATACATTGAAAGATTCAAGGATCTTTTGTGAGCATTTCCTCCTGAAGATCTGGTGTTTTCTTGGCCATCAAAGGAGGAGATATAAATTATGGCATTCATCATATTATTTATTAATGCACAATTGTGTACATGGCTCCATAATGTGGTTTTGGTAGATCCATTGCATTTTTGGACATTTCGTACATCCTTCATTGCAAATTCAACATTTACAATGTCCAAGCATTACAAAATCCTTATCAATAAGGGTTTTTACAAGCAAGGTGAATACTTATATATATTTTTCTTTCCTTTACACATATCTACATTTTAATTTAAAGGTTTATTCCTCAATCTAGGGCTTGACTAAGGAAATCTCTCATCCACCCAAAGCAAAAAACAAGATTTACAGATATGGAAATTACTTGCCAAAACATTTTTGAAGAAGTTTGGTCGACTTTTTTATTGTATCTCAAGAACATAGTGATTTTATTGTAAAGCATTACACATTACCACTAGATCAATGTCTTCATGGAGCCCTAGAAAAAATAACATTTTTTGGGTTTTCTAGTGTAATTTGGGTCTAGAATTGACATCCCTTTATCTCCTAAGGTTTTTCTAATATAACTTGAGTTATATTGATAGTCATGTTTGGAAGCCCATTTTTATTTTTTATTTAATGTTAGTGTGGAAATGATTAGTTAATGAATTCACCTTACATAGTTTATATTACTCAATTAATGAGCACCTCTCATTTCAATACGAAACATTTTGGTTAACCCGACACATCTCCTTGTTGGAAGTCTTATTGGGAAGCAAGATACTTAGAGTTGGGGGGTGGGGTTTGTGGGGGGGGGGGGGGGGGGGGGGTGGTTGAATCAGGATCTATCAAACTTTAACTCCCTAAAACAAAATAACAAATTAACTGCATTCCATCCTAATCCATCTCATATCTAGATCATATACCATATAATCATGAATTATAGAGATTAAATAAATCTAACTATGCATGTCAACCATCAACATGAAAATGTAAACACATAACACAAAGATTTTGGTAACCTAGAAACCCTCCAAGGTGAAGGTAGAACTGGGATAGGGATGACACCCACAAATCTTCACTGCTACAACAACAAAGTTTCCTATTAGGGCTATAATTTTGATCACTTCTGATGATCTACCCTATGAGGGGTCTACTCAGTTAAAAGCATTACAAGACTATTAAGTCTACCTTGATTGAAGGATTTAAAATTACAATGAAGTAAGCAATTTGTTAAGAGATTTAACTAGGTCTATTAAAACCACTCTATTAAGAGATTTTCCCTAATACATTGGTTATAATGTCTTAGTACTCAATCCTTCAATTTTCTCTCATGAAGCTAATTATAAATCTTCTCTCTTCAATGTCTAAATTTGATCTCCTTATCTGATTTTTTATGTTCTTCCCTTCACTGTTAGGTTGCTCTATCTAATATTTCTACCAAACTTAGCCTTCCTTGCTCTATCCTTATCCTTTTTGTGCATTCATGATCTTCCTTCACATACCATAATGATTTAGGGTTTGATCCTTTCTTAAATAGATAATTGTGGAAGGTTCTAGATTAAAATCAATAATCCAAAATTTATTCTTTTGCCACTTAGTCCTTTTTGTTTTTATTGGTTACCCTCCCTTTCTAGGGATTGATGTCCTCTAAAAAAATGCATAATTAGCTCCTTAACTACATCTATACTCCATAAATATCTTATAGAGGTTGACCAAATTGATTTACATAAGTGTTTGTGCCATTACAAACATATATGCCAAAACTAATTTACTTGGCAATTAAATGTCTCGATGCTCAGTCATAACTAACATTCATGATGTCCCTCGGCTTCTATAGGCTCGGTATGTATGACTCACTCGACATTAATTAACTTTACATCACTTAGTCCCCATATGTTTCACTTGACATTTATTGTAACCTAGTCTCCACTGGGGTTCTCGAAAACCTTTGACTTGTTTGGCATGTAATAAAATATAGACAAGTCTATGTAGCTTGGCCTTCTTAGGATGGTTGGGTTGTAGTGATGACTGACCAATGTTTCCTAGAAAATGACAAAGTGTTGGACACTAATAGGCAACAATACTTAGAGATTAACAATCTCCCCCTTTGACATTCGTGGTAAAAATATTTTTTCATGACTTAGCAATTCATTAAAATGTCAAAACATCAAAAAATAACAGTCCCCCTTGGACTGTGATTTGTTTGTCAAAAAATTGACTCTTCTATACACAATATGTGTACATGTTTGTAATCCTGTGATCTCTACTATTGTTTCTTTATATTTTCCTTTTTTGTGATTCTAATATAATTTCCCCTATGAATGATGTCATGAATGATTTCCCCCTTCTTTTTGACACTCTATGACTTGGGGTTTGTAGGGGTCAGTTGATACTTGTCCAAAAATGTTTTTTGGTTTGATAAAATCACCTCTAATCCTTGCTTCCATTTGGATCTGGCTAATTCTAGGACCTGAGTCTGGATTTCTAGTTGAGCAGCTAGATCAACTAAACCATCTATAATTGAGAGATGAAGACATCTCTTAACTAAATCATGTGCAACTAATAGTTCCTTCTATGTTAACTCAAAATGAGGTAGCAACATGGTTTGTATTGAAATAAATTTATATCTAATGTTGTTTTCTTTAGCCAAGAGCTTGGCTAATCTCCCTTGATCAAATGTCAATTTAATATATGAATGTGAGCTTGAACTTGCATTCTTGTTAAATGAATTAGCACAAACCTTTAAATCTTCTGGTAGTTGATCAATGGAGCACTGATTCTCCATGGTGAAGAAATCAACATCACAAATTTTTATATACAATGAATGAATAATTTTCAAGATCCCTTCCACACTAGTTGCAAGGTTAGAAAACTCAACTTGTCTTATTGCAAGTTATGTTGAGATTGTCTCCTAAATTTCTAACTTTTTCTCAAACCATTGGAACATCTTTTCATTGGTCTCTATATCTTTAGTATTCACTTTGTTAGCTATATACACTAACTATTCCAAAATTTGCCTCTGCTCATTCACATTGTGAATATCAAAAGCATGCACATAAATGTCTTTAATATCATAGAGTACCTATTTTTACCTGTATTCCCTCCTTAGTTGTTCTTTCTTTGTCTTGCGACTCAACAAAGCTTATAGATCTTGCATTTTCGTCAATGTCATATTGTTAGGGTCATACCTAGGAAGTGTTATGACCTCATCTAAACTTATTAGAATATCTATTGTGTCAAAATTTTGTGCCATTATCTATGAGTAAGGGGTGCTATCACTAGGTAGTGATATTTGAAATTGTTTCCCCCTTTGCACTCAATCTAGGTGTAAGTTTTTCAATGGGAGTATTCTCCTATTGAGTTGATGTAACCTATTGAATAGGTACAATGATTAGTGCATCAGTGTGAACAACACTTAGCAATTGAATAAGAGCTTGAATAGCCTCCTACTCCTTAGGATTCTCAAACTCTGCCAACTTGGATTTTTCTACCTTATTTTCTCCCCTTGTGACATCTTGAGAAGATTGATCCACTTTACCTTTCGCTTCTACTTGCCCATGTGTAGACTTTGGTAGTTCAATGATGGCCTTGCCCTATTGCTCAAAACATATTTTTTGAACAACTGTTACAAATGTAACTTGTGTAGTAGTAGTTGATACACTATCAATTCATGGATAATCTTGTATTTGCAACAAAACTAGATTGGCGTATGGTAAAGAGGTGTCTAAGGTATTTGATTCAACATTTTTAAAGCCTTCCTCAGTTAATATGTTCTGATTATGTGGTGATAACATCCTCTATAGTGACAACATCCTATTGTTCACTCCCCTCTACCAACTTCTTTACTTCTCCTTCTAATCTCTCAAGTTCATCATCATCTGCTTGACTTTCTAACTATATAGCATCTCTTTCATCTTCCTCTTTTTATTCTTATGTCGATGAAAGTATCAAACCAAACACTTTTTTTCTCAACTTCATCTACTTTATTCTTCAAAATTTTATATGCCCATTTGGCACAAGTTTCTTAGAAAAATCTCTTAGGACAATATACATATGTGTCTTCCCCAAGTCAAGCATTGTTTGTGCCAATGTAGTCTCCCTTATTTTCCTTTCAATGGATAATGGCCACTTCCATTTTGCATCTAATTTATTATACAAATCCTCAGGAATTCCTTTACCTAATTCTATAGGTGTATACTTAAATTTTATCATAATATCTATCATGGATTTCTCAATCTTTTTGTGATCATTATTTAAAGAATCATATTTGATTTGTTTTAAGCCTGCTATGCCAGCTGAGTTCCTAATATTCTCACACACCTGATCAATTGTCATGAGAGGTCATCTAGGTATAATTTGAAGCTTTCTCAAATCATTAGACTTAGTTTCTTCTTCTTCATCTTCCTCATTAGGTGTGACAACTAATATTCTTCTTGGCCTCTTTGGTAGGCTCTGCTCGATCCCTTTAGTTTTTTTCCTCTTTGCTGAGATTTTCTTAGTTTTAGCATCCAGGGGCTAAGTTTCCTTGGATCTTGTTATTATCATCCTCTTTGGCTTAGGTTTAGGAGGTGTAGCTATTTTCTTCACATTATTTTTTAGATCCTCCTTTACCTTGGGATCAACAATCACAATTTTCTTTTATTTAGTTGCCTTGGGCTTGACAACAACTAGCTCTTTACCCTTTGATTCTTTATCTTCTTCTTCTTCATCATCATAATCTTCATCTTTTCCTTTTACCTCTATTATGTGAAGTGGTCCAATGCCAAGCTTTCCCTCAAGATCTGTTATCATCTTCTTTCATTTCCTATCCATTTTGGGCACTTTGGTTTGCATTTACATTTTGATCTTGGCTAATTCATAGTTTCCAAAGGGCTCGACATTCTTGTCTATTTCTTTAGATAGAAATGTAGTACAACATCTACAATGGTTTGATCCATGTCCACTTCATATTGCATTGGTCTTAACCATGCAACCCTTGGAAACACTGCCTGTGCATATGTGAAATTTGTATCTACTATGAAAAAAATGCCTTCATAGTAGTGATCCACGACCGATTGTGGGATTCTCATTATATTCTTCATTTTCCCCTTAAACTCATCAAAATTGTTTTCCATAATTGTTTCAAAAATTTCACCCAATTGTTCAATGAAAACATCGATATGTTCGGTAACTAGCCTTGTCCTATCCCATACAACTGTACCTACTGTAGGAAATGAATTATGTACATAGAAAAATATACAAACTAGAAAAGATCCAAACTTACACAAAGTATTCTTTGCCTTCCAAATTGCTCCAAGATTTTATGATAGTTGTTGTAGTTGCAGCTCAGCCAGGTCATAACTATGATCTTTCTTTACAATTTTATAACCTAGGTCAACTGTAATACATGAAACACTATTTAGTCATCTTGACTGATATAGTTTGTATGCAATTACATGCACTGCAAACTCAATAATTAGATCTTCAATTCCATCAATGGACATTCCTTGACCGTTCCACTTGGCCTTCATATGATCTTCAACAATGTTCTTTGTTGCACATCTCATCATCTTTTCTTTGTCGAAGATTGGACAACTAGTAACTTAGTGAATGGTTTCTTTATTGATCTTTATTGGTCCACCTTCCAACAATAATTTCATGTCATGTACTCAAATTAGTACAACATTTATCCATTCCACTTTGAATACCTTAGGAAACGCTAGGGCACGAGTAAGCCCTTGCTCGGCAACAATCTTATTTTCATCTTTCAAAATTCCATTATCACATAGCTTTTTGTAAGTAGTTCATAATTCATAGTCTCCAATATTTTCAACCTTTTACATGTAGTTTGATCTAACATCATTAAACATTAAGAATCTAGGTGGAATTGATGATAGGGCATCAAATTCATTTCTAGTCATCTCAATGTGTTAGGGTACGCTGTGAATTTGGGTGGAGGACATGTTGAGCTATCATTATGCATGATTCTAAATGGCAAGAATTCTTTCAAACTTCTCTATTGAAAAGTCGATCTTGGGAATCAACTCCAAAGTTTCGGGTGATCTTTTGACCTACTAGAATCCACTCAGTTGAAGATAAATATTTTTGTTCACGAGGAGGCCTTTTTTGATTCATTTTGATTTTAGATAAGATGCAGAATCTGTTCGTTGCTTCAAAATAAACATACTGAAGAACTATGTTTTTGTATTTTTCTTCTTTTTAATGAATGCAATCTAACAATGCAACTAGTATGAATTCCTATTCTAATAAGGGGGTTAATAAAGAAAATAAAAATAACTTTGAAGTAAACAATGTGAAAATAGAATCCTAACAAACATAAGCTATGGAAAATAACACGTCTGTGAGTTAAGCTTTCAAAGAAATCGGTGGGTAACTAATGAAAGAAGGAGCAATGCTTTCTTGATTCCACTGATGCAATCGTCGATGGGAAACTTAATAACCATATGATGTTTCACTCTTCATCAAATCGCAAGGCCATGCAAAGTGCGCTCATGCGAGAAAAAGAGTTATGCAGGTACAATTTGATGAATTCTTCTCAAGCTAGATACGTCAACAAAATTTGTAAAACTGTAGCAAACACTAGAATTAATAAATCGCACAACCAAAAACAAAGTAATAAATTTTTGGCTCAATCAAATTCCACGAACATACATCCCCAAAAATATGACATATTTAGGCAAGAATCACTACACGCCAAATGCGAGCACCAAAAGCATAATATTATTGCAAAATAACAGTGACCTCAATTACATATTACAATAGAGTATTTATAAGAAATCATCTCCACAATTTGTGCTGAGAGTGAGAGATATCTTCATGTAATAATATTCTTTTTAAATTAATAAACAAACTAATTATATACCAACTAAGAATCTAACTGGTGCTTAGTAGGACTCCATCCATTTTATATTCATTAATTGGATTCATGAGCCTTTACATGTCATAGAACAAAGAATTTATGAGAGAAAAAAGAATAAGAAAGCCTTCAGTTGAAGTAGAAGTGTCAAAAATAGAAGTTAATCCTTTATTAGGCATCTATCCAAGTTAAACTACTATCATAATACATTTTTGATGCATAGAAAGCTCTATTTATGGAACTAGCAGTTAACTGTCAGTGCACATCTAAAAAAGTGCACCTGCGCACCTGAACACCTCTTCAAAAACTTTCAGAATACTTATGAAAATTCACACCTGTGTACCTGCACACCTCTTCAAAAACTTTCAAAATACTCATGAAAATGTGCACCTGCGTACCTGTGCACCTATGCACCTACGTACCTGCACACCTTAATGAAATTCGCACAAGGTGCTCAAATCGCCAAAAAATCAAAGTTCTCAGTTTTGAAAACAGCTTCTGGGTTTTGCTCAAATGGGGTTTTAGACTACTTTTATGTATTTTTTTTGACTTTTTGATGATTTATAACCTCTTTATAGCCAAAAAAATTTCATAGAAGCGAACTCTTTCTGCTTCTAAAATCCCAAGGCACCTGTATTGAATCTTGTCATTAATGGTTGCATAAGATGAAGAACCTGTTCTAGTTCATATGTCTAACCTCTATATCTTTGATATTTTCTTCTCTCCAACCACCCTATCCTTCCCAGTGAGAGACTAGGTGATCAAGATTATCCAAAATGATCAAATGTTTGAAACTTTTTCACAAGATTTTCTAGGAATTTTTAACTAGCCTTTTCAAAGGTCTTCTACTCAAAGTTTCATGTTGAAATTTTCATCAGTCCCTAAAATTGGGCAGTTGAAGGCTCATTGTTTTAGGGACTAAAATTAGATTTTTAGCTCCTCTTTCCAATAGTGTAAATGGTTCTAAATTCTGAGCTTCAAGTCAAAAGTTATGATCCCAACAAGTTAGGAATGGCATTTTTATCTACACAAAAAAAAGAAACATAAATACATTAGTTTGGAAAGCTGAAAAACTTAATTAAGACAAACCCTAATATTAACACAAAGAAAACCTAGGAGACCCAAATGCTCGAAAACACGAAAAAATTGAATTGTACCCTTAAATGAAAAAAAGGGCACACCTGGTGCACCTCAGAGGTGCACATGGTGTGCATTCTTCCTTGTTAAACTTCAATATGTGGTTGCATAGCAGTGCAACTAATTAGGTGTGCAGTTGCGCATCCTAAATTGATGTTCCATTTAAATTTTTAAGTTTTCTAGTTATTTTTAAGGTGTTCAAAGAAAAGATAAGGTGCACACTTGCACACCTAGGTAGGTGAGTAGATGTGCATCTATACTTAGGTTTTCATGTTATTTTTTTTCGTGAGTGCAGGTAAAGTGGAGGAGGAGGCACATCATGTACACTTGTTTAGCTATGCTGGTGTGATGTGAAGGCTAGAGGAAGAAGAAATAATCTTTGGTGGACTAGTGCACCTGGTGAGGTGCACTAGTGCACCCTTTTTTAAATAAAAAATGATGACTTCTCTCTGACGATGAATTCCAAAATTTAAGTTTCCAAACTAGGACCCAGATCTAACCCAAAACACTAAAAAAAAGACTCCAACCCCAGACTAGGGTTCCAAAAAGTTGGAAAAGTAAAGTAGGGGGTCCCTATTTCTAATCAAAATGGGGTGTGCATTGTGAAACCACAAAAAAAGCCCCAACAAAAAGGAAGAAATGATAAAGGCATTTCCTCATCAGCAAACATTCTTCTAATATGTGTCAAACATCAACTGAATCCTGAACATTCCAAGTGCATTTAAAATCCCTTTATAGTCAAAACCTTGGAATCTTGAGTCTCCAAGTTCAGTGTGTGTTCAGTGTATCCATTTGCTTCAACATCTTAGGATGTGGTCAATTAAAATCTTCTAAAAACTCAGAAACAATCTTCCACCCCTCTTGGCACATCCATCGGGAATCTCCATGAAGGTCATTTGTCAGGAATCTCCGTGAAGGTCATTTGTCAATGCTTTGCTTGACTAGATGAGAGAATCAGTTTGAGGGCTTTTGGTGGGCTATCACTTTTCTTTTAAATTTTTTGGAAAATCCTTTAAATTATCTACTCCATGTAGTTCATAATGTCGTCATTTGATTCTTGAATGAAGCATTGTTTTGATACTAGTTAGCTCAATTTGTATCAATTTATCAGATTATCCCTTTTGGATCTTTTAGAATCTTTTAGTCTTAACACCATTCTTTTCTTTTCTTTTCTCTTCTTTTTTTCTTTCTTTTTTTTCTTCTGTATCCTGACTATGCTTAGATTGTGTAGCCAGGACATCGGTGTTATTTCTTGGATTCGATCCTTTGGTGATCATCCCTTGTGTTCCTCTTTTATAACTTTTTAGAAACTCTCACACCAAACAATGATCTTAGCAATCCTTCAAGAAGATCCTTCTATTTGAACTAATTGGGGTTTGGACCATCCCTTGCTACTTTCAACCTTGGTTTGACAACACCTTAGATGATCGATTTAAATTTGTAAAGTATTGAAAACTTGTTGACTCGTGATTCAAAATTCAAGACTAAAAGAAAGTAACATCCATTCCTTAGTTGGTATAAGAAACAAAATCATTAAAATGTTTTGACAAAGAAATACCTCTTCCTAAAAGTTGAAACTACAAGGAGTGATTTATGAAATGCCTCAAAAATGAGTCTTGATTGCACCCAACCCCCAAACTGACACAACTAAAAGAGGAAAAGAAACAAAAAGAAACAAAACCCAAACAAAAAGACATGACTCAATGAAAACTAACACCTAACTAGAAAGACTAAGAAAGACTAATAAATAAATAAAAAAGAAAAAACTTATCTACAGAAAACCTTGAATGATAAGAATGTGGGGTGGTTGTTAGTAGATTTCTCATTATGTGAAATAATAATGAACCACCCCATATAGTCCTAAGAAAGGCTGATTTGTTTTTGTACTCAGAAAAATAAAATTTGGACAATCTTGGTTCAAATTCTGAGCACAAATCACACAAAATTAGGTATTGTGTTAACTCTTTATGACCATGATTAATCCACAAACAAGTTCTCTTACCTTTAGCATCATATTAAAATTGAAAATCATCAAACTGAGAGGGATAATGGGAAAATATCACTTGATCTAGTGAGTTCCCCACCATAGGGGTACACTCACACATTGTAATCTCTCCTTCTATTGGTCTTATCTCATAGTACACAACTCGATGCACACATGGAAACACTTTAGGTTCCTTTGAACTAGAAAAATCAATCACCAACCTTCCTTTTGAATTAAAAGATTCAATACTATCATTGATCAAAATGTTTTCTCCCTCATGTTCCAAAGAAGCCTGTTCAAAATCATACTTTCCCTCCATTGCAATCTCCCAAGCTAACAAGAAATTAGGACAACTTTCTTCTGAATGGAACCCAAATGGATAGTTTCTACATGACTGAGTTATTGCATGGTTTGATATATGTGTAGAATACCCACAAATAGACATTTCCTCAGTCAAGCATGAGACCAAATTGAGCACTCTATCCATCTCTTCTAATGAAAAATCTTGTTTTGAGGGAGGTATCTTATCATTATCCAATGGGGAATCAATATCAGAGTAGGAAGAATTGGTATCTTCTTCTTGATGACTTTCTAATTCAAACATCTTACCAACCTCAAGATCTTCTACATTTCCATCACTCTTTGCAGCTTCATGGAGTTTTGGAACTTCAAGATTTTTTGTGTCCTCAAAATTTCTTGGCATGTCCACACTTATTGAAACATCAAAACTTGGAAGAATTTCTTCATTGAATGAGAACACAAACTCCTCTTGATCATCTTCATCATTTTGTCCTCATGTAGATTTATCATATGATTCAAATGTAATTGTACTAAACTGCAAAGGTTGTTCCTCCGTGACTTGGGGAGGCTGATCAAAAACATCATTGTACTTTTATCCATTTTCACTTGGTCTCATATATGTAATACCATTATTCTCATTTTTGATGTTATCATAGGGGCCATATTGTTTTCTACTTTGATTTTGAGAATAATTGTCCTAGGCAGCAAGTTGTCTTGGATGATTGCCTTGATTTCTTGAGGAATTCAACTTTATTTTAAGAAGTTCATTAGATAAAAGAGACATCGTCACCTTCATGGACTCAAACTCTCTAGCCATATTATTTTTTGCTTCAATGGATGCAACTACCTTTTGGGACTCATACCCTAAATATGTAATTGTTGACATTGGAGTAGCAATAACCTAATTCGTGAATGTAACAACCTCTTTGAAGACCTTTTCAATGGTATCAATGTCTCTAGGTGGGATCCTTCTTAGAAAAATAGAAGTTAATGAATCCATTGTTCCAAAATAGATCTAGATGGTAGCCTCTTGTGGTACAGTATATGGAAACTCCATTCTTTGATACATCCTATAGAAGCGATGATTAAACTATGAAATAGTCTCATGGGGATCCCTCTTAACCAAGGTGAACTGATGATATAAGATAGTTGTATCAATATAGATCTTGAATTGTTCTAGAAACTTTCTCTCAAAGGAGTTCTAATCCCTTATTGATGCTGGTGGAAGATTGAGGTACCAATTGAATTTCATTTCCCCCAAAGTGTAAGGAAAAAGGTGGCATACCACATCCATATGCTGAATCCGATTTCGATTACAAATCTCCTTGAAAATTTTAATATGATCTTCTACTATTCACAATTCTCTATAGATGAACTATGGGAATTTTTTTTTAGGATTTTTGGGCAAGTCATGTAATGGACCAGTTAGATTCAAAGGTGAACTTTAGGCATTGAAGAAAGAAATGGTGCATAATGATGGGAATGTGTGAAGTTGAATGTAAAGAAAATGATGATGATGCAATGTGTAATGTGAATGGGTAGAGTTATTGGAATCCCTTTATCACCATGATACTTGTGAAAGTAACTGAGTTCTAGGAACTTGTGTTTATTCTGGAAAAGCACACCTCTAAAGAATCAAACTTTTTCAAAACAGCGCACATTGCGCACCTCACACACCTTGGTGACAAGATCCAAAAATCTAAAAATTCTTCTAAATGACAATTTTCCAGAGTTAGAATTTTTCTTCAACTTTAGAATTTTCTAGAGTTAGATTTTTTTCAACTTTAGAATTCTCTAGAGTTAGAATTTTTTCTTGACTTCAAAATTTTCCAGAGTTAGATTTTTTTTTTTCCAACTTTCAAATTTTTTAGAGTTAGATTTCTTTTTTCCAACTTCATAATTCTCTAGAGTTAGATTTTTTTTCCAACTTCAGAATTTTCTAGAGTTAGATTTTTTTTTTCAACTTTCGAATTTTCCAGAGTTAGATTTTTTTCAACTTCAGAATTCTCCAGAATTAGATTTTTTTCCCACTTTAGAATTTTCCAGAGTTAGATTTTTTTCTTTGAAAATTGTAGAATTTTCAAATAGTAACTTTGACTTTTTAACTTGAATGTTTTTTAGGCCCTCCTTTTAGTGCCACTTCTATTGAGTTGTCATTATGCACGATACTAAATGACAAGAATTCTTTCGAACTCCTCGCTTGAAAAGTTGATCTTGGGAATTAACTCCAAGGTTCTGGGTGATCTTGTGAACTAATGGAATCCTCTTAGTTGAAGATAAATGTTTTTGTTCACGAGGAGGCCTTTGCTGGTTAATTTTGATTTCAGATAAGATGTAGAATCAATTCGCTGCTTCAAAATAAATACACAAAAGAACTATGTTTTTGTATTTTTCTTCTTTTAAATGAATGCAATCTAACAATGCAACTAGTATGAATTCCTATTCTAACAAGGGGATTAATAAAGTAAATAACAAGAAATTTAAAGTAAATAACATGAAAATAAAATCCTAATGGACATAAGCTACATAAAACAACATGTCTATGAGTTAAGCTTTCAAAGAAATCGATGGGTAACCAATGAAAGAAGGAGAAGTGCTTCTTTGATTCCAGTGATGCAATCGTCAATGAGAAACTTAATAACCGTACGATGTTTCACTCTTCATCAAATCACAAGGCCACAAAAAGTGTGCTCATGTGAGACAAAGAGTTATGCAGGTACAATTTGATGATTTCTTCTCAAGCTAGATATGTCAGCAAAATTCGTAAAATTGTAGCAAACACCAAAATTAATAGATCGCACAACCATAAACAAAGCAATAAGCTTTTGGCTCAATCACATTCCATGAACATACATCCACAAAAATATGACACATTTAGGCAAGAATCACTACACTCCAAATGCGAGCACCAAAAGCATAATATAATTGCAAAATAACAACAACCCTGATTACATATTACAATGGAGTATTTATAAGAAATCGTCTCCTCAATTTGTGTTGAGACTAAGAGATATCTTCATGCAATAATATGCTTTTTAAATTAGTAAACAAACTAATTATATACAAACTAAGAATCTAACTAGTGCTTAGTAGGACTACATCCATTTTATATTCATTAATTGAATGCATGAGCCTTTACATGTCATAGAACAAAGAATTTATGAGAGAAAAAAGAATAAGAAAGCCTTTAGTCGAAGTAGAAGTGTCTGGAAGTGTCAAAAATAGAAGTTGATCCTTTATTGGGCATCTATTAGAGTTAAACTATTGTTAGAATGCATTTGTAATTCATGGAAAGCTCTATTTTTGGAACTAGCAGTTAACTTGTTGGCGCTCAAAATTGCCTTCCTGATTTTGAGCACCATTGAGAAATTTTAGGCCTATAAATGCCTTATGAAGCTTATGTACCCCGCTATTGAGTTAATGCATAAATGGTGTTTAATGTTTCTAACACCTTTCATTTAGTGTGTCTATGTGTTCTATGAAGTTAAACTGAAATTTTGAACCATTCTACGAAGTCCCATTTTGAGCTAGTGTCAAAATTTGCAATTCTGCCCGAGTGTCAAATAGCGATCGGAGGCCCAGTTTGCATCTGAATATCTTTTATCCAGGAATGTTTCATGACTAGCCACTTTGGGGATGTCTAATTTCCATACCTGAGAACCTATGTTTCAGATTTTGAGTCATTTCGAGTCTATTTGACTAGGTTTTGAATCTCTCAAAGTTGATCAGTTACCGTTTTCTTGTTTTTGCAAAATATTCAAAATTTTGGGAAGCCCTGTTTGATGTGCTATAACCTTTGACCCAATTGACCAAATGCTAAAATTCCTTTTGTGTTGCATTGTAGATGTCAGAGACTTGTTATGTTTCAATTTTTAAGTCTTGACGAATCCATTTTATCAGTTTTCAAGCGTGATTCCAAACGCAATTTGTATCTTTTTACTGGTGTCAGTATTTGCAGATTGTTCAGTACCCTTGTTCGTGACATCATATCTCCTAGTTCATGATAGGTACAATCAAATGGCTTGTTCCCTTATATTCTATACTGAAAATACTTCAAGTGTGTCAGTTTGTAAGTCTAGACGAATCCGTTTGCACACTTTTCCAAGTCAATTCCATTCGCAAAAAATGCTTTTTGTCAACATGTCCAATCTGCAAACTTCTGAGTAGCCTACTTTGAACATTTGCCATTTGCACCCAGTTATTCATCATGAGCCTAAATCGTAGATCCAAGATGTCCTCATGATAGAGAATGAGTGTCCCAATTTTCAGAACCTCAAGTTCCTATTTGCCCAATTTTTGAAGCCGATTCTAAACCCAGTTTATTGCTTTCTGACATGTTTGTTTGCAGGTAATTCTGAGAAGGCAATTTCGATGGTCAATATCTTTTGACCTTGATGTCATCATGCGACAATATTTTGCAGGCTTGTCGAAGATGTCAGAGAGAACAAAGATCCCGAGTTTCAGAGCTCTGCCAGGTGTTTGAATCATTTTTTATAGCCGGGCAATAGGCCTCCTGACAGAGATTTCACAGTGGTGCGGAGATGATTAAAGTGTGTTTTCAGCAATCAATCAGTGATCAAAATGGATTCCAGCCAGTTTGGGATAGTTGATGCATCAGTTTGCATATCAGTTGTTCAAAAATGAAATTTTTTTTAGCCGGACCCACTTTGGGGTCCGACTGATTTCATCAGACTGACTGAGGATCAGGTGTATTGTGAACAACACTGGAGCCAACTATGTGCAAGGAATTGCTTGTTTTGATTTTGTAAACCAGAAGTGTCCATTGAAACATTCTGAGATATAGAGGATGATTGGGTGTAAAAAAATGTGGTAATGGCAGTACTTCGGTTGTTATAAGTTTTGGAAATGGTTAAAAATTATATGGTGCACGCTCTTGCTATGATTTTTCATTTGTTTGATTGCAATGGCAATGTCATCCACACCAAATGGGGGATCTGTAAAAAGAATCTTCACCAATCTAGAGGGCATTCATTCTGCAGTAGGGTTGCATTTGTTTTTACCATGTATAAAACCAATCAAAATTATGTGTCTTTTCTGTGGCTTACTGCCATTACACAAAGACATCCATATCCAAAGAAAAAATGTATTCCCAGCAATCGAGTGTGAGAAATCAACGTGGCACAAAGATAATGCATCTCAGGCATGAGGAGAAGTCATCCAGCTGCAGGGGAATCCACCACTGTCCATGTTTTGAAGGTAGGAGAAGAAGGGTTTGGAGCAGGGGACGGTTCCAAAGGAAGCTTGACGTTTTAATTAGAATGGTCCATTTCCAAAGCACCAAGCAGAGTTCAACCCCCACAATTTGATAGGAGCATACAATTCCAATTGGTAGTAAGTTGTCCCATGCCAAGATAGGGGGTTCAATATTTAATGTGGCCGCAGCAATCTGAAGTGACCCATGTTTTAGCGCAGAGAACACTCACATTTTGCTCCCGTCTACTTCCAAGTAGAATTAATGTGCAGAGCCACGTACAAGGAGGAGGGAGCAGATCAAATTTACATATTTCAGAGGATGCAGCCCACATTTTTGGGCTAGAATGGCATGCGCTTAACAAAAGAAAGCCGCCAGTTAGAGTAAAAAAAGCAGAGGCACCAAGTTTAGAGGCAGATTACAAACGCAGAAGGTAACTCATGCTCGAGCAGACCACGCTAGGCAAAGAAGTTGCAAGCTTTGAAACAAAACAAAGAAAAACCTTTTCTCCTGTTGGATGCACATAAGAGGTTCAGTCCTCTACGTTTGAAGAGCAGGGGAGCGGCTAAGACAAAAGAGGAGGTAGAACGTCCACAAAATTTGATGAAGCCGGCCATGCAATGGAGAAAACTCATGCGTGAGGGCAGATTTCAATGGAAAAATGTCCACTCCCTGTAAAGCAAGGCTACGCCAAAGAGGAGTCTGCACCAAACATGAGGGAACCGTAGAAATAAAGAGAGGAGAAGCTGTCTATTAAACACAAAGAAACAATAAAACATATAATCCCACATTTTCTGTGGGTGACTTTTAATGTTCTTTAAATATGTTTTCATTCGCATTATGTTGTATTGTAAGACAGAGGTCTTTTGTGAAGGCCAACGCATGTGGTAGGTAGGCCCAACAATCTGGCCAAGTCGGCTAGAAAGTGTTAAATTTTGGAGAAATGCGTGCAAAAGGGTGACGATGTCAATGAGCTAGAAGGCAATCGAAAAACCCAAGAATCCGGCGCCTCACTACTTCGCCAGTCGAAAAATCTTGAAAACTCTGGCTAGCGAAGTAGCGAGGTCGTCGAAAAATCATGAAAACACGACAGACAGAGGTGGGTCCTGCCTAGATACAATAGCAAATTAGATTGTGCCAAGTGGCAGTGAGCAGGAGGTAATGTGGCAAGTTCAGAGCAGTTGAACAAGATCATGCCATGTGGCACATCCAACGGCTCTTGTTATCTCATTAACTGAAGATGCTCACGGGATAACCATAGCGAGGTAGTGACGCTAAGGTGGCAACGACACGTGGAGCTAGGTGGCGCTTAGGTGGCAGGACTAGTGAGCGATGACATGGTGCCAGTTGAACAAGCTCGAGCCAATCAAGAAGTGACATGTGTCACTCGGTCAACAGAGGTTTGACCTCGGATTCAGAGAATAAGGAAAAATTTCAAAGGAATTAAAAAATAATTATTTTTCCTCAATGGGCAGTGGGTGTGCAAGTTCAGATTTTCTTTATTCAAAAGGTCATTTTAAACAAAGTCTGAACATTAGAAAATTTAAAATTTTGATAAATTTAAAAAATCAAATGTGAAGACCATGAGTTTCTAGTAGAGGACTATTTTTCAAACAGACTTTCAGGAGGATTCCAAGAGGCCAGATAGGCGATGTTATATATCGCCAAAATCGGGAGAAGATGAACTTTTCGATTCTGGAGTTGGTTTATGCACAGGTATCAGTCAATTTAAGTTACACGAGGTTTTCTATCAGGTACCTAAATTGCAACCATATTCAGACCAGGAAGTTCAGTTTTGATTTTTTGTCAGGATAATGACTTGAATATTAGTAGAAGGTAGTGGAAAGGCAGTTAGGGTTGAATTTGTTCAGATTTACTCAGTAAAAACTCATTTTCACTGGCTTTTTCATGGGGCAATCAGATATTTTGGTGATTCAAAAAGCTTTCATCATTAAGCAGAGATATTTTGCAAATCAGTTGTAGATAATGATGAAACAAAATCAGATAAGATGGGATGAAAGAAGAAAGAGGTTACTCAGTTGCACAGGATTAAATTTCAAGTCGACACTTGTCATCTTCAGAACAGATCCGGGAATTCTTTCTCTTCTATATCTTTCTTTCTTTCTTCCATTTGAGGGGTTCCAATTTTTTGTTATTGAAAAACCATTGTTGGTAGAGAATTTACAGTCATTCTGTGAGACCACTTTGTTGGATCCAGATCTATGATTCCACTGACATTCTTCAGTAATTTCTTCTCATATGAACAACAGTAGTGTAAAGTTAATACAGATAATTCTGATACATTAGATTGTTTCATGTTTTAATTTCATGCATTTGATTGTATTGTTTCAAGGAAATGAATACGTATGAGCAAGCATTTCATTAGTTTCATTCTGGTTCTCATCTTCTGTCTTAGTAATCTGTAGTCTTATGTGGTCTTGAAATGAAGAGTTGAGATCAATTCGTTTCCCCTTTAGGTTGTATGTCTGATATATTTTACTGTTGGAACAAAGTGCCAAGTAAATGCTTAATGTGTTTGACAGGGTTACTGGTTATGTTGAGAAGGATATTTTGTGAGAATGAGATCTAAATGAACACTGATGTCTAAATCACAAGGTGATTAGATAGATCTGATGTCTAGGTATACAAAATATGTCCTGATGTCACATATGTATGTTTTGAATTCATGGATTTTTCCAATGGATTAGGCACCGATCAGAGATAGGATCATTAGGTTTTGCTGCATGTTTGAGGATTTGTTGAACATCAACATCAATAATCAAACGCTTTTCCCCTATCATGTTGAAGAGCTATAATAGAATTCCCTCACTCAGCTTATGAATATACTAGATCTGCATTTAGCTACTGTAGATTGATGTTATTTCATGAGTTATCAGGAGAAATAAGGGTTTTATCTGCTTCATAATAGATTCAGTGTATGCTTTGACAACTGGTACCATATAAAGAATCTGTAGGTCCACCTGCCAAGGTTTTGCAGAGCCCGAAGAAGAAGAAGGGTCATGCCTTATAGTTGGCCCTGTGTCTGAAATGATATGTTGATAATGGGAGTCAGCTGCCCCTAGATGTGTCATATTCTCATGGGGATAATTGGAAATGGGTAATGTTTTCAAACATGAACATAACTATTGGGCCACCTCTGAAAAAGTGCATCTGTGCACCTGCACACCTCAAAGGCATTGTTTCAAAAAGTGCACCTGTGCACCTCTTCAAAAACTTTCGAATTACTTATAAAAATGCGCACCTACGTACCTACACATCTACACACCTGCGTACCTAAGCACCTATGCACCTCTTCAAAAACTTTTGGAATACTTATGAAAATGTGCACCTGCGCACCTTGATGAATTTGTCACATGGTGCTCAAATCGCCAAAAAATCAAAGTTCTCAGTTTTGAAAATAGTTTCTGGGTTTTGTTCAAATGGGGTTTTAGACCACTTTTGTGTACTTATTTTGATCATTTTGATGATTTATACCCTCTTTATAGCCAAAAAAAATTCATAGACCCAAACTCTTTCTACTTTTAAAATCCCAAGGCACCTGTGTTGAATCTTGTCATTAATGGTTGCATAAGATGAAGAACCTATTCTAGTTCATAGGTATAACCTCTATATCTTTGATCTTTTCTTCTCTGCAACTGCCCTATCCTTCTCAATGAGAGACTAGGTGATTTAGATTATCCAAAATGATCAAATGTTTGAAACTTTTTCACAAGATTTTCTAGGCATTTTTAACTGGCTTTTTCAAAGGTCTTCTGCTCAAAATTTTATGTTGAAACTTTCATCAGTCCCTAAAATTGGGCTACCGAAGGCTCACTATTTTAGGGACTAAAATTAGATTTTTAGCTCCTCTTTCCAACAATGTAAATGGTTCTAAATTTCGAGCTCCGAGTCAAAAGTTAAGACCCTGACAAGTTAGGGATGCCCTTTTTATCTACACAAAAAAAAAAAAAAACATTAGTTTAAAAATTTAAAAACTTAATTAAGACAAATCCTAATACTAACACGAAGAAAACCTAGGAGACCAAAATGCTCAAAAACACCAAAAAATTGAATTGTAACCCTTAAATACAAAAAAGGGCGCAACTAGTGCATCTCGGAGGTGTGCCTGGTGCGCATTCTTCCTTGTTAAACTTCACTATGTGGGTGCGCAGTAGTGCACCTAATTAGGTGCACAGCCGCACATCCTAAATTGATGTTCCATTTAAATTTTTAAGTTTTCTAGTTATTTTTAAGGTGTTCAAAGAAAAGGTAGGTGCATAGATGCGCATCTATACTTAAGTTTTAATGTTGTTTTTCTTTGAGAGTGCAGGTAAAGTGGAGGAGGAGGTGCATCATGCACACTTGTTTAGCTACATTGGTGTGATGTGAAGGTTGGAGGAAGAAGAAATAATCTTTGGCACACTAGCACACTTGGTGAGGTGCACTGGTGCACCCATTTTTTATAAAAAAATGACGACTTCTCTTTGACGATGAATTCCAAAATTTGGGTTTCCAAACTAGGACCTAGATCTAACCCAAAACATTATAAAATAGACTTAGATGCTAGACTAGGGTTCCAAAAAGCTAAAAAAGTAAAGTAGGGGGTCCCCATTTCTAATCAAAATGGGGCGTGCATTGTTAAACCACAATAGGACCTTGGTCATTCCTCACAATCTATGAATTTCTTCCTTCAATGTCTCTTTCCCAGATACATATGCAGTGTATGCTATTTTGAAACTAGGGTTTAAACAACTTCTCTTCAATAATTTTGAAATCAACTTAAGTCGACACCTTAAATCTTACTTAGTTATTCAAATCTTGTTGATGGTACGTTGTGATTCCATTAGTCTTTTGCTTAAATCACCTTAAATTGCCTTTGAATCACCTATGTGAATTGAAATTGCTTGTAAATGAAAATGAACTTCAAATTTTGATATATACCTTCAATCTGTCCAATTAGGTCTGCAATAAATGCATTGTGCTAAAGTAGGTGCATTACAGTTGTCTCAACCTTCACATACAAAATGTGTTCACAGTTCTTTTCTTTAAATTATTGGTCTTCATTAATTAGCTTGGTCAATACCATTTAGTTCGGCCAACACATCAACTTAGTCATTGTAAGCTTTCATTCATATTGCAAAGCTTAATAAATACAAATAGTATTATTGATGCTTGACACTCAATAGTGTAATTGATTCCCTTATCTAATTCTTCTCTTGTATCTATCCTAGTGCATGTTGATTCATGTTGATATGGACTTTTAATCACATCTCTTGTTAGGAACTAGTGTGTAATATACCATTCAAGCGTAAAGTTCCTTACATACCTCCTTTTCTTGGTTGGATGTGGTGTGATCACCTCATCCATTGGATTGGGTGATCTCATGTTTGCTTGATCCACTACCTCTAGCTTCTACTTTCTTTTCCTCCATTTGATTCATCTCCTTTTTTTGTTCCATGTCAAATTTGCATTTTCCTTTGATGTGTTCTTTCTTGGTGTTGGTGCTTGAGTCCTACAGTTCTTACAAACATGTCCAACCTTGTTACAACTAAAGAAAACTAGGTTTCCATTCAACTATTTCTTATAACTTCCTCTAAAATGTGTCCTAATGCAATTTTTTGGAATGTGACCATACTCTCCACAATAATGACAATTATACCATGTGTTATAATCCCAATTATAAGAGTTACCTTTCTTAGGTGCACGTGCTTTCTTCTTAGATCTCTAGTTAGATTTTTCTTTGGGTCTGCATTCTTGAGCTCTATGTCCATATTTTTGACAAATGTAGCAATGTCCTTCAAATCTAGGTGCAATAGGTGTATCACCTCCTTGGACCTACACTCATGTGCTTGGTGTCCTTGTTTCTTGCAGTTAATAGAGTTACCAATAAACTTAGGTTTAAGATTTTGCTTACCATTCTTGCTTCTGCAAATGTTTTTTGTATGTCCTACTTTTCCACAATGATAACATGTAGGTTTACCTTTAGGTTTTGCATTTATTTTCTCTCCATTCTTGGATGAATCTCCTACTTCAATAGATGAAGAGTGCTTGATATGTCCTAGACCATAAGTATCACTAGATGACCTTGGTGATCTCATCAGTTCTTCAAAATACCTTATAGCTTTACTTGGCTTATTCATTCTTTCCAAAAGTTCTTTCTTATATCTTAACTCATTCATCAGTTGGTCACTTTGTGATCTCAGATTTTTAATCTTCACGTCCTTTCTATTCAACTCTTGATTTGCAAGTAATAATTGATTCATCATGTCCAACTGATTATTTGTAATCTTTTTCACATTAGATAAAATTTCTTCAAGTTTGATAGCCATTTTCATTTTGTCATCTTCAACATGGTTTTGTATTCTTCATCTTTCTTCTTATGTTTAGTCACTTCACATAGTCTTACTAATTGGATTTCATATTGTCTCTCCATTCCTCTAACTTCTTCATTCAAGATGTTCTTCTTCTCTAGTAGGTTTTCTATTGTTGCATCACTTTCAATAGAATTCCCACTGTTAAGTAGTCCTTTGGTATCTACTTCTTTATAAAGTGTATCATTCTACTAAATTGTCATATATTTCCTTTTCTTTAAGGATTTCCTTAACTCCTTTTTTTCTTCTTCAAGTTGTTGTAGTATGATCTAGATGTCACTCATTTGATTCTCAAAAATCTTTCCCAATTTGTAAGCCTCCATCTCTAAGATATGAACCCTCAAGTTGTTAGACTTCTTTCAAGAGACCTTTGCTCTGATACCAATTATTGGAATTCTTATTGGGAAGCAAGATACTGAGAGGCCAGTGAATTCTCCTTGAAACAAAATAACAAATTAACTGAATCCAATCCTAATCCATCTCATATCTAGATCATATACCATATAATCATGAACTGTAAAGCTGAAATAAATCTAACTATGCTTGACATCCGTCAACATGAAAATGTAAACACATAACATAAAGATTTTGGTAACTTAGAAACCCTCCAAGGTGAAGATAAAACTGGGGTGGGGATGACACCCACAAATCTTCATTGTTCCAAGAAAAAAGTTTTCCTGTTAGGGATACAAATTTCATCGCTTCTGATGATCTACCATGTGAGGAGTCTTCTAGGTTAAAAGCATTAAAATATTGTTAAGTCCACCTTGATTAAAGGATCTAAACTTACAATGAAGTAAGCACTCTGTTAGGAGATTTAACTAGGTATGTTAAAACTACTATGTTAAGATATTTTCCCTAATACACTAGTTGAAATGTCTTAGTACCTAATCCTTATTTTTTCTCTCATGAAGTTGATTATAGGTCTTCTCTCTTCAATGTCTAAGTTTGATCTCCTTATCTTATTTGTTTTGTTCTTCCCCTCGCTGCTAGGTTTCTCTACTTGATATTTCCATCAAACTTAGCCTTCCTTTCTCTATCCTTAACATTTTTGCACATTCATGATCTTCCTTAGCATATGAAAATTATTTAGGGTTTCAACCCTTCTTAAATAGATAATCATGAAAGGTTCTAGATCAAAATCAGAGATCAAGAATTTATTCTTTTTTCGTTTAGTCCTTCTATTTTTTTGATTGGTTACTATGCCTTTCTAGTGATTGATATCCTATGTTAAAACATATAATTAGCTCCTGTACTGACTCTACAATCCATAAATATTGTATATAAGTTGAACACAATGATTTACATAAGTGTTTGTGCCATTACAAACACATATGCCAAAAATAGTTTACTAAAAAATTAAATGTCTCGATGCTCAGTCATAACTAACATTCATATTGTCCCTCATCTTTTATAGGCTTGGTATGTACTAACTCACTCAACATAAATTAGCTTTACATGGCTTGGTCTCCATATGTTTGACTCATCATATATTGTGACTCAATCTCCACTGGGGTGCTCAACAACCTTTGACTTGTTTGGCATGTAATAAAATATAAAAAAGTCCATGTAGCTCAGCCTTTTTAGGATAGCTCGATCTTAGTGATGGTGGACCAACTTTTCCTAGAAAATGACAAAGTGTTAGACATTAATAGGAAACAAGGATTAGATATCAACATTCCTCTTTTTAGATTTGGAGTTAGATCATTTTATCTCTCTCATTTTCTTCTTTGAGTTAGATGTTTACCTTGGTTTTTGGTGAGCCGAAATAGTATCCCTTTCCTATTTGAGTTTGATTGTTCATTTGCATTAGTTCTTTACCTTTTTCGGTGAACCCAACACATTTCTTCCTTTTAACTTTGGAGTTATATTTAGATATATTTGTGTGATTAGATCTCTCTTTTTATGCTCTTTTTGAAATTGATATTTGTGTGATTAGATTTCATTAGACTTTCCTTTTCTGATCTCCTCCTTTGTGAGCTTGATTACATTAAGTCTAACCTCTAGCATCCTTGTTAGGATAAGTCATAGACTTTTGGGATCTTTTGATCATGATTCTTCTTTTCTTCCTAGGACCCGCAATTATGCTAATGTATTTCCTCAAGAAATCAATCTTTTCATGGAGCATAACTCTTCTCACTCTTCCCATGATAAAGATGAAGCCTTAAGGTATATTTCTTCCCAAGTTGATAAGCTCTCTCATGAGTTTGATAAATTGAAAATGTGGCTTGTGCAAGAGAACCAAAATTTTGATAGTATTGCTTCTATTGAGGCTACTAAGAAGATTATTTCTCATGATGATAATAACATTTCTATCTTTCATGGTATATCTCACCTTATTAACACTCATGCTAAGCCTTTGATAGAATGTGCTCAAGATTTAGGATACACTCCTACAATCATTGAACTTTCTATTCTTATTTTCACTACTCTTACCAACATTCCCACTCCTCTCAAGATGACTTCTAAACAAAATTATGATCATTTAAGTGTTGGTTTTCTTAACCATTCACTTTCTTTGAGTGTTCCACCTATTTCCATACCTTCTTTGTTACCTTCATACAATGTCATTCCATTTTTATATTTTGATCCTCCACCAATATCTTTGTATTTTCCTTCTTCTTCTTACCATTTTTCTAACACATCCAATATGTTTATGCTTACTATTGCATCTCATAATCCTACCATTAGTAACTTGGTTCAAACTGTCACCACTTGCAAAAAAAGTGGTTTAATTCTCTCAATCTAAATATAACATCACTACATGCGGCATTACTAATCCTTTTTCCTTAGACATCCTTTGTGTTGTTACCCAACAACATGTTGAGATACCTCATCTTGAGACTTATAATTGTAAGGGTGATCCTATGATTCAAGTTAGGACTTTCCAAACTATATGTAGTGATTTTTCTCATGACTATAGCCTTATGGCTGAGTTGTTCACACATACTTTTAGGGATAAATATTTTCAATAGTATTCATGTCTACCCTCTGATTCTATTAACTCCTTTCAAATTCTTACTAATGCTTTCTTTCAAAATTCCAAAACAACATTGCTCCTCAAATTTCTTTGATTGATTTGATGCATTAAAAGAAAAAAGTTAGTGAATTTATTGGTAAATTCAAACATTTGTATGCTCAAATATCTTATCATGTGCCTAATCATGACATTCAACATGTCTTCATTTCTCATTCATAAAAAGACATTAGAGACAAGATTCTCCTTATTGAGTATACTTCTTTTTCACATCTCTATGTGGTGCTCCACCATTATTAGTTACAAGTGAGCTAGCTTGAGAGCTCTACTCTAACAACTTCTATATCATTTGATAAGAGTAATATCACCCTTCATCAAAACAAGATTTTTAAACCTAGAAACTACAACAAAACCAACAAATCAATAAACACAGTTGATGATCAAGTGGATACTACATCTAAAGGTAAAACTACCTTTTCCTTTGTGTATCATCCTAATCTTAAATACATTCTTTATCTTAACCTTTTTTTTGTCGTGATGACGAATTTGATTCATGTTAACACCCTTAAACTTCCTCCTAGTTGTCATATTGACACTAGTAATCTAATGCCCAAGTCATTTGATCAAAATTATTTTTGAAAATATCATCGTCAGCGTAGCCATTATTGTACAAAGTGTTATGTGTTGAACAATTCTATTCAAGATCTTATCGATTCCAATGCTATATCTGTTGATGTTGAGGTTAATAGTATGGATAAATCCGTAGTACCTCCTAATCTGAATTCAAAAATATACACCAATATTTTTCCTTCACATTCAACAAATATCATTAATCAACCTTCTTCTCTAATTAATAAGATTAGCTATGATGATAAGGTAGAAGAAGCTAATCATGTGATTAATCACATTGAGTCTCAATCTCATCCTTCAGTTTTACCTTTGTTCATAGCTAAACCTTCGCTTCCTATCACCTTTGATCATTCTAACATGTTGAAAGCACCTAATGATCCTCTTTACATTATAGCTAGGGTTGCTCATATCCCTTCTCTTGGTATTTTGATTGATCCCCCTTCCTCATGAATGTTATCCTAAAGAACATCTTTTTAATAAATAATTTTAAAAGGATACCTATGACACATCTAATGCTTGGATTCAAACTTGTAATGGTTTCCTTTAGAATCCCTAAGATTAAATCAGTCTTCTTGTGATTATTTATGATAATATCAAGTTCATGCTACCTTTATTGTTATCCTTACTTTTGATCAATTTCAAGTTAAGCTTGGTATCATGCGGTTCTCTTCCATGCAAGCTATAGCTTCACCAATTCATAAGTGCATCAAATTTACCCATAAAGGAGAAGTTGTCATAATTAATCATTTTGTTTATAAACCCTCACACCCTCGATATCTTGTTGAGATAGATGGCTATTAGCTATATCTCCCTCAAAAACCACCTAATCATCTTGATCATCTTTATTGATCCTATTAAAAATATAATGTAGAAAAGATTCTTGAGCTTTGTCTTCCTAAGTTTGATCCTCCTGCAACCATCTTACCTACCCTACCTATCCCTCTTCCTACTATTCCTAAACTCGTAGTTGTTCCATCTTTGAAACCTATGACTGTTGATCCTAATACTTCAAGTTTCTCTTGTAAAACTAGTCACAATCAACATGCTCATAAACATTGCAAAAACCATCAACCTAACACCAAGGCCCAAACTCTTGCTTCTCAAAAAATTTCTTCATCTCAACTTTTTCTTTCATTTGATTAACCCATGCTTGAGTCTTTGGAGTAGGTTAATTATAGTAATAACATACAAATGGATAATCATGATGATTATGTTTGTATTGTAGATTCTCTTAATATTGATATGGAAGACACAAGCTTGATGATAATTCTATTGAACATGTTAGTGATGATGAATATGAAAATGTTGATATGAAATATGATTTTCCTAATATGATTTCTACATAGCTAACACTCACTACTAGTGACATGCACAAAGACTCCCACTAGATTCCCTTCTTAGATCTAAATGTATTTCCTATTGTATTGGATATTGTTCCACTTGTGAATTACCTACCTTTTCCTAATGTAACAGATCAAGATGGGGGTGACAAGTGACACACATGAAGTTGTATTCTTTAGCATAGTATTATTTGTGTGTTTGTTTTGTGTTTCCCCTATATTTTGTTCCTTTTTATATATTTTATCTATATTTATTTAGACGATTCTTGTTGCTCCATTGACACAAGATGATAACATAATCAAACATGTCATAAATATTCTTCTATTTGTACCTCTCTTCTTCTATGTGTCATTACATATTATGTTGTATATTTTTTATTGTTCATATATCTGTTCTCATGTAGTCTCCTTGGATGCTTGAAACATGGTATCACTGATTCTTTTTAGTCTCTGTGTTGCTGGTCTAAAAAGACTCTTTGTATCTCTTTTGTACTTTTACCTCCACTATGTTGTAGTTCTACTTTCTTTGGGGAATGATGAAATTTCAAAATTGATAAAATATTAGATATTATCATATTCTCATATTGACCCCAATATTAGTAGATCCCTTCATATTCTCTCTCTCTCTTTAATGTGTTTATTTCTCTTGAGGCATCCTCTCTTGGGGGCATTTCATAGTGGATGCATGTATGCTTTCATTAAAGATATTTCTCCCATTAAGGTATTTTCAATCACTTTAGTGTGGGGACATACACTCCTCTCACTTATTCACACACACATTTTGATAGTTTGATTTCCTCTATCGAACTATTGACGATTCATTGGGGCTTGATATTTGTTGTTCTTTAGGATCTCTCTTTGCACTACTGACAGTCTAAGAGGCAAGATCCTTTATTTTAATACCTCATTTGATTTCTAATAACTTGGTTTGTCTAATCATCATTTGATCCTTCTTTGGACTATTGATAATCTAGAAAGCCTGATCTTATTTCTAATCCTTTAAGGACATACACATCCTTATGCCTTGGTCATATTTTTTATTAGTCTTTTTGGCATGCGGAATTCCCTTGAGGATGAATATTTTTGATGAATGGGATAGCATGCCACATACACTTATTCAATGTCATTTTTTGTTGAAACACACCTTTCTTTCACAATAAGGAATACAAACCTTATTGGGTGAGTTGGCTACACTTTTTCTCATTATTGATATCTCTCTTGTCATGTTAATAAAAATCTTTTGATCTCAATTTATTTTAGCATGATTTTGAGGAAAATAATACTCCTACTATTGTGGGGGCTAAATGTACCATCTTAAAATGAAAGAAACCATCATTTAATACCTTTTATCACCCATCCTTTAGTGACCTTATGAAGCATGGATGATCCATGCTCAATCATCTCTTTCTCCTATTTTTCCTCATATATCTTCCCCTTTCATCAATGTAGTTTTTGAGAATTTAGGGTTGGCTCATTATGGGCCAACCCTAGAATAGGTCAACTAAGGTCAACCTCTTCTAGAATAGGTCAACCTATTTTGGAATAGGCTGACCCAAGTTGACCTATTCCTTGGGGATTTTAAATCCTAGGGTTAGTTTTATCTTGAGGTTGCAAATTATAAAATTAGGTGACCTTGTTGACTTGCTTTGTTTTTGTACCCAAAAACTAGTAAAAATAGAAGCTAAGGCACCTTGTTTTCACATCACTAGACATCTACTAGAAATCTATCAATCACAAGAGATTTCTAGACATTCAAGCAAGCAATTTTTTATCAAGCATTCAACGTGTTCAAAGATTCAAGGATCCTTTATGATAATTTCCTCTTCAAGATCTAGCATTTTGTTGTCCATCAAGAGAGGAGATATAAATTAAGGATTTCATCATCTTATTGATTAATACACATTTACATCCATGGATCCATGGTGTGGTTTTGGTAGATCCATTGCATTTGTAGAGATTTCTTACATCCTTCATTGCAAATTTTGTTGGTCTTAGAATGGTTTTGACATTTGAGTGTCAACATACTTAACCACTTCTTACATAGAAGCCGAGTACACTATGTATGCTGAGCTACAGTATGTGCCAAGCCAAAATCCAACAGGTGCTAAGTGACTTCAGGTGCTGAGCATTATACAGGTGCCGAGTGATATATAGGTGCCAAGTCACAGTTGATGTTGAGCAAGTTAGAATGCTACATATGTTGAGTGAGCTAGAGTCATACATGTGCTGAGCAAGACATAATGTAATAGGTATCAAGCAAACTAGGATCAAACATGTGTCGAGCACTAGTAGTCTAGTATATGTCGAGTAACATAGAATCAACATATGAGTTTGTGCCTTCACAAACTTAGATGTAAACCATTTTCTGAGATGACATAGAAGGATTTTGAAGGATAATAAGGATAAGAATGAATCTTTTATATTTCCTATGCAATCAACATGCAGCCAATAAGAAAAATGGAGAAGGCATGCAACCAATGAGAAAAGTGCAAGGAATGAGTAGGAATTCAAGATTCAATATGGACCATAGATCCATACCTAACCCTAAATGAAGTCTTTATAAGAAGGCTTAGACCCCACATTTTATTTTGCTGAATATAAATTAAGAAAGTTGCTAAGCAGATAGCAAAATTGCAAAACAGGGCAAACACCAAGGGCATCACAGACTTAGTGAATTGAGCAACAATTACACATCCAGTTGTTCAAAACAGTACAAGGGATACAAACATATATCAAATCTAGCTAGGATCACATTAGAATGAGCAGATCAAGTGTCTGAAATCAGCAACTGAAGATTGTAAGCAATCGGGTCAAAGATTTCTAATACTCTCTAGCAATTGTATTAGATAGTGAAAATCCTATGTTGATAGGTTAGCTTAACAACTATTTTGTAGATCCTTTGAAGAGGTGACAAAATCCTTTAACAAGGTGACACTTCATGTAAAGTGTTTTTAAATCCTTTAACCAAGTCACTATTAACACAGTGTAAAGCCTTTAACAGGGCAGGCCATCAAAAGTGGTCAAACAATTATTGTTGCAGTGATTTTGTGGGTAACATCCCCACCCCAGTCTTACCTTCTTATTCTTGGAGGGTTTCTGGGTTACCAGCTTTGGTGTTATGTGTTTACTTTATGTTCATTTAATATGTTTACAGGCATGAAATTTACTTTCAATTATTTGTTTTAAAAGGATTTGAAAAGGTTAAAAGTGTGGTACTTCTGATTCACCCCCCCTCTTAGAAGTACTCTTCCCATTTGAATATTCAAAAAATTGGTATAAGAGCAAAGGTTCTCACAAGGAGAAGTCTAATAGCTTAGAGAAAAGGTTTGAAGATGGAAGTCTTCAAACTTGGGAAGATCATAGACAATTAGGTGATTGATGTGCACCTCACTCTACACAAACTAGAGGAAGCTAGGGAGGAATTAAGAAAATACTTTAAAAGAAGAAAGGATACAGCCATAGCTAAAAATGACATACACTACAAGGAGATTGATACCACACAAGTTTTTTCAAATGGAGATTCCAAGGAATTTGATGCAACAATAGTAGAATTAATGGAGAAAAACAAAGCACAAGCTAAAGAAATCAGAATACTCAAGCTTGAACAAGAGTTACAAGCCACAATGCTTTGTGAAATGACTAAAAAAAAGAGGAAAGCCATTGAAGACAAGGCCATGATAGAATATGATAAGAGAAATCTTACTAATAGATTGGAGGAGAAGACAATTGAGTTCGAAAGAATCTCAAACATGCATCTTGACACCTTAAGCCAGATGATGAATGCTCATCATGAGCTGAATATGAAAGACATTGAGATCTCTACATTGAAGTTACAAAATGATCAACTTCAAAATGACTTGAAAAGAGAGGAGAGAGCAGAAAGCTTCAACAAACCCAATGAGGCTATCAAGTACTTTGAGCAACTATTGAAATCACCAAGGGCTAGTAATGATACTTTAGGACTTGGTTACACTAGCACTGAACAGGAGAATCATCCAAGGCTGTAGAAGAAAGAAGTAACAAAGGTAAGAACACTAAACTTAGTTGTCATTTCCATGGTAAAAAGGGACATGCCTCTAATGTATGAAGGAGCAAGGATGGTCATCAGCATGATAAGCCTAAAAATGCAAGCTTTTGTCACAAGTGTAAGAAGGAAGGACATCAAGCACATGAATGCAGAACCAAGACCATGAGGATACCAAGATTTGAGGGTCACTACTTCAACTACAAAAAGTATGGACATAGAGCTTTTGAGTGTAGATCAAAGCCTATGTGGAAACCTAATCAACCTACAACGAAAAACAACCATGCACACCACTACAATTGGGACTACAATACCAAGTATAGCTGTCACTATTGCCAAGAGTATGGACACATTCCTAAAAATTGTATAAGGACACATTTTAGAGGGAACTATAGCAGATGGTTAAGTCAAACCACATGTTTCAGTTTCTTGAAGATTGGTCATATCAGTAGGTATTGACCAACAAAGTCAAAGGCACCCAAGTTAGAAGTCAACAAAGGAAAAGCAAAAGGTAGATGTTGAACAAATCAGAGGGTGAATGAACAAGACTTGGAAGAAGAATGATGAGTGCAACACATCAAATGGAGGGATCACTTCACCCAAGAGATCAAGTGATCACATCTCATCCAACTAAGAAAGAATAGGTGTATGGGACTGATATACAAAGTTATATCATACATCAGTCCCAAGACAAAGAAGTACTGCAAAGAAGAAATCAGCATGAGCAAAGATGCCAAGTCAAAATTTGAAATTTTACCAAATACTATCAAATTGTCCTCAGATTTTGAGTTGAGAAATGTTAATAGAAGCTGAGTGAAGTGGAAATCTAGTGGAAGTTGAGTGAAAAAAATCAAATGGAAGCTGAGTCGTATTGAAACCTTCAAGTGCTGATTTACAATTGTATGCACTAAACATTTAATGCTAGGTTTTGAAAGGTATAAGGTCAAATTTTGATCATTTTTATGCCATTCAAACACAGAGCAAAGATGAGAAGAGAGCAGAAGTGATTATACATCAACCTTGAAGCCATTTGCATCAATTTCAATAGCAATTCAACATACATTTTGATGATCTAAGGTATTTATCAAGTGCCAAGCTATGCAATATTGAAGCTTTTAATTTATTTGAAACCCTAGTTTGGTATAATGGCTTCTAGTTCAAGAAATCCCAAAGGAAAGGAAAGTTATGAGGTCCAGCTAGTCAGTAATGAAGTAAAACAACCCAAGTTTAGGCCGATCCCAAAAGTCGCCTATAGAAATGACCGAGCCAGTGCGTTGTCCATAATTTCACCAAAGGTTTTCATGGTGCAAGATATAAGGAAGTGTTACAACTATAAAATAGGAGCAGGAGGAGACCTTGAAATATTTCAAGCCTATTAAAAACTATGTGAGAACAAAATTCTGAAGGATGAATATCAAATAGTTGAGAAGAAGGGTTTAACTCATATCCTAGTGTACCCTACAGGCTTCAAAATAAAATGGATACAGATTATTCTCAACAGAATTCACAATGGATGTTTGTGGTTAGAAACAAGACCCGTGAAGATTACCAAAAGAATAGTACGTAGGGTTACGGGTTTCCCAACCCTAGATCGTCCTAAGACCCTATGTAGTGATTCCAAAGAAGTGATTGAGAGGAATATAGGAGCTAAGTGGAATAAGAGAGGTATGACTATTGATACTATAATATATCCTCTTCTAGATTTTGTAGTGAGAGTGATATCTCACAAATTCTACCAATTTAGCAGATTGAACAATGTGCCATGTATTGTTGTAGATGTAGCCTATAAGCTTGTAAAGAAAGATCACACATATGATCTATCAGAACTAATGTTGCAGCAAATAAATGAGAACCTAGGAGCAATTAGAAGATCAAAGGATGCTCAATGCAAGTTTGGTTCAGTTCTTATGTGCATGTTCTTTTATGTCATGGAAGAGTTTGCTTCTACTAGAAAGGTGAATTGGAACCAAAACAAAATTGCAATTACACAAATCAACGAGTTCATTGATCATATGGGTGATAATTTTGAGGCCCAAACGACAAGCTATTTTGAGGATTTTAAGAAATCCCTGAGGCAAAGGGTAAGAATACCTATTTCCCTAGTGGAAAAACATATCAATGACATATGCTTTTTGGTTGACATTGACTATACCTATATCCAGGTAGCAATTCCAAGGGTGAGATGGCTAAGGCCATTAGGATATGAACTTGATGTAGATGAAGGCTCAGCATCAATCACAACATTTCTTGCAGAAGAGATTGATAAAGAGGCACCTCACTTTGGCACATATGATGTTGTCAAATCTAAAGTTGAAATAGAATTGAAGACATCCTCTGTAATTAAGAGGAAAGATAAATTAGTGAAGAAGATAAAGAAGAAATTTGGTGTAGATAGTGAAGGAGAAGTAGGTGTTGAAGAAGAAGAAGAAGAAGGAGGAGAGAGTGAAGAAGAAGAAGAGCAAGGGCAAGGACCAATGGAGTTGACACAAGGCTTAGGAGAAGATAAGGAGGAAGGTGTCAAGGAAGAAGAAGCCAAGGAAGCACCTACACAAGTTGAGCAAAAGAAGAGAAAGGTTAAAAAATAGCCTCTAGCTTAGCCCAAACCCAAGAAGGTAACCAAGCCTGCACAAGCCAAGCCAACACCAGCAACAAGAGCTAGCACAAGGGCATCCACACAAAAGGCCAAAGAGGCAAAAAAAGAGAAGAAGAAGGCTATTGAATAGCCTGATGAAGTACCAAAGAAAAGAAGAAAGTATGTGGCAAAACCAAACACTAATGATGAGGAGAGAAAAAAATCAGAGGATATCAGCAAATTCAGAGTGGTAAGTCATCCTCCCAAATCTGCTATAGACAAAATTTGTGAAAATGTTAGGAATACAGATTTAAATGATTTGAAAAGTCTTGATTTCAACAAGTTAAGTAGAGAGGAGAAAAATAAAATAGAGGAATCTATATATGCCATGATGGCTAAATTTAAGAATACACCTCTAAAGCTAGACAATACCATGCTTAGAGAGTTATATGAGATAATTGAAAATAAATGCCATTATTGTCTGAAAATAGAAAAGGATATCAAAGAATCTACCTTAGCACAAGTGATGCCTGACCTAACAAGAGGTCAAATAAAAAATGCTAATAAGAAACACGGTGGCAAATTTGCACCTAAATATAGAGCCTTCAACATCCTACAAAATAAGATTGAGGATGTAGCAAATAAATCCACATAGTTGTGGAAGACAATCTACAAGATAACTGATGACAAGGATGAAGAAGCAAATAAGGCAAAGGCTAGTGCCAAGAAGAAGATAGAGAAAAAGAAAGTGGAAGAGAAGCAAGTAGAAGAGAAGAAGGAGGAAGCAACAACAAAAGGAGATGAGGAAAAGAAAAGAGAAGAAGAGAAGAAAGAGGAAGAAGATAAGGAAAAAGGTGAAGAGGAAGAGACACAAAAGGGAGAAGACATGGAAATAGTTAAGCAATAACAACAAGAGGAACATAGTTTGCAAGACACACAAATGCTACCTCCTAGCCCTCCTCATGTAACCATCACACCTACAGACACAATAACTATGAAGGATGTTCTTAACACTTTTTCTCAGACATTAATCCCCTAACTATAGAGGATCTCTCCAAGATCCTTCACCAATCCACTCTACAGGCACAGTTATGCACAAATCCTATATTGGTGAGTGTAGATGAGCTACAAAAGGTAGTAGCAGAACCAAAAAGAGACAAGGTGAAACCACAAGAACCACCTTTCACCTACACAGCTACTAGCACTCAAATTTTAATGCTTCCACCACCTATAGTAGCATGTGACACCACACAGAAGTCAAGTGTAGAAGGGAAGTATGATGAGAAGGAGGATACATCAAAGGAAAAGGAGCAGGCCACTATACAGACATTGGTAGAACTACCAAAAACTGGCACTCCTACAAAAACCCTTCAAACCATACCTTTGCAAATCTCCAAACCTGGCTTGAGTTCTACAAAGGTGACCAGGGTACTTCACTATGGAGACCCTGAGTTAGATGAAGACATTGTAATACTTTCTTATGACTCAAAGACCATCACCATGGAGTAGATTATTGAGATGCAAGATGCGTTAAATAGGAGAAAGAGGCAGGAAATACTCAGAAAAGAGTATAAATACAATCAAGCACTACATGAGATTATGGACATCTCAATGGATGCCTTCAGCTTGCAGTCACCAGATGAATCAAAACCCATAATGGAACAATTATCTGATATAGTTGACCAAGTGACTAGTGAAGACCAGGATAAAAATGTTAAACTTATGGAGTGGTCTGAAAGGAAGTTTCAAGGGAAGGTAAATGAGAAAATATCTAGTGGTATAGCACTTGAACAAGTAGAATTGGCCAAAAAAATTGACAAGGTCAAAATTGTAGTTGAGAACATTTTCTCACTGTACAAAAAGTTGTGTGATTTTTCGAACTTCACACAAGAGACAGGTTAGAGGATAATGAGCTTGGAGAGAAATTTGAAGATTTCTAGCATGCAATTATCAAGCGATCCAGCTCAAAGTGAGAAGCATTTTTACCAATCGCTTCACACTCAAAGAGAATTACCTACACTACAAGTGAAGAGGCCAATATAAAGGCCAAATTAATGTAGATTTAATCCTCCATAACCCCACATTTGGAGGTCCTCCACAAAGAGCAAGTCTATGTTGAAACTATCTTAAAGAAAGATCCCAATCTTTCTACATTAGATGGACTTGTACATCTTGCTCCAGAGACTTCCATCCAACACAAGTCACTAGACATTGCTTTAGAGAATTGGGATGCAGCTCTGAAAATGATAATGGAGGTAAACAACACATTTTTGGCTAAATATGGTATTACTCCTTAGAACCCTTTGACATAAGTGTCAAAAAGGGGGAGAAATAATAATATGGAAGATATGACTAAGGGGGAGAATACTAAGTATTCTAGTACTTATATTCTTTTATTAATTCTTTTGGAGAATAAAAGGGAAAGAATTGTAGATAGCCAAAAGGGGGGAGATAAGTCATGATGTGTAAATAGTATGGGGGAGAAATAATGTTTTGGGGAAGATATGAATAAAAGAGAAGACAAAAATCAGCACACAGGTACAGATTACAGATACAGGGCAAAGGCAAAGAATATCAAGAACATCAGCACAAGAATTTTGGTTGCAAGAATGAAAATGGCACAATAAGCTCAGAGGGAGTTATAAGAATTTTAAGGTATTTTGAACAAATTTTGGAATTTTGTACATATGTAGAGTAGATTGAATAGGGTACTCATAAGGACAAATGAATAATGTCTAGTTAAGTGTTTTGACACTCATGTCAAAGGGGGAGATTGTTGGTCTTAGAATGGTTTTGACATTTGAGTGTCAACACACTTGACCACTTCTTACATAGAAGTTGAGTACACTATGTATGCCGAGCTATAGTATGTGCCTAGCCAGAATTCCAACAGGTATCGAGTGACTTCAGGTTTCAAGCATTATATAGGTGTTGAGTGATATATTGGTGCTGAGTCACAGTTGATTCCAAGCAAGTTAGAACACTTCATACGCCAAGTGAGCCAGAGTCCTACATGTGCCGAGCAAGACAAAATGTAATAGGTGTCGAGCAAACCAGGATCAAACATGTGCCGAGCACTAGTAGTCCAATATGTGTCGAGTAACACAAAATCAACATATGAGTTTGTACCTTCACAAATTTAGATGTAAACCATTTTTTGAGCTGACATAGAAGGATTTTGAAGGATAATAAGGATAAGAATGAATCTTTTATATTTCCTATGCAATCAACATGCAGCCAATAAGAAAAATGAAGAAGGCATGCAACCAATGAGAAAAGTGCAAGGAATGAGCGAGAATTCAAGATTCAATATGGATCATAGATCCATACCTAACCCTAAGTATACAAAGTCTTTATAAGAAGGCTTAGACCCCACGATTTTAAGTTGTTGAATAGAAATTAAGGAAGTTGCTAAGCAGATAGCAAAATTGTAGAACAGGGCAAAGAACAGGGGCATCAAAGACTTAGTGAATTGAGCAACAATTACATATCCAGTTGTTTAGAACAGTACAAGGGATACAAATAGATATCATATCAAGCTAGGATCACATTAGAATGAGCAGATCAAGTGCCTGAAATCAACAATTGAAGATTGTAAGCAATCAGGTCAAAGATTTCTAATACTCTCTAGCAATTGTATTAGATAGTGAAAATCCTATGTTGATAGGTTAGCTTAATAGCTATTTTGTAGATCCTTTGAAGAGGTGATTGAATCCTTTAACCAAGTCACTATTGACACAGTGTAAAGCCTTTAATAGGGCAGACCACTAGAAGTGGTCAAACAATTATTGCTGCAGTGATTTTGTGGGTATCATCCCCACCCTAGTTTTACCTTCTTATTCCTGGAGGGTTTCTAGGTTACCAAATTTTGGTGTTATGTGTTTACTTTATGTTCATTTAATATGTTTACATGCATGCAGTTTACTTTCAGTTATTTTTTTTAAAAGGATTTGAAAAGGTTAAAAGTGTGGTACTTCTGATTCACCCCCGCTCTCAGAAGTAGTCTTCCCATTTGAATATTCCAACAAATTCAACATGTACAACATACAAGCATTGCAAAACCCTTATCGACAATGGTTTTCACCAGCAATGTGAATACTTACATTTTGTTTTTCTTTCCTTTACACATATTTATATTTCAATTTCAAGGTTGATTCATAAATCTAGGGTTTGACCAAGGAAAACCCTCATCCACTCAAAATAAAAAACAAGTTTTACAATGGGCAAGTGCAAGATAGTTGAATTGCAACCACAAATCTATAAATTACTTGCCAAAACATTTTTAAAAAAATCTAGTCAAATTTTCTACTGTATCCCAGAACATGACAACTTCATAATAAAGTGTCTAGCCACAATAACACTAGTTTGACATCTTCTTGGAGCCCTAGGAAAAATAACATTTTTTAGGTTTTCTATTATGACCATGAATCCATAGTTGGAAGTTCTTTTATAGGTTCAAATATGTGATTTCAAAGAAAAATGACATATTCCTCTACACATTTGAAGGTGAGTACTTTATCATTCATTTCACTTTTTTGTCTAGACCTGTTTTCATATCTTTAATTCACCTTGCATAGAAAAGAATTCCACTAGTTTGTGCTGACTTGGAAAGGAAACTTATCTTATGACAACTCAAATTGAAAATTTTGAAGCTCAAGCATAAAATAAATTTGCGAAGAATGTTGATCATTATCCTAGAGGAGGAGTTGTTTCCTAACACCAACACATGACATATGTTGGGCTCAACTAAAGCAATAAAACTTGGGCACAATATCATCCCCAATATAAGAAGCTAAATCTTCATGACAAAGTAAAGCCTCATATTCAATTCCATTCACCTCAAGGTAAGAAAGAAAATAACATATCTTGGAAACATCTATTTTAATATAGACTTCACTAGCACAACCACTAAGATCACAATAAACATCATGTGAAGAGATAGATTTTCCAAATTGTCTCACTATTTCAATTTCTCTTGGAAAAGTATTGGAACATGTGTTGCAAAAACTAGACTTTTAGTACACCTCTTCTTCCACACTTAAGTTTGATCAATTTCAAATGATCTTGTTGGAGCTTATTGTGCATGAGGAACACAATACCGTTCACACCAAAAAATATTTTTTATGCATGTCCATATGATCATAAATATCACATTCTTCAAGTGTCAAAACTTCCTAATGAATATAATTAGTTTTACATACACTTATTATTTAAAGTACAAACCCTTCCTAATGAATATCATCAGTTGTACATACACTTTTTTTTCATTTTTCACTTTGTGTGCAGTTGTGCTTATGTTATCCTCAGGTAAACCATAAGTACTAATCCAAATCATAGGCAAGCACAAAATAAGGTAAAAGATCAAACAAGAAAATATCATCTTGTTCTCCATTTATATCATTACCATGTACATGCTCTGCACAATTAGGTACTTGGGTTAATTCATATAAAAATTCATTAGCATACACATCTTCTTTGTTGTTTAATTAATGAAACAAACAACATCATATCTCATTCACAATTGGATTCCATCATTGATTTCTTTATTACACTCACCAAAAACATGGCTTGTCCAACTAAAGGTAGATACAAACAATATCATATTCATATGTATTGTTGTCACACATTTTGCTAACACCTTCTTCTACTCACTTTCCAACAAAATCATTACTTTACATTGCACTTCCACTTGATTTTATCACCAAACAAGTGATGTATTCAATATAAAGCTTACAATCACCAAATTTTATTCTTGAGGATAAAGATCTTTCTATTGTTTCCCTTAGGCCATCAATGACATCAAGGAACTTTTATGTTGGTTGCATGTTTACTAAATTTAACTCTTTCCTTATTGTACCAAAAATGAGAGAAACATCACAAGCTCCAAGAGACATGTTAATATACAAATGTAAGTTAGGTGTGCAATTTTTTGGGATCTTAAGAAGAGCATTTGGAAACATATGACTAAAGTACATGTTGGATTCTCCCTCTTACCATTTGATGTTTTCTAATTCTTCAACAAGAGCAGAAGGGTCCAAGTGTAAAACATGCTCCTTTTATAATGTAGTCACAAGTTGATTCCAAAAAACAAAAGAATGCCTTAAAAAAATTTGATACCAACTCCTCACCTTTTCATTCAATAAATTAAAAATATCTCAGCCACATGTATGAATTATGTAAATACATCAACATGTTCACCCCTTTTCCGCTAGTCATATCCATAAAAAATGGGCATCAATAGATAGATTAAACATCTCATCATTTGTCTCTCATAATCAACACAAGAAAGGTCAACGTATTCATAAGTCGGATCAAGAGGTGAAAAAGGTGGTGAATTAACCCATTTTTGTAACAAAAGGTTGCCTCTATGATAGAAAAATCTTGAGTCTTTCTCTATATTGGCTCTCAAGCTCCTCAAGTTGCTATCCTTGACTTATTTTCGAGTACAAATTCCTTTATGTCTAAATATGAAGATGTCTCTTGAGTTGAAAAATATGAACAATAAATTGATTCATCCTCATATTATTCCAATATATGCATCATATCATACTCCCAAGGGTCTGAATTCTATGATACTTTTGAAAGAGTCTCTTTATGATAAATGCAACCATTTCAGCTCATCATGCATGGTTACAACATTTATGTAGAGTAGAATACAAAAGAAAAATAAAATTGTTTCTTTACCAAGAGAGAAACCATGCTTCAGATCTAAAGAAAATAGACTACTTATGATTTGTCATGGACTCTTGATAAGTGCTCATGAAACATGAACAATTCAAAAATTGTACATTCTTTGACAACAAAGTTGCCACTTAAGAACATCGAGGAAACCCTTGAAGTGCATGGTCCTTCAAGGCACAAATTTGATTATAGGTTGCAACCACCCTCAAAGTCTTCAAAATATTTTTAACTTAATACTTTTTGTCAGTTGTTTAGTGCATTATGTTAGTGTAAGTTGACAAGATTCCAACTTCAACACACAAAAAAATGAAAACTATTTAACACCCACAACAAAAAAAATACACTTAAGTTCTCTCTAACAATAAAGGAATTTTGATGGATCTCAAAATGATTGCTCCAAGTTCTAGAACTAAAACTCACTTTTAGGCCAAGGTTGTTATCATCCAAGTGAAATCCACTAATGAAAAAACTATGGATGTTTAAAGGCCAACTCTATGAGTGTGGGTTACCTCTCATACACTTTGGGCTCAATTTGAATTCAGCAAGGTGTTCCTTGAAGTACCTCGACAAGTATTAACATTGCACAAAATATATAATCAACCAACACATGTAACCCAACCTAAATAAATGTATTAGTCCCAAAGACTATCACTAGACCAAAAACAACTTATTGCATGTAACTAATATGGTTGTATAAGCATGACCCACATAATATATAGCTAAATTGATTTTTCACTTGATACATCCCTAGTTATAAAGATAAACATGGATGCTCAGGAAGCACTTACTAGAATAATCATTGATGAGCACATCTTATTTTAAACTATTTGAGATTGATGATAATAGACTTCCACAATCAATGATATTATATCCATGTTTCTAGGTAAGATTGTGTGTGGTAAGATGCTACTAACTCACATACAATCTTACCTAGAAACATGAATATGGTATTTGAGATTGGCCAAGGGAACAAAGAGATTGGTGCCTATCTAATTGGCTATAGAATTGTAAACAAAAATAAAGAAAACCTTGGAGGAAGCATAAACAAAGATATCTTGATGCATATGCCATCAAAGCATAAACACTAGAGAAAGAGTATACTTGGTAATCCAAATTAAATTGCATACATCCATTTGAAATATGTGAAAGGCCATTACAAGCTTGCAATTTTTGGAATGATGTTACATTCATCAATTTTTCATTTTGCATTCATACCAACAAATGTGGCAATGGAGAATCTTTACAACTAAAAAAAAAAATTCTAGAGCAATACAAAAAGTGACAAAGATGATTTCTACACAATATCTATAAATGCATTTTATTTCTTTACATGCTCTAGGAATCCATAGCCATATTACAATTGAAAATAACATGATTTGAAACCCTATATAATATTGTGCACCTACAAAACTTCCAATGACCACCAAGAAGAACCAACCCCATTTTCAAATGAGAAAAACTTATAACATATACAACTAAATGCCCAACTCTATTCAACAACTCTACAACATTTTGAAATCAATGACCAAGGAATATATCACCCCAAAAATGAGTGCTCTAGATTTATAGACATTCACATTTAATTTTGGTAGATGGAAACATAGTGCCAATAGTGAGTGGATGAAGTAAATGGAAGAGAACCAAAATGTTGATGCCAAAAAAATCACACACAATCGAATCTAAAAGTCAAAGAAAGAAATTTTAAGTTTACATTTTATCATTTCTTCAATTTTCTTTATGTTGAGGTTTGCTAAAAAATGGATGAATGGGATTTAATGCAATTAAAAAAATATTTGGACATATAGTTGTGTTTTGATCCTATATTGTGAAAGTAATTATGTTGAGAGGCATTCTATACAATGACAACACAAATGCCCAACACAGAAATATGTCAAAATAGATTCCTTGTCAATAAAAAAGAAAAAGGGAGCAGTTACTAATATTAATTAAATATAAAAAATAACAAAAAAACAAAAAAGTATTCCCAAAAAAATCGTTGGTCGAAATAATAGGATGTCAAATGGAAAAGTATGAAATAATAGGGTCGAAAATAGGGTCCGAAAAATTAAAAAATTAAAAATGAAAATAACTTTACAAAAACTAAAATCAATAAAAAAAATAGTAAAAAATAGTTAAATAATTTTTTTTAAAATAAATTTTAAAAATAAACAATCTACGGAATAAGAAAGATCGCCTACTGTCAATGGCAGTAGTTGTTGTTGATGTCAGTGGTAGTTATTGTCATATGTAATGGGGTGGTGATAGGTGGTCGTTCCAGCACCTTTTATTATATGTTTTTTCTAATAAAAAAATTATTATTAATGTTCACCACATAGTGGTGGCCATTTGAATTATTTTTCAAAAATAATATTTTTAAATTAACTTTTACATATTGAATTTTTAGAAGAGAGTGGAGGGAGTGGAAAATGAAAAGCCTTTTCATGGAAAATGAAGAGTTTTTTCATGGACAATGAAGAGTCTTTTCGTGCGAGATGAAGAGTTGTTTTGTGATTATAAAACACTCTTCTCCCCTTTCATTTTTTCTTTGCATTTGCACAAGAGTAGATATGGAAAGAGAGACTATATTTTGAGAGTAAAAGGATTGATTTTGAGAGGTAGAATAGCAATTTTTAAAGGAAGAAGAGGAAGAATTTTTTGGAGAAGAAGCATTGAAAATTTGAAGATTAAGAAGGGAGATCAAAGAGCAAAGTAAGTTTATTCTAATATTTTTTTTTAAATTTTGGATTTAGTTTTATTTTGCATTTACATTATTATTTGCATTTACATTACTATTTGCATTTAGAATAGTATGTGCATTTAGAATAGTAAATACACTATTTACATTTAGTTGGATGTTATATTTTTTAATTAGATTTATAATATTTTAATAGTTGTGTATTCAAAATTACATTTGCATGTTGCCTGTACATTATTTAGATTTAGTTGCATGTTATATATTTAGATTTCGTTTGTGTATATTATTTTCGTTTAGATTTTGCAATGTATTTTTAAAGATTAATATTAATTTAGTTTTCATAATAGTTCATATGGATGATTTATTTTCTAGTTCTTTTCTTTGAGAGTCATTTTTGAACCAGTTATTATTAATATAAATATCAAGTTTCACCCAAAAAAATTCATATGGATGGCAATGTCGTCATATAAATATTCTTAATAACTTTTTTGAATAAAATGATCTATGGATTTAATGATTTCTATTTTGATTTACAATAGTAGTTTCATTTATAGTAGTATCTTGATTTAGATTAGTATTATTTATTTATATTACTATTTTGATTTGGATTACTATTTTGATATAGATTAGCTTTTAATTTACATTTAGATTAATATTAATATTTAGTTATTAATGTTTGAAAAGTGGATGGCAATACCACCATATTTCAAACATTAGAATGCAAATATTTTGTAGAATATTATATTTTAGATTTAAAAGACTTGAATAATAAATATTACTTTGTTTACATCTATGTAACCATATGCATTTTACTATGATCATTTTAGAAATATTTAACTTTGTATTAAGGATTGAATTATATGTTTATAATAAAATAATCCAATTTTTTTTATTGTCTTAATGGTAAAGGTATAAAACATGAACTTCAACTATGGGACGAAAGTTGAAGTCTGCTCTAATGAGGAAGGTTTCCAAGGAGCATGGTTCCTTAGCACTACTATTGGACATGTGGCCAATGCTCACATGCCTAAGTTTTTCTTTCAATATGATAATTTCATAACTAATGAGTTCACACGAGAACCTCTTGTACTAGAGGATTTTTTTTTGGACGATATTAGACCTAGACCTCTAATTGTTTCTCTTTAACAATACATTCCATTGGATTTGGCGGTAGATGTCTTCAACAATGATTGTTGGTGGTTAGGCATTGTTGTTGACAAATTTAAGTCTCCACTTAGTCGACGATAATTTATGAAGTCTACTTTCCACATATTTAAACTCTTTAACCCTATTCTTGAGCATAGTTGTGTCGATCTCATGAGTGGGTTAACAGAAGGTGGATAGTGATACTGAATATGTTATTGGTTTTTTTCTTTAGTAGAGCTCCACATTTTTGGGGGTATTAGTCTATTGTATTGGAAAATGGGAGTTATCTGATAAAGTGGATTGCCTATTATTTTTGGTATTAGCATTTTGTATTCGAAAACTAGACATCATCTATACATATGTTTTGCAATAAAAGGTCTTTTAGACCATTCTTTTTTAAAATGATGTATCCAATGTTTTCATAAAAGACATAATTTATTTACATAATATAATAATATTTTGTCATTATATATCTTCATGTTTGTATGTTTCTTTAAAAAAATGTGCATTTTCATAATCTTGACATTTGTGGCTGTATCCTATATTAAGTTAGTAAAAGATTTCAAGATAATGCCACCCTTCACCTATGGCCATTATGAGAAAATGAATAGTGGAAAACAACTTTCAAAGAGAAAAGTAGAAGAATGTAGACTAAGACATCTTCAAAATCATTGATGTTTTGCAACTTATTATTAAATAATCTAGATTTATTTGTTCTCCTACATTATGTGATCATCATCACCAACTATTATATTGTTATTCTTATTATGCACATTGATAGTTTATATTCCATAATTAATGACAAATAAAATTGGATATGCTCAATGTAACATGATAACCTTATTATTTGAAATTATATGATTGCTAGTTCCATTTGGTTGAGATTTCATTATAATAATCCTCTAATTTCTAAATTTAATTACGATCATCAATTGGGTCCTCAAATTAAGGTCACTATAACATTAATTCAAATTAGAAGACCACTTGAATTAAAATAAATCATAATAATTGTGCTTTATTACTTTCAACCAATACATTGTGTAGTGCCTACCCCTAGTTTGCAAATTTTTTTAAATTGTCGAATCATTTTAGGCCAGTTTTCATGGTTATGTGATTTGATTTAGTGGTACTTGGTTACATGATTTGGTTGATGTTATTTACATGTTTGGATTATATATTTGATGAGCTACTTTATACTTAGGTATTTGATGTGTTCATGGTTATTCTTTTGATGGTGATGTTTTGCATAGTGATTTTAGTTGTTTTCATGATGACAATTATATGGATGATTTATTTATGGTTACTTACCCCATACTTTCATGTGTATGGTGTACATGCATGTTTTACTTTATATTTGACGTATCTGATGTGGTTGAAGGAGGGAGTCATAGTCATCTGCTAGTCAAGATTTGCATGATGTACCACTCCCCATCATTGCATGTTTAGTTTACACACACACACACACACACACATATAAATGTGTGTGTGTACATGTTCGACTTTTATGCAGGTTGTAGATATTGAGCATTGACTTTCCTAAATTGGCAGGATGAGTGTGTCCTATCATAGTATCTCAATGGTAAAAGAGGGGAGATAGTTCTCAAGTCCAAATCCTAAACCTAAGCCTAATTGTCTTAGAATAAAGGATAAGTACTAGAGTTCTTTACCTTTGTGAATTCATCAAAGTGACATGAATTCGAGATTTTAACCTTTGAGTTTGATTCATACTTTGTCTTTTTAGTCGAGTTTTATCTTATTGAGTTTGTGGGTATGTTGTGATTTTCAAGTATAATTAAATCAACCAAAGAGATTATTAAATGATTTAATTAAATTTAAAAAATTATAAAGAAAAATCAATTTTATTATATTTAATTAATTGAGAAATTAATTAAATGGAAGAAATAAATTTAAAGATTTAATTAAAAGGTCTCAATTTAGTTCAATTATATTAATTTAATTTAATAATAAGTTTAGAAGTTACATTTAAATAATGGAATTTAAATATTATTATTAGTTAAATTAATAAATATATTTTCTAAATATATTTAAATATATTTAAATAAAGTTTATTCTAATTAGAGGCAAAAAACATGCACAAGGAAATTAAATAAATCAAAATAATAAAAGTTTATTTTAAGGAGAGACTGATGCAGGAGCATCTTGCATGGAAAAATTATTGGTGAAAAAAAAAATTGTGGAGGAGAGAGAAAGTGACGAAAATTAGAGGAGAAATAATAAAAAAATAAAAAAGGAGAAAAAAGGAGAAAAGAAAGGAAAAGGGGATTTCTATTTTCGAGGTGCATAGGTGGCATAATAGAAAAAATAAAAAAATAAATGGTTGCCATTCCATTTATCGAGGTGTGTGGGAAGAATTTTAGAAAGTTATGAATATTGTAGAAAGTTGTGGATATTGTAGAAGGTTATGGAAGTTGTAGAAGGTTGTGGAGGAATTCTAGAAGGTTGTGGATAAGTCATGTATTGGGTGGTAAGTGCCTATTTAAGCAAGGCTTATGAGCATTTCTAATTAAGCTCAAGGAGAAGCTTGAGGAGTAGAAGGTCAAGGAGTAGCTTGAGAAGTGGAAGCTCAAGGGGAAGCTTGAGGAGTAGAAGCTCAAGGAGAAGCTCGAGGAGTAGAAGCTCAAGAAGGAGAAGCATTGGAAGGAAAGTTGGAAGGTGTGAAAGAGAAGGAGGGATTGAAGAGTGAGTTTTCCTGAGTCTGTGGACAGAACGCTGAATGTGAGGCATTTTACAGCAGGATTGTGATGGACTTTTGAGTGTGTAGACAAAGTGTTGAATGTGAGGCAGTTTACACTTGGATCTTGGATTAGGTTTGGAGAAGAGCTAGTGACTGCGGTTTAGAAACAAGGAGGAGGTTGCTTGGTGGCTTGCGAGCACAAGTTGAGATCTCAGAGGTTTCTACCAGAGTGTGGATCTGGGCTAGCTTGGGTTTGGATTGGATCTTGAGAGATCTTGTTGCATTCTTTGTCATGAGTTGGTAACAGTGGTGTGGCCCTTTGTCAGTGGTATCAGAGCGTACCTTCATCAGTGGTATCAGAGCATATCTACATTAGTGGTATTAGAGTTGTACTTCATCAGAGACCTTTGCATGTTCGAAAATTGGATACCCTAGGTAGAGTTAAACTATTTATTAATGTTAGGATTAAACCACAGACAGAAATAACAATTACATGCAAATATAATCAATAAAAGAAAATAATAGATCACACAGAAAAGAACACAAGACACCAAGATTTAAGGTGGTTCACCCAATCCCTGGGCTATGTCCACCAAATAGCAAGTCTGATATTATTATGATCCAGTGATTACAACCTGATTACAATCCATAATCCCTTATGGCTCAATACTACCGCAAGAACCAATTTCACATCACCACAATTAAAAAATCCCTAACCCTAAGCCCTAATCAGTCACCACAAACTAACAATCTCCCAGTTGGGGACTGATCAGACTCCACACTAGAAAATAATCTCCCACTTGGAGACTAATCCTGTAGCAATACTGCTGCCACATGAGGCTCTCACTGGATCAAACCACCCTGGACTCTATTGTTCTTGTATTCATGTTTAGTCTAGAAGACCAATTGAAGCTGAAGAGGAGTTCAGCTTCTCCCTTGTTACTGCTTTTGTAAACATATTTGTTGGATTGTCATTTGTATGTATCTTGTCCAACTTTAACTATCCATCCTCCAAAACTGACCGAATGAAATGGTATCGCAACTATATGTGTTTGGTCTTTGAATGCAGAGCTGAATTCTTTGCAAGATGAATGGCACTCTGACTATCTGTAAAAAAATAATTATCCCTCTGAGGTGTCTCAATTCTTCCAAGAAGAATTGAAGCAATATCATCTCCTTGGCTACCTTTATAGCAGCAACATACTCTGCCTCTGTAGTGGATAAATCATTAACCTTCTGTAACTGAGAAACCCAGCTCACGGCTACCCCACCAACAATAAAGACATAACCTGTAGTACGCCGCCTGGTATCAATATCCTCTGCCAAATCTAAGTCAACATAGCCCTGTAAATTAGTAGTAGAGCCCCCAAATTATAAACACTTATTGGATGTTCCTCTCAAATATGTGAGAATCCATTTGACTGCATTCCAATGCTCAATTCCTAGATGACTCATATACCTCCTAACGACTCCCACTGCATGTGCAATATTTGGCCTTGTATATACCATAGCATACATCAAGCTTCCTATAGCTGAAGCATAGGGTACCTTTAACTTCTTCTTCTCCTCATCTTCTTGTGTCTTGGGACACATCTCCTTAGTCGGCTTCAAATGACCAGGTAAAGGTGTGCTAATAGCTTTAGCATTCTCCATAGAGAAACGTTGCAACACCTTCTCAACATAATCAGCCCGAGATAGCATCAATTTCTTATTCTTCCTATCTCTGCAAATCTTCATACCAAGGATTTGTTTTGTTGCCCCCAAATCCTTCATAGCAAATGCATGTGCTAATTGGTGTTTCAACCCCTTAACTTGATCCATGTTAGACCCATTTACAAGCATATCATCAACATATAAACATAAAATAATGTAGCTATCATCATTCAACCTTTTAAAATAAACACAATGATCTGAAAGACATCTACTATATCCATGCTCATGCATAAAACTGTCAAATTTTAGATACCATTGCCAAGGTGCTTGCTTCAAACCATATAAACTTTTCTTCAATCTACACACTAAGTTCTCCTTACCTTTGACCTCAAAACCTTGTGGCTGAGCCATATATATCTCTTCATCCAAATCACCATGAATGAAGGTTGTTTTAAAATCAAGCTACTCTAAATGCAAATCTTCAGTAGCCGCAATACTTAAAACAATACAGATAGAACTCATTTTAACAACAGGAGAGAATATCTCATCAAAATCAATGCCATGTTTCTATGCAAAGCCTTTGACAACAAACTTGGCTTTAAATCTTTTCTTACCTTCATCCTCTTCTTTTAACTTGTAAACCCATTTATTCTATAAAGACCTTTTACCTGCAGGCAACTTGCATAAATCCCAAATTTTATTTTTCAGCAAATAGTCCATTTCATCTTTCATTGCAAACTCCTGCTAAATCTTAGTATCCACTTGCACAGCTTCATCATAACATTCAAGTTCACCAGCATTAGTAAGTAAAATAGAATACAAAGAGAGAGAGAAAATATTTGTGGAGATCTAGTTTGCCTTGTTGATCATCTAACATTCACTGGTGTGTGGCATTTGTTGTTGCGGTTGTTGCACATCACAAGAAATTGTTGGAACATCATCTTTTGGAGCATCATCCAGCACTACACAATCATCTTCTAGACTAAACATGAATACAAGAACAAACAATTAAGAGATTTGAGCTCATTCCTACACACAAATTTTGGGGAGAAATTTTTGAAATTGGAGCAAAAGAATTGTTGAAAGTTTTGGAGGGTTTTGATTTACATGCATTCACTAATTGTCTCAGATTTTAGTTGTTGTTTTGAGGTAGGGTTTGAAAAACCATTGTAGAATTTTATTGAAAGATCAGTCTACTTCGTGTTTTCCTGAGTGCTTGCATAATGCTTATTAATTTATTGTATTAATTTTTGGATTAAAAATTATGTTTTAGATTTTGAAAAGGAAAAGTCATTAATCAATAAAACGTGAATAACAAAAACTGTAGAAAAATTTATAAAATTATTATGAGCGTATTCTTTTGAAACCCTTTCTAATATAGGAAAAAATTGATTATAGAAAATTGGAAGAAAACAACAAATTGAATAGCTAGTGTTTAAACTTTAAATTTGTCATTTGATTATCATGAATTTTCTAAATAAAGATAAATATACTTCTTATATCTAAATTTTTTTTTTTGTAAAATGTATTAGAAAAGAAAAGGATTAATTGAGAGGAAAGCATGTTGTACCTAAACTTATACATGCATGCGAAAAAAAATACTAAATATAGAAAACTAAGTATATTATGGTTGCATGATTTGAGATATCAAAGGCATGCAAAAATACTAATTGCATGTTTATTTTCATTTTATAAAAATATAATTTAAATTTATGAATTATTTATTACTTATAAAAAAAAAAATTTAAAAATAAACAAACAAACTTTTTTTAAGATTAATTTTTAATTTTAGAATTTTTAAAAAAATATTATTAAAATAAATGTTATTTATTTATTTTTAAAATTAAATAAATAAATACTACTTATTTTCTTATAAGAGGGTTTTTAATATTAATTCTCTTTAAAAACTCTTGGGGTATAACTTGTTATATTTATTAATGCAAGTGGAGTTATAAGTTAATAAATATATATTTGTGACATATTTTAAGAAGTGTTATAGCTGAGTTAATTGTATAATCATCTAGTTATAAATATTTAAATACTATGAGAGAAATTATAAATAGTTTAATTATAATTACAATTTCAAGTTTGAGTTATCTCAAGTTGCATTATGAATTAAAGGAAAAATAAATATTAATATTATACTTAAGTAGAAGTCAAACTAATATTTTAGAAATGAAATTGATATTAAGATTTAATCTAATAATATATATTTATGTTATTAATTAAATTATTCGCAATTTAAGATTATTTAAATTAATAAGATGATAATATTGCATGATTGATTACCTTTATCTAATTGTGAAATAATTATGAAATGAAAACTTGAATTTGACACAAATTGATTTTTATGGAATTATATTTTAAAAATTAAAAAAAGACTAAATAACTACACTTGTTTTAAATGTATGCCGAAATGTCATGTTTTATCTTGTGATTGTTTTGGGGGGGGGCAGGGGGGCGAAAGTTAGTAGTTCAGCCAAATAGGATTGTTTACCAGAGGTTTGGGAAGTGACGGTTTTTCAATGTTGCTATGTGATGTTGTTTTGTCATGATTATTTCAATCCCAACCAATGTGCTATACTCATGTGTTTCTGTGATGAGATCGAGTTCTTTTTTATAAGATCATGTATTGTGATTTTCTTGGTGTAACATATGATATTTTTTTATCAGTTATCTATTGGTGCATTCCAATTGCTTGTATAGGACTAAGGTGAATATTGTGATTTTCTTGATGTAACCTAGGAGGTTTCAACCAATTATCTATTGGTGCTTTCCAGTTGCGTGTATAGGACTGAGGTGAATATTTTAATTTTATGAGATATATTTTTTATGAGCTTAGGGTAGGTTATCTATGTGTATGCTAAGAAGTGGCTTGCAATGGAGGTCGAAGCTCTAAAGAGGCTGCCTGGATAACCCATTGTAAGTTGTATTAATAAGTGGTGACATTTTATTAATGGGGTTAAAATGAATTAACAAGAGTTAATGTATTACCTTGCTCATGCCTCGAATGCTAGTGCAAGCTAGGATGAGAGTAAAGAGGATGCTTGGTTGCGACCTTGCCTCGTTAGTATGCCTTGTCTATAAGAAAGGATACTGATACCGTATAGATTCACTAGGGGGCTAGAGTCCAAAGAGATTGCCGGGGTAACCTTAGAGTTGACTGATGTGATGACACTTGCCCACATGCATATTAGGTTTCCTACGTGTCTTTATTGCCTTTAGGATTAGATGTTACTTGTGTACTTGGTACCTTTGAGATAGATTACTATTATGATTCCTTGACCTAGATTCTTGTTATGACTTTTGGATTGTTATTTGTTTGGGACTTGGGATTATCTCCTTATTATGGTGGGAGTGGGTCATTTAGGTTCCATGAGGTCATGTGGTAGTGTTTCTTATATCATTGAGATTCAACAACTGGATGTCAATGTTGGATGTACCTTGTGCAATAGTTCTATTCTTCTTGTCTTGTTATTATGTTCTATGGTCATATTCTGGTATATTGTACTTTGATTATTTGAGATCATATGGGATGTTGTATCTTATCAATGAAATATATTCTTTTAGCATTTCATACCTTGTGACGTGTGCAGAGGATGACTATGCATTGTGGTTATGTCATATGTCATCCTATGTACTTGTATATTCTTTCATGTGATTTTGTACCTATGGTTATTATATGACATGGACTTTATTTACAAGTATCAGATTTAATCTTAATAAAACTTATGTGTGTGATTCAACTTTATGGAACCCTTGAGATATGTTACTATTATTGTATTGCTTATGTATGTATGTGAGTTATTGTTTTCGCTTTATATCTCTTGATTGTTTTATTTTTATTTTTAAAAATGTTCTCAAAAGTATATTTGCATATTCTTCATTGTTTATGAATGATCATTATATTGTCATGTTTCCATACCCAAAATTTTATTGCATGTTTTAATGTAATATGGTTTTTACATTGATTTTATCCACACTTGATTATACTAAGTGACCTATTATGTTTTTCAAAACCATTATTGATTTCAAAGTTATATCCCTCTAATTAAGTATACATTTGTTCTTGTATTTTGTTGGTGTTGATGCTTTCTAAATTGTTTTCCATGAATTGTTTTAGGCATGGAAGCCTTTGATACATAGTCAAGCATCACTGACATAAGCCCACCTACTTTTGTAGGCTCAAATCATTATTCTTAGACAGAGTTTGACAAGTGTGCACAAATAATTAAAGAGTGATGTACAACTATGGTAAAGTTTCTTGAGAATGTTGCTTTATCAATTGATCATGTACAAGAGGTGAAGATAATTGAGATTGAAGATGTTGTCATATTTGTACATAACATATCTACAAAAGTAGACGTGTTTCCATCCAAGATGAAAGAATTCTATGAGGATCATTGTACAAACAAAGGTTGCAATACAATTTTGATCTCTGAAGAATATGTGATGTACTTAAATCATTATGGAGAAGTGTGGTCCATATACAGAATTCACATCTTTCAATTTTCACTTATTACTTGATCTGAATAATTGTACTAGGAGATATAGTCCTCCTTTCATCTATGTGTGAGAATAATAAAATCTGATTTCACTATTCAGTTGAATTTTTTCTCAAGTATACTTGCAAACATTTAAAATGTGTTACCTTGATCTTTGTGTTTGTAATATTAAAGCCTTTATTGACATATATCACCAATATGTTGATCATTAAATTATGTATAAAATTGATGTGCTATTTCTAACTATTAACCTACTCTAAAGCATAATATTCATTTTATACTCATTTTAAGTGTAATTATTACCTCAATAGCATTAAGTAGCCCTTCATTGTACATTATTCCTGCTAAGCATAATTATCATTAACCAATGGTCTATTTATAAATGTAACTAATAAAATCATAATACTACTTAAGGAACATTGTAATCCTTATATTGCTCTATTATGTTAAGAGGCATGTGTAATGAGAACAAGATGTCCTACTAGCTGTAACTCTAAACATAATAATAAGTATAAACCTAACCCTAATATTAACTCTATACCTAACACTAACTCTAACTCTAACCATGGTCCTACTTCTATCCCTAACCTTTCCCATGATCATGAGAATATACTTATTATTATATAGGGCACCTTATATAATAATAAATATAATCTAGAATCTCAACCCTTACTCACTTGCTAACTATAACCCTGATGTTAACCTTAAATACAACCCTAACTCTAATTCTAACCCTTTCTCTACCCCTATATCTAACCCTAACCTTAACCCTGACCCTAACCCTAAACCTACCCTTAACTCTAAGCCTAAATCTAACTCTTTCATAATTATATTGTAACCCTAACCCTAACCCTAACCCTATCTCTAATGCTAACGCTAATCATAACTCTAACCCTAACTCAAACCCTAACACTAACTCCCACCCTAACCCTAAATAAAAATATGCTCCATATAGTGAATTCACATTTTTCAATTTTCACTTATGACTTAATGTGAATAATTGTACCCTAACCCTAACCTTAATCATGACTCTAACTATAACCCTGATGTTAACCCTAAATATAACCCTAACTCTAGTTATAAACCTAAGTCTAACCCTAACCCTAATTCTAATCCTTTCTCTAACTCTAATCCTAACCCTAACCTTAACACTAACCCTAACCTTAACCCTAACTCTAACCCCAACCTTAACCCTAACTCTAACCCCAACCCTAACTGTACCCCTAACTCTAACTCTACCATAATTGTACTCTAACCTTAACCCTAACCCTAACTCTTACCTTAACCTTGCTTCAAACTAACCTTAACCCTAAACTTAACCCTAGCCCTAACTCTAACCTTAACCTTGCTTCAAACCCTAAACCTAACTCTAACCTTAACTTTGACTCAAACCCTAATCCTAACCTTAACCCTATCCCTAACTCTAACCCTAACTCTAACCCTAACCCTAGTACAACTCTAACCATAATCATAACCATAACTCTATCCCTAAAACTCTAACCCTAACTTTAACCATAACCATAACTGTATTCCTAACTTTAACCATAACTCTAACCCTAACCCTAACCCTAAATCTAATCCTAACCCTAATTCTAACCCTAAGGTTAACATTAACTCTAATGATATCTCTATCCCTAACCATGTCTATGTCTGACTATAACATTTTACGTAACAATATCCTTAAAATTAAATAAAATTAAACTTATACAAATTAAACTCCATATATTCAAATTAAAAAAATAAAATGTTGAAGCAACATTTATAGTAACTTTATACAACTATAATTATAAATTTGTTAAGAATTTTATACTAACCTCATCAAAATAAATAAATATTTTTCCTGTTGTGTCATGAATGCACTAGCTCTTGTGGGTGTGGGTGTGTCTGATATAATGTATGTATATATGTATGTACACACACACACACACACACACACACACACACACACACACACACACATACATATACCTATACATATGTGTGTGTGTGTGTGTGTGTGTGTGTGTGTGTGTGTGTGTGTGTGTGTACGCTAAGAGTAATTCTTCTCGAAGCACCTATTTTCATTCAATCCCAAGTTTATTTTTTCTCAACTGGAATTTATGAAAATAGGCGCCTCGAGAACGAATAAATATTTTTCCTATTGTGTCGTGAATGCACTAACTTTTACACACACACACGTGTGTGTGTGTGTGTGTGTGTGTGTGTGTGTGTACATACATACATACATACATACATATATATGCTGAGAGTAATCGTTCTCGAGGCACCTATTTTCATTCAATCCCAAGTTTATTTTTTCTCAACTAGAATTTATGAAAATAGGCACCTCGAGAACGATTACTCTGTGTGTGTGTGCGCGTGCGGACACACATATGCTTAGAGTAATCGTTCTCAAGACGCCTATTTTTGTAAATCCCAACTGAGAAAAAATAACCTTGGGATTAATTCGAGAACAATTACTCTTGGCAATACATACATACATACATACATACATACATACATACATACATACATACATACATACATACATACATACATACATACATACATACATACATACATACATACATACATACATACATACATACATACATACATATATATATATATATATATATATATATATATATATAAGCTAGTTTAACTATGTGATTTAGGGTAAGTTGAAAAGTGAAGCTGACAAAACTTATAGAGATTTTAATTTACTTATTGCATCTTTTTGTCATGTGTTTTTGTAGGGTAAATGTTTTATCTTTCCTAAGGGAAGTGAAAAACATTTGAAAGACAAATACCCTAAAGGGTATAATCTTTTAGGCTTTTGATTGTAACTTCCAAATTCATCAAAGGAGTCTAATGTGATGACAAGATAAAAATACTAATATAGAATTTCAAAAATTTAATGGATTTGAATACCTTTACCATTATAACGAACATCGTAAATAAAAACTTATGCCTAATATCCATGTGTGTATGCCATGGATCCGCCTCTTTATCTCTTTTGATGTTCTTATTTACAATCCTTCAAATTTTCTTTCTCCTATATTTGATTTTCCATTCCCAATAAACTATGTATATCCTTTGACAAAATTTGGCTATCCTCCTTGGCCCATCCTCTAAATTTTTGTTGTTCTTTCTTACATAATCCCATTCTTGATATTATATTCCATTGTTCCTTTTTGTTTTCATCATACAAGATCTCTGAATATTTATGGGGCTAGGAACCCTAACAATAAGAATTAATCTATTCTCTACAAGCTTAAAACAAAATTCTCCCCAAACTATTGCTAACTCTTCTCCCTTCGTCCATTAACTCTGGTTGTCTTGAAATCTATTCCCATTGAGTCTAAATTCCTTCAAAAAAAATAAATTTAAATTTACAAATACATAATTATGTGGATACATTAAATCATAAGATACACTAATGGATAGAGTCACTTGATTTTCAATAATGAATTGGTCACATCGATGACAATGGATTTGATCATAGAAATAGTGTTATAAATATATTAGATGAAGATTTACACACAAAACTACACTTTGACAATGCCACACAGATATTGATATAGATTTAGAATCGTACCAAAATGTAGAACAATGGGAACATATATTATTGAATAGTCTTGTTCATAAATATCGCATGATGTGTGGTCTTCTACTATATGATGGAACTCCTTAGAAAGGCTTCACAGTCCACTAGGTGCAGTCCAACTATATAGAAGTTGGGACTTTTAGAAGAATGAGTATAATGATTGGAGAACAATACATTTGCAAGGACAACATATCATAATAAATAATTCTAGAAATCCTGCCTATATCATAACGACTCTTCTCCATCATACTCTATTAATTCACTTAATACAATTTTATTTTAATAAAAATCTATCTCTAGCAACCTGTAGCTAAATTGTATGAATATCAATTGTTGGAAATGTTAACTTTTGAGGTGGATGATTATGTACATGGATCAAGCTCAACATTTCTCTTAACAAGAAGGCATGTAGAGATTAAACCCACAAAATTGGATATAAATTAACACATATTGGATTTTAAAATTTTGGAACAATTAATATGTTAATTGGTTGAATGGTCAAACAAATTCTTGCAAGCCATTACTCAAAGAACTTGTAATATGTTGAGGAAAATTTGGTCTCCTCATTAAGTAGGTCGGTCATTTGAACCTAGAGATTATAGATCCCTTCCTTTACGATTGACATGTTAGAGATAGTCATATTTGATGATTTTATGTGTTGGGACACTATTAGGGTGGCCATAAAAGAGACTTAACCATCCTAACTTTTATAAACATCAAATACTTATATGTAAGCCTCAATCCTTTAATTGTTGTCCAAATTGGAAGAAGTAAATAATTCCATCAAACTCAAGGAGAACATTCTGAAATTCCTTTGCATAACAAGGGGGGAAATTTTTTTACTTCCCTCCAAAATCCAAGAAACAATTAATTGGAAATACACATACTAAAGGCTCATATGAGGATAGAAGGTGAGGGAAATACTATATTATGTTTTTCATTTATGATAGCTGAACCCTAAGAGGTTGCAAGCTATCTAAACATTAAATACAATCAACATTTCTAACATTATATATCATATCAAATACATTTTAGGAGCAAAGAAGGTGAGAAATCAATACTTCGTTCTAGGAGACAATTAGAAGCTAAAGTGACAACATCATATCCATAGAAGTTCAAGTTTGAGTCGTTCACTAATATGACCACTAGAACTCTTTAATATTTTCTTTTATTCTAATAGTACTTAAGTGCTCAAAATGGATTGCAGCATTGCAGTCTATTTTTTTTCCTCCCCTTTCTAACTAATAGGTTCTTAATATGACCTACTACAAGATTGCATGATCATAAAATTTTGATTTAGTTCTGCTAATAAACATGAATAGGGCAAATACCTAGTAAATTGATAAAGAAAAGTAACCGAGATGTAAGATGATAACTTTTCATGCCAACATTGCAGAAATCGTCCTAACTGTAATTTGAAAAAAAAAATCAAGTCATCCTAAGTTACCCCTAGTGAGCAATGTTGCAGTCCAAGAAAAAGATTTGTATGACATCAAAAAATATATAAAAACTTGTAACTGGGTACCAGTTTTGTGTTTTTGCTCGGATCACTTCAATAGCTCAAAATATATGAGCAGCAGTCTAATGTAAGATAATTAATTAGATTTATTAGTATTATTGAACTCGTGATGAACTGCAACTTTTTTCAAGAGTTTATAGTTACTGATTTGTGTTTGAATTTGTTTTTCCTCATAATTTCATTAATGTACAATCGTGTCAGACAAGATAAAGTCACGGTAGAAGTAATTACAGTGCAACCATATTGGATTTGACGAGGGTTGGATCTAGCGGTTCCTCTCCTACATGCTAATTTTGTGTTCTTTATGTTTTTCATTCCTTGTTTATCTCAGTCCATAGGTTTTGGACTATTTTGTTTTGCAACTCCAAATACCAATCAGATATTTTTTTCATGTACATTTTGTCTATACACTTCAATATTTAGTCCATAAATTAGCTCACATTAATTATAGTTGGACGTTAAAGGTAATTTTTTGCAATAAACTTCCTCTGTTTTATGTGTTTTCATACTTTTTTCTTTCACTCAGTTTTAACTGACTTGGCATATTGGTCTTACACAGTTCCAGATGACTATAGTCGAGGCAGATTCAATTCCTGTATTTAGTCCTAAAATATTAATTGATTAAAGTCTTCCTATTTCAAAAACTAGATAGGCATTTTCCTTGCGCATATGTTCTCATAAAAGAATCCTAAGGCATATACAAAGATCGATTGAGACCATTTCCACAATAACTAGAAGATTGTACCTTACCTTTTCAAGTAGATACTTATTCCCACACTTTGAGTTTAATTTTTTTATGGATTACTAGTATGAAATGAAAAAAATCAACTATTTCAAAAAAACTGATCTTTATTATTCAAACTCTTGTTTGAATTGATATTTTAAAAACATATGACATAAAGTTCTTATCTTTTCAAAAAGCACAGGTAAATATTGTTAGCTGAGATGTTCCGTCTTTCTAAGTAAGCTGTAGGCATACAAGTTACTGAACTGGTATTTTATGCTGGTTAAAACTATAAATAGTTGAACAAGGTGTACAAGCAATAAAATTGCAGTCAAGTTAATCAAAGAGGCAACTTAAAGTGGGGTTTCAAATGCTAATCATCTGTTTCCTTCATTACACTGACAACTGCACATCATTGAACTTACACTGTATTTTGGGATAACATTTACCGTTTTCAACTTATAGCAATTGAATTTGTCAATTGTAGACACACTATCACTTCATATACCATCTCTGGAAGCACAATTTCATTGCATAATAATCTATATTCCTCCAATAGATAGATAGATTTCATTGTTTGAATTCCATTACAGAAAAATCTTTACTTCTCCAGATTTTATCCAGAATTTGAGTTGAGGTAAGTTTGTTCAGAGAGTATTAACTTATGACGTTATGGGGGAATCACATGGGTTATTTAGTCTTCTTCTAATTCTTGTTTTCTCTGCTTTGCAGTTTGGGTAAGAAAGTTTCCTAGTAATCTCTGATCAAAAACCATATCTGGCACCTGTGAAGCAGATTAAATGGTCTTATGTGAGAAAAAATCTTTTAATTTACATTTGTTGACTATAATTAAAAATAAAAAGTGTAGAAATAAAAATAGTAATATGATTCTAAAATTTTCAAATTACCTTGTTTCCAAAAAACATTTTTGAATTATTTGCAATGGCCTCAATAAACTTCAGTTCCAAAAATTCAGGAGTAAGTTTTAGCTTGTTTGCTTCGGCTTCCTTCATGACCCTGAAAGATATTCCATTGCAACTCCACGATTCAAAGATAAATATAATACCTGATGATGAACTCCAGTTTCAATCTATGCAAACAGGGTAAGCCTTTTACATTCAAATGTAAGGTTTAAGCAGCATACCTGTAATAGTTGGAATCTGCAAGAGTTTTTTCACGAGCCAAGTACATTTCATTGTCTATCTCTTGTTGCCTCTTTATGCTCTCTTTCTCCGTTAGCATTTGCTCCATAATAATCATGCTGACCTCTGAATTTTTCTTAGCTTCTGTTACAGCGATTTTCTTTTGTGTCTCAGCCTCCATTTCCGACACCTTTTGCTTCTCCATCACTACCATAACCTTACAATTGTGGCAGACACAGCTGAATTAACAAATTTTTATTGCAATTTTCAACTTGTGACAATAAAGGTAGATTCAATATACTTGACCTACTCGCATAAAATAATCGATATGAGCTCTGAAATCTTACGAAATCAAAAGTGAAGAAAAAAATACTTGCAGTCAAAGATTTCATAGTAAGTTCCAGTGAATTTGTAACCAAGAACTGATGAGACAGGTACGGTGATCATAAATTCATAAACACGGGGATTCAGCGTAACCATTAACAAGGTTAAAATAACATTCGAGTCAGGTCTGGACTCTGAGCAAGCGATAGAAAGCTATGACTAAGAAATGGTGGTGAACAGCTGTTAAACAAATACTATATGTTCATGTCCAGAGACCATTAATTGGTGGTTACACAAAAATGGAAATGTGAGACCTTCAAACCTTACACACAGGTGATATACATGCTATGGAAATTTAATCTACTACTGATTCACACCCCCTGTCAGGAGTAGAGTTGTATTCTTCAAATGGTATGAGACAGAAGCATTTGGAAAAGACAAAAACAATCTAAGTAGGAATTTTCTTTTAATAAAGCATTATTGAAAACTACTTCAGTGTTTTATATTTGGATGTCTGTTACAAGACAATCAAATGAAATGCTAAAAGATAGGCGGAACGTCAAGATTTGTACTAGAGAAGATTTTCAAGCATGTTCAGGTGTTTTATTGAAGTCAGAGATTTGACAGAAGAGTTGGGCTGAGACCTGGTTGTTGTGCAAGTCATACATTCATGACGTAATCTACATCTGCACTTAATTTGTGTAGTCTTCCTATGACCAAATTTTCATACGTGAAAATCATTAAAAAGTAGTAAATTTTAAATGTTTTGGGATGCAACTATTGTTGTTGGACGGCTTCATTTGCTGGATTATGCATTTTGATTTTTAGAATAATACTAGCATTTGCACCTAAAGGAGGTTCAATGGATATGCCGAAAGCAAGATATAGAACTGGCATTCTATTGCTCCTATTTTTGCTTCTTATTTCGAGTCCTTCGCTGTATTTTCTCCTCTTTTCTTTCTCTCTCTTCTTCATCTTCTCCTTTTCCTCCTCGCTTTGCTTCTTGTTTAGTATCTCGCTCTTCATCTTCTCCTCTCTTCCCTCCTCCTCCTCCTTTCACTTCAACTCCCCCTTTTCCTCCTCCATCTTGGTCTTCTCCTCCTCCTTCACAACATTCTCCATCCCTTTCCTATCTTTTTATTTCATTCTCGTCCTCCTCCCTTTTCTTCTTCTTCTCCTCATTTTTCCTTTTTATCTTTCTCATCCTCGCTTTTGTTCTTTTTCTTGTCCTTCTCCTTCTTCTCACCCTTCTAAGTGTTCTTCTTAAGTTGAACAAAAGATATATTATTTCTTTTTGGGTTGTGAAAAGATATATTCGTATCTAATGATAAACAATGTCACTTGAAAAAATCAAAGTCATTCAATCAAAAGATAAGGAGACCAATTGAAATAACTATATTTTATTTTTTACAAATTTTTAATTATTATTTTCATTTTAATTCAATTTTTAATTTATTTTCATATTAACTAAATATAAACAAGAAAATAAAATAAGAAATTTAATTAAAATGTAAAGAACCTTTTAATAAAAAACCAAAGTAAAACATAAAATCAAATGAATATTTTTTCACATTTTATATATTCAAAAATATATAAGAAAATAATAATATAATAAAAAATAAGAATACTAAAAATACATTCTAGTCATTTTCTAGTTATAATGAAATTCTCAGTCCTACAAACACTCTTTAATAAAACCCACACATAGTGCCAATACTTATTTCTTCCCTATATGAATTTGAATGATATCACCTCTTTTACCATATTAAACTAAATTGTAGCCTACATAACGAACCATAAGGCATGGGGATTATTCTTTACGTGCATTATTTTAACACATTATAAACACCCTCAAGAAGATAGAAACGTGTTTCCGTAAGAAAAGCTTTACATGTCATGCCGAAACTTTAAAGCTTTACATGTCAGTAACTGGGTTCTCATTAATTTTTATGCTCCTAATGCTGGGGGGGAGGCGGGGGGACTGCAGGTTTGGGAGGATGTCTCTCTATGTATTGACAACTGTAAGGGGTCTAAAGTCATATGTGCAGGGGATTTTAATACTCCTCTATACCCCTCAAAAAAGCTTGGTGGACTTGAGGACTTCTCAGAGAGTATGCATGATCTGGATGGGTTCCTGAGGAGGAACGATCCTTTTGACATTGATTTACAGGAAGTCCCATTCACCTAGTCCAATAATTGTTTGGGACACAATCTTATCCAAATCAGACTTGATAGAGTGCTCCTATCGGCTGACTGGGATATTCTGCCTTAAACATCTCTTCATGGGTTTCCTAGTACTGTTTCAGACCACTCTATGTTGTTTAACTAGATGAGTAGGCGTCCCAAGCGGATGAAACCCTTCAGATATTAGATCATGTAGCATTCCCATCCTCAATTTAGGGACTATATTGCTCGATGGTGGAATATTAGGGTCCAAGGTACAACTTTGTTTCACATAGCCAAGAAGCTAGAGAATATTAGAAGGGAGGTTGTGGCTTGGAACAAGTCCTCCTTTGGAGACATTTTCAAGAAGACAAAGGAGATAGAAAGTAAATTAGAGGAGATCGAGGAGGGCGTGGCGAAGGGAGACCTATGCCTTGCTACTCATGAGGAGGAACAAATATGGCGAAGGTGTTGGCTCTTGATTTAACAGTGTTTGAATAACCAGATAATTGAGACAGAATGCATCTAAGGGTAGCTAATTCCTATGATGAATGCACTTGAATAGAACTTGGGCCAACTATAAGGCAACCATCCTTCTTCTCTTCAGGCTCTGCAAAACCTAGGCGGGTAGACCTTGGATTCCTACAATATGACCAATGTTAACACGTTCTTGAATCCATACAAAGAAGATGAAACCCTTTGATCTTCTACACTTATGCAATACAATAGGTATGCAGTAGCTAATTACATAACCTAGAGATTCACAAGCTAAGTGGGGGTAGTCTTTTCAGCTCTACAAACATCAAAGGGAAATGGATTTTTTATTATAAATGATTTCAGCATATCCCAGATATGAAACAACAAAAGTATGCGATCTCCCAACTGAGATCAGTGCCCTATCCATTGGGTGTTACTCAAATCAATACATACATCATGATCTTAAAAATCTATCCATTTACTTTGTAAATTAGACATCAGCCTTCATTATGAATCCTCTACTCATCAGAATCTTTCCATGAATTCAACAATTCTGTCAAAATATGCTAAGCATTTACTTGATTCTTTGAATCAACAGCAAAACACACAATGATATACAACTCAAAACAAGTTGCAACTGAGATCTGGGATCTTTGTCCACATACCACAAAAAGTTGCACAACTCAAGGACAAGAGACAAGATTCAGAATGATATATGGTAAATGCTGCTTTGTATTCATTTCTTTGAAACTAAATACATCAAGATGCATAAAATAATTCATGAGTAACATACAATAAACTAGGACTATAACTGCAACTTCATTATTTGGTCAAGGAAATAAATTTGTTGTTTAGGAAAGAGAAAATGTTGAATAATGGTGGAATAACAACTTGAGAACTTTCTCAATGCACTGGAACCAACCCTTTACAGTGAAAAAGAATGAGAAGATATAGAAAGAGAAAGAGGGTCGGATTTGATTTGATCATGCCACTTGTTGTCTTCATTCTTCATCTTCCTTGAAGCCAAAACCTCTCTCCTCTCATTGAAGAATCAGATCTCATCATTTTGTTGCAACAAACTGAGAAAATATCTTCAGAATGATGAAAAACCCTTTGCTGAAAAGAATATCTGATCTGCCTCTAAAATCACTACTAAAAGTCCCACCAAATGTATGCAATGACAAAATGATGGTGGAACTTTCATTTCCACATTTGGCCCATACCCAGATGATGGTTTTTTCAAATGATGCCTCTATCTGCCATGAGAGAGCCACAAACAACCAAGAAGATTTAACAAGGAAAATACCCTGCTATGACAAAACTTGGAATATCTCTTTACCATTTCTACCTGCACTTGATCTAACTGCACAAATGGAAAGTTCATTTCTTCCTCTTTCCAACAGTATATAATAGTGCGAACGTCCATCTGAAGTTGCAAACCATGGATGTATAATACTCTTCAACAAATTAAAATATTTTAATTTATTATAAAGTTAAAACTTTATAATAATATAGACCCATTTTGATGATGCACATTCAACCCTAGTTTGGAATCATTTAATATTTGATTTTCAATTTTCAATTTGCCTTTCCCTCCAACTTTCATGCTTGGTCAATCTTGTTAATTTGGAAGTGACATGTGGTGACCTGTGATTTGCTCCTCAATCTGTGTCATCAGCCACATCATCACTGAGTGGGACCCACATTGCCATGTGTCAAAAGAGCAGGACCTCGAAACCTTGAGGCCTAGCCGCACATTAACCATTGCAAGGTTGCGACCACTAACCGAAAACTACTGGATACCATGGAGAAGTTGTGCACTAACCTTGGTCGTAGCATCGCAACATTTTCTTCTAACTGCATTGTCTGACCAGGGAAGGTGCGCTTGACCGCCTAATGCAACATCACGACCTATATTAGAAACTGCATGTTTAATCTTGCAAAGTCCCAACCATGGAGAAGTAGTGCTCACCAAATTGCATAACATCATGACCCTATTTTCTTAACTGTGGATTTGCCTTGTGATGTCACGTTTTTTCCTGTTACTTGATATGTGTCACTTTTGGATTTGCCCATTTGGTTGCCATGTCACCAATTCATCAACCTCATCAACATCGTCGTTAGTCAAAACTTACTTAACTTGTCAAGCCAGCCCCACCACATGAGGACACCTTGTCATAAAGCACGAGTGCTTTAGACACTTGTTGTGTTTGTGATTCTACATAAAAACAACTAAGGAGTGCACCACACCATCAATGTGGGATAACAAAATTTGTATAGTTATTCAAACCAAGCTGAGCATATCCATTTCAGATTAAAACCTCCACAAATCACAAAGAAAAGGATCCGCTAGGCTCCCAAATTTGATACTAGCGGGTATAACAATTTCCGATGGAATGGATCAAAACCATTTCAACGCTGGTCTTTTGTCAATACGCAAGCTTTTCTTACACATGAACACACCCGACTAATATAATCCATTTCAGAGTGGTGATGGCATCCATTTATAGTCATCTATGAATTGTACATCCCTGCATGCATTCCATACCATTTTGTGTATGAGGGAGACTTCCCACATTCTTTTTGATGAAAGACACTCATTATCTGTAGTTGTACAATCCTCCTAAACAACATCCTCTGGAAAGGAGTTCAATGCATGTTAATTCATTAAAAGCGTTTTAGACAACAGTTTCATAGAAATGGGCCTCGTATTCATTTCAGACCAGCTACAAGATTTATCCATATTCATTCCTGATCAGCAGCTCCTTTATATTTCATCGCCCCTCTGATTTCATTGGCTGGTTGAGTGTGATCACATCTGCATTGTTGACTCCACTCTACAGAAGAAGTCAATACACACGGTGTCACTGAAGGAAAAGATTCTGGCCTCTGAGGGTATAAGAATCCGATGCAATCAAGCCTTCCACAATCCTAGGCTTTGGGTTTGGATTGCACCTCTCCACACACTTTCACGCATCGGACCATTGAAAATAGGGAAAACTAACATCTGGCATTCTACCTTAACAAGATGCATAATGGAAGACATTGAAGCGAATTCATTCGTTTCATTGGTTCTTATGATAAGTATATTGGATAGCGGATAAGAAAAAGAAGACTTATAACTTTGCCACAATCATGATAAGGATGAAATACAAAAATTTCAGTTTGTTGTAGACAACATAGAAATAGCACATGAGGATTATTGATTGGGCTCTTTGTGCTTATTTTAAATCTGGCAAATAGCCTCCATTAATGCCACCTTAGAGATCAACACGAACTTTGAAAAGATGATAGAATGTTGTTGGTTGGAAAGTAATATGTAGAACTTCCTAAGCAGAAAGTGACTAAGTTTTGTAGGACAAGATGTCTACATGTTGCAAAATACCTTTTCCAAGGCTTAAAATAACAATGTTTATTAGTTAAAACAACCAATGATTAAATTTCATATTTTTATCAGAAAACTATATTAAATACTACTTATATATTTTTAACCATAGATGATGTAAAATGGTAAAGATAAAGATGATTTTATTAATGTCTAACAAGTGACCACAAACGGGTTAAAGGGACTGAGAGAGCAACAAAAAGAACCAATGGTAGGAACACCAAACAGTGAACATAAACCAACAAGAAGAAGAAAGGGAAGGAACAAGCAAAACCCTTGACAACTGAAGGGGTGGAAGGAGCAAGACGGTAACCCCACCATGCCAAACACCGTTACGATGCCAAAGAGACCAAGAAAAACCTCCGAACAAAGGAGTGACCCGTAGATGTGGTAGTGGTAGTGGTAGTGGGACGATGGCGACGGTGCCGCTACCTCTAGAGGTGTCCCAAACCGGAAGAGGGAGTGGATCTGAACCTCTATTTGTGTAAATAGGATCTCCAGGGTCTTACAAATCTAGGCCAAAAAGAAAAGTTCAAGTGTCTTTTGGTGTCGTGAACCATCTCTAGGAAGAAAGAAGCAATGAGTTGATTCGATAAAGGGCACAAGGGGCGCGAAAAAGAGTGGTCCTACAAACAAATAGCATCCTAAAGATAAAGAGCCACACATCACTAATTCGTGCACCTGAAGGACATAAGGGAGCAAGAATCTCTGAAGAGACAATAGAACCTATCTTTGATCTGATAATAGATAGGACAATGGAAGATAAAGTGCTCCGTTGACTCCACCTCACTAAGAGTGCAAAGCTGACAAACCCTGTCACCTATCTCCAACAAGTGGTCAGTCTCGACACAGAGTTGATGGGAACAAACTCTAAAAGATCCAACAGGAATCCTGAGGGAGTGTTTCTAGTGACAGGAAGTATACAAAGGGCGGACAATGATACCATCCTAAACCTTAAAAAGTGCTTAGCATAAAAAGTCATCTTCTGTCGAAGCCTCCATGAGGGTTGACCCAAGTGGTGTGAATGTACTATCTATAGATATCATCTCTGACACATTTGTTCAAACCTTGCCTAGTGGGGAGAAAGTGAGAAGGGCATCTAGAGAAGGAAGGTGTTCAATTGAGATCCTGATAGTACTGAAAAGGGAAGCAGCCCCAACAAACCACCCAAGAGATCGATTGGAAGGAGCAGCAAAGAAAGCAAGGGACTCAGATGAATAGTAGGCAAGCTATGCATATGTTAGGCAACCCTTTTCGGAGTCAACAAAGCCACGAAGACAATGGAGGAACCAGACAAGGTCAAAGATGACCTCAAGCATTAGGGGTACGCCCTGAACTTAGCAAGAACAATACTATGAGGTGTGGACCGTCTACATATGATAAACTGCCAAAGGAGGAGTATCTAGACCCACTTGGTAGAGGTCCAATCAAACTCTAGAAGAGAAGTCCCCCAAACCATAGAACCATAAAGAATTGTGGGATGCACAAGCAAGAAGTGTCATCTTAGACAAGATGTTTTGGAAGTGATGTTTGAAGCATTGTCTCTCAAGAAGAGCAAATGGAACCAAACCCTTTGTGGATAGGCGGCTAGATAGTAGGCCTCTAGCTAAAACGTGGACCAGAGAAACTAACTTCTAAGTAAGTATAAGCTAGAACAATCTCAACCTCAGAACCCTGAAAAGTGAAGTCATAAGGTAATTAAAGACCATTACCTAGTCTTATCCGAATTCACAGATAACTGTCTCATGTCACAAAAGGAGGCCAAGCAATCCAATTGTCTCTAAAGGCCCTTAAGGGAGGAGTCCAAACAAACCACATCATCCATGAAGAGCAAGATATGAATCAGTACATGGTGTAGAAGGCAACCATCACTCACAAGAAGGTGACCAAAGAGAAAGTCCTTATGCTCATTACTATATATCCCAAATAGAGTAAGGGATACAGGACACCCCTACTTCACCCAAATAGAGCTACTAGTGAAGCAAGAGAAGCTAGTAGGAGTCCTAAGATGACCAAGCACCAACTCGTAAAGTCTCATGATAGCATTGATAATTATGTTGGAGATGTCGACATCCCGAAGTCTCCAAAAAAGTGCCAATGGGGGACTGTATTAAAGGCTTTGCAGAAGTCAACAAAGCAACAATAGATCTTTAAGGAGCAAGAGCGAGCATCCTCAATGATAGTGCAAAGATTCAAGATGTGGTCCATAGTCTGGTAATCCTATCTAAAACCCACTTGCCCTTTGCTCTAGCCTATCATTGATTGAACTCTCTATGAAGTAGGGTATTAAGGGTCATAGCATACAACATTGGGAAAGTGTGGCCGGTCATAATAGTTTCGTAGTTACTAGGACTTGCGGCAAGGCCCGCCTTATAGATTAGATGGATGATATGATGTGACCAAGAGGAAGTGAACTGCGAACAAACCACGAGATGAGAACCAAGAACTGAAGTACCAAGCTTGAAGAGCTCACCCTGAAAGCCCTCCTCATCAGCATCCCTGCTAGTACTCATGTACACGATGGCCTCCAAAATATCGAACAATTGAAAAGATAGCACATGGAAGAGGGGGTGTGTTGGATGAGAGGTTGGTCGGGAATATTGTACAAAGAGGAGAAATCAGAGAAAAAGGTGCACTACACAAGCTCAGGGGAGTGGAGTAACGGGGAAATAGGGTGTGACAGAAAGACTTGGGGGGCTAAAGGAGGGAAGAGCAGAAGGGAATCTACAATGGGCAACGAAATGGAGCTTCTTCCAGCAAGGAGGAGGCAATAAGAAAACTACAAGGAGGGGAAGAAGGGTGATGGTGGATGAAGGTGAGAGTGAAAAGTATTACACTTTGCATCATACCAATTGTTTATAGGACAATAACGTCTAGGCTTACAGTCGAGTGGGGGGGACCAAGTGAGGGAAGGGTAGCAAGGAAACCTTCCAAATAAAAAAAGACATGCCAGAGAGCAAGGTGGGGCTATACACAAGGAGTGGGAGAAGGTGGGGGATGTCTACCAGAAGGATTTTTGTGAGATGTGAGGAAAAGAGCTCGGGGTCGCCACCCTCAAATTGGAGAAGGGTGTGGGAAGGGGGACAAGAAGAAGGGGCTAGGGGGCGAAGAAACGAGGGAAGGAGGTGAGGGAGGGGGGGATCTGATGCGAGAGGAGAGGCAAAGGAGAGAGTAGTCAGCCAAGAGGAGAGGGGTGATGGAGAACCAAGAGATGAAGGGAATGAAAGGCTGGAAGGATAAGACATAATCAACTACGCTAGCCCCACCACAATGAGGTTTATAGGTTAAAGCATGAGATCTTGAAAAGCTATGGAGCCCATTGCAAATCACAAGAGCAGAGGACTCACAAAGTTGAAGGTGTTTGTCATACTTGGTGAGTGGGCCCGAGGAATCTACAAACGATCTATGAAGGTCGAACACACCAAACTCAATGTCCTCTATGCAAAAATAGTCAATGGCTCTGTCATGACGTGGAATCTGTCCAATTTGTGTATGGGCACTGAAATCCCCGAGAATAAGAATGTTCACATTGATTGAAAATAGAGAGATGTTGTCAAAAACATCAGTGTATGGGTCTCCATCAATGTCATTATGAATGACATAGGAGGAAGCATGGGGGAAGTAACAAACTACAATAAATAGATCCCTAAGATGACACGTAATGTGGCGAACACGAATCCACATGAATCTAGCCCAAGTATCAAAGTGAAGCATCGAAACCTATCTCTAGATGTTATCATGGACTAAGCACCCCAAAATCTAGTCTTAATCAGACACACAAACCACTAAAAACATGGAATGCATGGAAAGGGACGAACTGCGCTCTCGTTGATCTCAGTAAGACAGAATAATTTTGAGGTACCTAATGCATCAAATAGAAGCCCAAGTGAAGGCCAGAAAGAGTCATTTCCATTCAAGCAATTAACAATAAGGTTAGAATTTGTAGAAACTCCACACATCCTTAGGTTATGTAACCATCATTTGGTAGCCTTAGGCTGACTCTTTGACCAGCTGAGTGGGAAAGAGTCCTTGATGACAACCTTTAAGTTATTGATTATAGCCCATTTACCATTTTTCCTAGCATCAGCCACCAAGATCCTAGATTGTTTAAGATTAGCAACTTGCAAGTTGGTCAAATCTTCATCAAGATATAACTTAGAAGGCAATGGGAAAAGCTTACATCTTTCTTTGAGAGCAAAAAGGCCGTCAACAATAGATTTAAATCAAATAATCAAAGCATAACCAACCCCAAACCAAGGTCTAAGACGATCCCTGAAAGAACCATGTATTCACCAAGGAAGGTACCAATAACCGCCATAGGATCATGTGACAATTATGGAAGCTCGCAGACTCTAAGATTGAGTTCTTTCAGTCTCTGTGACCTTTCTTTAGTGATTTTGGACTGTACTAGCACCTCGATACTATTAGGAAGAGGGAAACTATTGTTACTATTGATGCAAACCGATGCTCACGACTGAAGTTTCTTATTAATTTCTACAATGAGGTTATCATGGGTAGATAATGTATGCTTGGCCCTAAGTTAAGAAATATTAGATTCCTTGGCATTGGTTTGTGTAATATTGGTATTGATCAGGTGACATAGTTCAGTGTTTTCAATGACCAGACTAGAAACCGTAGCAGATAGATTAGAAACAAATATTTTCATGGCAGCACTGTCATTTTCAAGCCTCACCAGGCTTTGTGTTGTAAGTTACAAGAGGAGTAGAGCTGGCCTAATCCATTGGAGCGGTACCTAGGTTGCCATCGGTAAGAGAAGACAATGTGAGACTAGCAGCATAGAGCAAAGCAATAACCACAACCACCCGGAGCATAGAACAATAGAAACTAGGAAAACAACCACAAAGAGCAAAAACAACACAGTGATAGTAGGACTAGGAACAACATGATTGTCCAATAGAACCAACACGAACGGGGGCACACAATCCTACAGGATTAGGAAAACCTCATAGTGTGAAAACAAAGGACGTGGGAAGGAGAAGTTGAAGGTCGTTGGCAGGAACACTAGATGGTCACGACAAGCAATGAACACAGACAAGTTCAACGATAGGGAAAGACGAGATGAGGAGCAATGGAATGAGAGAAAACAAGCCAACAAGCAGATGAAAGAGTGACTGACAAAGAGAAGAGCATGACAAGAATAGACAAACAAACGGACAATCATGAGAACAAGAAAAGGAAAAGGCACTAGTAAAGGGAGCTGAACACAAACGAAGATGAGCAAAGAGCACAAGGGGAGAGAGACATGAGGGTAATAGACAACCAAGCTGACAGCTTCATGCTAGCAAGATCGCCATGGACGATGACGGGGAGGTAGCAAACAGCAAAGGAGTTATCGATCGTAGGGTTACAAGTGAGAGTCATTGTGGGAAAATAATCATGAGGCTAAGAAGCATGCAGATTCATTATTAAGGCTAAGCAACATGGAGGCTAAGAAGCATGGTAGAATGGGGAGCTGGTGTAAATTGATTTGGAATAATATGAAAATGGAACAGAAATAGAATGTGGAATGGACACGAGGGTGTACGAGGCATGCTATAAAATGGCATAAAATAGGGTGTAAATGGCTGTCATCAGCTATATTTACAAAAAAGTCAAAGTACCATTTGTCAAACCTATAGACAAGTTTATGTTACAAATAACAAAGGTCAGTAATACTTGCAGAATTATTATTGTAAATTTAATTCAGATTGTGGGGTGTTAATCTTCATTCATGTTGTGAAAAAGATATCATAGATCTATAATCAGTTGGAACCATTGTACTTTGTTGAAATTTTCTTAGAGTGGGTGCTCTAAAAATCTCTATGTTGATGAGTTGGTGCTCATACAAGGGGGTTTGGCGATTCCTTGTGTTGATTCCCTAAACATTGTGACTTTTCAATTGTGAGGCTGGATTAGGAAGGTAGATCCTAGATGCATTTATCACCAAGGTTTTTTCCCATCCTAAGTTTCCATATCAAATTTTGTGCATTCTATCTTCTTGTAGTCACTTTGCTTTCTTGTTGAAGCTATAGTTATTTCAAGGTTTTAGTTAAAATCATAAAAATTCTAATTGCATTCAAGTATTTAAAAGAATTGGAAATTTAGTCTACTACCGATTCACCTCCTCCCTACCCTGCAGTAGTAGAGTTATGTTCTTCACTCTATCTACTACAACAAAGAAACAATTCTTACCTTGAACTAATGGAATATCAATGATAAAATCTATAGAAATACTCTTTCATTTCTTATGCAGTATTGGTAAGGGTTAGCATAGGATTGTTAAAAATTAAATTCTCTATCTTGTTTTGTTTACAAACTAGGCACACTCTTAAATTCTTAAGAATATCATCTTTAAATCACTTCCATGGAAATATTTCCCAAGTTTCTCTATATGGATTGAAATATCTAGAGCGATCCAATAAAGGTGTATCATTGACTACCCGCAAAAAAAGTTCTTACATTTTTTACTTTGGGACAAGATAAACTCTACCCTTATAAAGGATGAGCTTTTTATCTATCATCTTGCAACCTTCCTTCCATGATGTTTTCAGAATGGAATCATTTGCGTATTCTACAAAAATATTAGTTTCCTTATCAACTAAAATATTAGACACCGCCTTAGTGCACTTATCACTTTAACACTCTCTACCTTTGTTGCACATAATTTATTACACATTGGAGGGTGATCCATCTCTAGTGGACATGTGATACTACACCATATGGGTGATAAGTTGACTCCTGATTATCATGTAATGAGACAATCACATTTTTCATTATCTTATTCACTCCTTTGTACTCACACATTTTGGGCTTCCTTAACAAAGAATCTACTACAATGTTCTTAATGTCTTCAAGGTCAACGTTATAGACCTAGAGTTTACTTATCCATGTTTGTTGTCTTTCATTTAAGTCCTTTGAACTAAGAAAGTACTTAAAGCCATTGTGATCGTTTTCACCATGAATTTGCAATGCGTTAGATACTATTTGAAATTTTCCAATGTGTGCATGATGACCAACATCTCTCGTCATAGATTTCTTCGCTAAATATTTTGTAAGCAACTATAACCACAACTTACAAAATGGTAACTTTAGGCAACGGTATAGTGAGATAAATCTCTCCTCTTAGCAGTAGGGGAGGCTCCCTTCTCACTGCAGGTGGCTACAACAAAGATCTAATGGGAATTAACACATGGGTGGTTCATAGGAACAATTCCTCTTCTTTCAGGAATGTTCTTATACTAACAACTATTTGCAATTTAATAAAAGGAATCTACTGCTACGGTAATACCACTGGCTTAAGAGTCTACGTAAGAACAACCTTAAGATAGTAGTTATAACTTAACTTGTGTGATTGATTGCAAGAACCCAAAGTCTTCTACAATAAATCTTCTTGAAACAAAAGGACAAACAACTAACAAAGCTCAAAGCCTTTGCTCAACTTATTCAGATATGAAATAATATACGAAGAAGTAAAGCTCAAAGTCTTTAGATCTTAGTACTTGCAGCCACTATCAAACTATATTAATCTTGTTTATGAAAGCTCAAAGTCTTTCAAGAACAATACCAAATACTGAAATTCGTCACAAAGAAAGAAGTAACAAAGACGAATTAATCAATGCAAAGTAAGAGACAAAGATTAATTCCAAGTATCACAACACAAAGTTTTGGATAAAACTTGTTTCCTTATTTACTTCCACGATTTGCAACAAGAAATACAAAACCTTCAATTCACAAGCTCAACCTTCTCCTATAAAGCAAAAAATGATTATTTACAATGAGCTCTCCTTTATATAGGAATAACAAAGAGAGAAAAGTGGAGGAAAAAGTGGAACAACTTCAACCACCTTGACTTATCTCTAACAAACTACTTTGACTTTATTCAAAGCTACATGCCTAAAGCAATTGCAACTTAACTCCATGAGTTGGTTGTACAAGTGCATGTTATCCTATACTTACAACATAGATGCTCTTTACATGTAGCTTTCCTACTGCTATTCTACTTAAAGCATATGAAAAGTTGGAATATTCACAGAGCCTCAACCATCTTAGCAGATTTCTCCAGTGAGTTATGCACAACTTCAATATCGGGCTCACCGGTGTACTCAGCAACTATTATGATCTTTCGATATGTACTGGCTACCTCTGAATTTTCTTGATAGAAAATTCATTTTTTCTCTATAGTTCATGTAGTGAACACTTCTACCTTGAAAATGTATTCATTATACTAAGATTGAAATCATTCGCTTCAACCTGTAAGCGAATTGCTTTAGTGAACCTTGTAATAATATTCTCTTCTTTCTTGAGTTCTCTATTCTCAATAATAACTCCACATGACAGCTTCTTGTAGAATTCGTTGATCATTTATTCGTGCTCACAAATCTTCATTACTGCTGCCTTCGCGTCTTCGATGATTTGTTGCACAACTTGTTCCTTGTTAATCATCAAATCCTTGTAATCATGATACATCTCAACACATGAGCTGACTTTATAATTACATAAACCATCCAAATCAAACTGCATCATACTCTTCCAAGCACCAATGTCCCCATCGAGCAACTCTAATTGTTGGTTAAGTGACCTTTGAATATCAGTTAATCAAGCAACAACTTCCTTTCCTTTCCTCAACATGTTGTAGATGTCTTGTATGAACTGAAAACCCTATGATTCAATTCTGGTAGCCCAATCATCTGCAACTTGTTTCTTTCTTTAGATCATTTTAGTACAAGTATCTAGAATAGATTCAGTATATGAGGAAGACTTCTTCATTTCTTCAATGATTCCTAGGAGACGTGCATTCTCCTCCTTGAGTTTGCTCTTCTTATCCCAGAGTTCATCATTCTTCCAAGCTAAGAAGTTAACGGCCTTATGTGCATCTTGTTGATAAATCAGCCTGGTTTGTTTACCAAGTTCAACTCTTGTAATTCTATAATCAGTAGGCTGCATGTCTTTAGTAGATTTATTCACAAGTGGTTCAACTACTTCAACATACTTATGTGATTTTCATCAACCACAACTTGAGAAACTCTCTTGACTTTCTTATTCTTTGAAACCCTTCGCCTGATCACTTGCTCGTTAGACTCCTCAATTGGGATTTCTTCTTTCTTTCTCTTCTGAGTGACAGTGCTCAACCGTGGGGGAAGGTTGAAAAAAGATGTATTGGCTGGAGTAAAAGGCACCATAGTTAACTCTGGATTGCCTTGCATGATAGTAGTACTATAGTGGGTGCCTCAGTTTGAATGGCTATAGGAGTAGGAATGTTATGTGTAACTTAGCCATAAATTGCTCAAACTGAGCTGAAGCCGGCTCAAGTAACGTTGTAAACTGACTAGTGGCTGAAGGAATTGACAAGGAATATGTATCAAAAACCCTCTCGTAGTCATATTGATCACCTCCTGTTTCTAATGTAGGTGCAGCTGAGGACACAGGCAATGTTGGAGTTATGGTCACAGGATCCTCAAGAGATGGATGCTTAGTGGAAAATGCATCCATAGCCATACCCAAGGGTGAATTGTGAGATTCATTTGATACTAGTGTAGAATCTAGAAGAGAAGTTGCAGCAAGAACCTCAAGAGGACAAGGAACCAATGGTGATGGCTCATTTGACTTCCTAGTGTCATCATCATTTGAGTCAATTTGGATTGATTGAGTTTCAATCCTTTAAACCTCAAGTACTCTCGAGTCCTTCCCTCCTTTGATAAATACCTTGGGCAAACTCTGAATAGGAGGTTCAAATGTTGATGATGATGTCCCATCTTTACCTTTACCTATAATCTCGGATCTCAACCCAATCGGATCAGCGGGATCAAAAAAGCCTTTCCCAAGCTTTCTCTTGATGCACTTGAGACCCCTTCTTTTCATCCAAGTGTTGGTATTAGCAAGGGGTCCATGATAATCCCATAATCTGAGAACGTCTTCATGCAAGGGATCCATGATAAGTTTTTTGATGCAAAAACAAAAGTTTTGGACAAGGTATGGATAGAGAAAATGAATGAAATGATTAAGAATGGAAATGAACAAATGGGTCAAGCTCAGAATGGCTCAAATATGAGTAAAATAGCCAAAAATAGGTTTTTTGGAGTGAATTGCATGTGCAACCAGCAAGCTTGGAATTAAGTGAACAAAGGAAAAAATGAGTAACACATTGAGCTTAGCACGTTTTAATAAGTGCAAAATGTGACACTCTATCCGGTAAACATTTGGGAGAAACTTCAACCATAGGGCAGCCATATGGAGGTACATAGAATGCATGATGGTGGTGTTTAAACTTGTATTTGCATGTGAGGGAAAAAAATAAATTTGCCTTTCTTTTAAGAATGGGATTTAGCACCCGACTGCATATGCAAGTAAAATGAAACCTTGCACATGCAACTTGAAGAAGAAGACGGAAGATAGAAGGAACAACTTCATGTACATAAAAGAGATGCAAATCTGAAAATGGAAATGATTAAGATTTGCAAGAACAAACAAAGCAAATATATACTAATGCCTCAAGGAAAGTAACAAAGGAATTTTACCTCAACTCCACCAAAAATGAGAAAAAAAGTCTTTATCCAAAGCTTGATCAAATCTGAAATGAATGATTTTGCACCCGACTGCATATGCAAGTAAAATGAAACCTTGCACATGCAACTTGGAGAAGAAGACGGAAGATAGAAGGAACAACTTCATGTACATAAAAGAGATGCAAATCTGAAAATGGAAATGATTAAGATTTGCAAGAACAAACAAAGCAAATATATACTAATGCCTCAAGGAAAGTAACAAAGGAATTTTACCTCAACTCCACCAAGAATGAGAAAGAAAGTCTTTATCCAAAGCTTGATCAAATCTGAAATAAATTAAAGACATTCAAGATTTTAGATTTGTCCAAAGCCAAAGACTTAAATAGATTTTGACATCCAAACGACATGGTTCGAATTTGGACATGTGGAGATGGTTAGAGAAATACAATGCCCAAAAAGTGGATCAAACTTTGACCTAGCAACTCCATATGCAAGAGCATGTAAAAATGGTACCTAGGGCAAGAGATTAACTTGTTAAAATGATGAAAAACACGTTTGAAATGATAATACTTACCCTAGAAAGCTTCTATAAGGGATTCAATGCAAAAACGCCTTTAATGCAAGGTATTTTGGTGAAAATCATGCCCAAAACGAGCTATTTTTTGCAAAATGCATATGTGCAAAGCATATGCAAAAACCTTCAAAAATTGCCACTTTTTCTCTTAGAGGGAAATTGCAGACTTTAAATGCCTTTTAGGGAGGCACTAACATATCACAAACATATGCATTTCTTCTAAAACCGTCGTCTGGAAAGGATGAGGCATTTTAAAGCCAAAACGCATTTCATAGAAGTCATAAGATATTTGAAAATGCATGCATTTCTTTAGAAAATTGCCACTTCTCTCTTGATAAAGAAAAACATTTTTTAGAAGGGCAAAAAATGTAATAATATGCCCAAAAACTTCTCCAAAAGGCGCTGAAGGTTTTAACGCAATTCTTGAGTGCAAATACATGCACCAAAATGCATGTATTAACAAAATAAATTGCCACTTACAGCCTTCAAGGGAAAAACACACTTTTTAATGGACAAACGCATATACAACTAAACATGTTATATCACCCAAAATCAGCACCACAAACTTTCTTAAGTTCATAACGCATTTTTGAAAAGTTTTTGCATGTTTTGATATATGTGTAATCTCTTGGAAAATCACCACCAAGAATGAATAGAGAAGCTAAGTTATTAAAGACAGGGAATTTGGGGCCCTTTTCATGTATTCAAAATCATTGCAAAAGCTACAAAAATCGTCACTTACAATGAACTAACATTTGGACTTTTAAGAACAAGCTTATTTAAAACATGCAATAAGGCCCAAAATTGCCACTTTGCATTAAGTTAGTGGGAACAATGTATTCTTTAATCAACAACATATGCATTTGGGTCCAAAATCGCAATTTTTACTTGATGTGGATGAAGAACTCATTTTACATTTACATTTACAAGTTATTATGACATGCAAACGTATTTCAAAAGCCCAATTAAATGGTGATTTAAAAGTACATATGTATTTGATTATTAAAAATGAACTTCTAAGACATAACATGTGTAATTGTATTTAAAAAGCACACTTTTAATGATGCTGGAACTTTAAAATTTATTGGGAGTAGATTTTCATGAAGTATTTTGCATATGGATGTATGCAATATGAGATAAAAATCCCACTTATATGCACTCAAGTTGTCTCATGTATTTATATTTAATATCTTGTTATAGTATTTATTATTTTAATAAAGTAACATGAAAAATAGTCTAGAAATAGGCTATTTTCATAAAACATAAAAAACTATGGTAAAATCAACTCAAAATGAGTTGAAATTTTAAAATGGACCACGAATTCCACTTTAAATATTAACTATAATTTTATATAGTGCAATTGCCAACAAAAAGCCCACTTTTATGAGGTTTTTAATAAAACTATGCATTTGACTTGAAAAACTCCACTTTTTCCCATATAACTTGAGCTAGACAACTCCAATTTGGCCCTAACTTAGCTCGAATCAAGCGGAATTCCAACAGCTATTCACCTAAAGAAGAAAAAAAGACCAAAAACTATTCACAACATAAAGAAAAATATAGAAAAGACGTAATAGTTCACCAAAAAATGAGTGTTTGCGGTGCGAGAAGGAAAACTCTTATCAAAAAACAATTGGGGATAATCTCGACGGAAAACCTTCAAAAGAACACATAGAAGCCTACATAACGAACAATTTGGAGATAACGAATTTTTTTCATGATGCTTCATCAATGCGTTAAAACAAAGAGGATGTGCCTACAAATCCATGAGAAAATTGCATACGGTTGCTGTCATGTCCCCAATTATTGCCCTTCCTTAGTGACAACATTTCTAGCAAGGTTGGTCTATTATCTGGTTCCCATAGGCTAGCAAAGCATAGAGGGAACCAACCCAGGGGCTTTGAGAGTCATGCATGAGCTTCCCAAGTAGTTTGGAGCAGTAGACAACAGTTTCCTACAATTTAGGAGGGATTCCTAATTTGTAGGGATTGACTAGGAGTGGTCTAGGAGACATTTGGAGACCTCGGCGAACGTTTTGGAGACTTAGAGTGCATCTCCTATTTTTTAGGAGGAACTCCCAGTTCAGTGACAGTTCTCTCAGAGGTGCACACAGTAGGGGAGAGTCATTGGGACTCAATTTTGGTTGATTGGGGCAATCTCCTACTTTTTAGGAGCATCCCTAGATTTTAGGGATGGACTGTCAGTTGACCCATCTTGTTCGGCATCAGTCGCAGACAGGTGACAAGGTCAGATTCATGTTTGATTGGTCATTTTGGGCCTTTTGGGACCATTTGAGAAATATTTTAATATATTTAAATATTTCCTAAGTTGGTGATTAAATAAATTAAAATAAGGTTAATAATATAACCATTTTGGAGTAATAAGGGGATTTTGGCTTCAGTTGATCAGGTACACGTATGTGTTATAGCTCGTTGGAAAGGTCTCGAATTATTATACATTATTTTTACTATTTGTAGACTTTTTGGTGCCTTCAACTATGAAATTTTAATAAAGTAATGTTTTTCCTATAGCATGGACGACTTTAATTGGGAAAATGTTATTTTATTATATTTTATTTAAAGGGCAAAGTGTAATTTCCCTTTAGGGTTCAATTTACAATTGGAAGGGGATATAAGGAGATGGAGACCTAATTTCTTATTATCTTTTGCATATTGAAAAACTTGTTTTTGTGAATTGGCTCTGAGAGAGCAATTCTTCATCTGGGATGCAAACCCCAGGTTCTGGATTGGCTGGGACGTAGCCCTCAGCAGTTATTGGCATTGGATTCTTCAGACAGTGTGCGTTGCTATCAGGGATAGAGTACACCATTCTTTATTGTGGATTCAAGTTGTAGATTTATGGTTTTAGCATTACAGATTGATTCTTTTAGCTGGGACGTGAGTCCTTGTAGTCCTACGACTGCCATTTGCAGCAGTTTGGCATCATTGTTGGATGTAAGCTCCTTGGAACTACATTGATTTATTATTTGGCTTTATAAATCAGAAATCTGCCTGGTACAATTTATAGCAATTCTGATTTGGCTCTATGTTCTTATTTATTTTCAGTCTCCTCTCATGTTTATTGTTCATTATTTATTACTATTGTGAAAACTATCAAAAAACACAAAACAAAACAAAACCTTCTGCAACTTCTGTCTATTCTCAAAGACCATCAAAGAAATCACAGGAAAATATAGTATATTAATTTAAAAACTACAGCAGATCAGCAAGGGCATCTATGAGGGATCTTTCAGTTGCCTCAATTTTATGATGTCAAAATTGAGGATAACAAGATTGAGAAAAAAAATCTACTTCGAGTTTGTAGCTCTCAAATGATAACAAGCCATGGATTGGCAAATCTAGAACCTAGAATTGTTTTAACTATAAAAAATTAAGAGTAATTTTCACTATGGCCAAGATGCTTGGATAACCCGTTTTCAAATCCATGCATGAGCTATCCACTTATTTAATCCATCAAAAGTAGAATGGATCAACTTCCCTAGGGTATGCTGCAAATATTTCTTGTGATCATTTGTTTGGGGTCTTTGTTTGGTTCTAGGTCCATTCCTCATCTTTTTCAATTTAATGAAATTTACGAAAGAAATTCTTGTATGAATCTCGACAAAAAAAGCCCTATACTAAGCATAATAGGCAATTATATCATTTGTCATCAGATTTTGCATTTCCACTCCAAGTGTTTTTCTTCTCTAAATAAGAAAGTAGGTTGGAAAGGTTTAGCAATGGAACCACAAATGTTCCTCTCTTTGTTGTTATTGTTATTATTTGTTGAAGAGATCCCTTACCATTCTGATTTTGAGTAGGCCTAGCGATATTCACATTCTAAATTGTTTGTATCAACTGAACCATCATATTTATTTTATCTGATGCTGCCATTGTATGAGGGAATTAAACTGTGCGTATTTGTCACAGCTCTTTTATCTCTGCCCCCCATCACATACTCTTATGACATTAGAACATGATTGTTTTTTTTCGGACTCTGAGGTTCTGTAGACTGGTCTTCTCTTCTCTCTTATAACATAGATATTCTGTATCACTTATAAGGTGTTCTCTGCATCAAACTATTAGCTTTCCTACGGCCTAGCAATCCTGAATTAGATTTCTTGCAATTTCATAGTGACTAAAAGCATGAAAACCTTAGCACCTTTTGATTACCAAGATACTAACGTGGGCAAAGTGAGAACATACATTATAAAAGATTAGAATAACCATGCAGTAATATGCTTCTTGGCACCCAGCCACACAACTTAATATTGCAAACTATTACAACATCTAGAACTTAACATATATTTCTTCTAGTGGCAAGCCTGCCAAATTAATTACAAGCTATAGCTAAAATGATTGAACTGGTTTTAGCGGCAACAAAGTCCAAGTCTAGTAGAGAACTGCATGGATTAACATTAATAATACTGAAAATTTAATTGATTCACTAGTGTCGTGGTTGCATAGCCTTCCTAAGTTATAAAACTAAAATCCACTACTAATCTTGTATATAATATTTTTTCTATAAGTAAACTACACAAAAATATGAGGCAGTCATTAACCAACTAAAGTTAAACTCCTGTAATTACCAACAGAAACAATATACATAAAACCTCCAATATTCAACTGTTCAACAGATCTAAGTTATAAAATTACAAACACCCAAGATGTAAGACAGCCTTGGAGTGGAAGGAATCAATAAATTGAGTGCAATAGACTTCAGACATGAATAACACCTTACATATGATACAGGAGAATAAAATGCCAATTTGTATAGCCAAAAGATAATAATAGCAGCTAAGTTAGTAGTATTTGGAAGCTGTCATTAGGAATAATATGGTATGACAGCTTCAAGAAATGTAATCAAAATTCAAAATACAAATTTCTTCATTCCCTTTGAATAAGTGTGGCCTCCTTTACAAATAATATATCAAGATCAAACATTAAATTTATATAGCAATTGTTAATTTTTATTTTTAAGAACAATCAATGCTTATGAAAAGGTAATGCCTTCCATATGTTAAAATACAAATAACTAGTGTAATCAATATTTTATGAAGATATGAAAATATAACTTAGACTAGTATGGAATATTGTAAGAGCCCCCCCTCCCCATGTCAAATTTTTCGATTTTTTTTCCAAATAAGCTTTAATAATAAGAGCATAGACTGCTATTATCCTGCTGTTCTTAAAATGATAGATATTGTTCAAAACAATTGACTTTAAATAAAAGTTTCCTAGTTTATGCATCTTAAGACAAACATGTCCATTAGACAACTTGCATAACCTCATGATCATATTCTTTAAATAGCTCAGTACAAGATGAATCGTCAATCTCTGATCCAACAGAAATATAAGTGGACAAGTCTGTAATTAAACAGCGATTGTCTGCTACAAGCATGAAATGCATAAAACCAACCTCATAACCTCATCCTAATCACGCCTAAAAAGACACCAAACAGAAAAAATATCTCCAACTCGATATATCACTTCTAAAATGGGTGGAAGTTGATTCCAACACAGGACTGGAAACTACCAGTAGGACACTGTAACCTTTAGATTTATTGATTCAAAACTAGAACACTTCGGTAGCTATTTCTCTCAAAGACAATCATTCACAACTAACCTTTAACATATAAAATAGTTAATATTAGCAATCCCAACTTGATATACCTTCAGAGTGAAGGATAATATGACTGCTGCAGGACTGAACTGAAACAAAGGGGTTTCTGTTGTGTACAGGACAGTAATTATTCATGAGCAATAAGCCCCAAAACCCAAGACAGCATTTCCCAAACTACCTCAATGGGGGGAACACTCAAATCTTGATCATAATATCATTCTATTGCCTTCAAAATGGTGAAACAAGTCTCAAATATGATCGTCTGTCAATCCCAACCAATGGTGGCAGATGAAAACAGAGGCAATCAGCCCATGGAAATTAACCAACACCTTGAACCCTCAATGGAACAGCTTGAAAAAGGTTGACAGACCCTCCTAAATATTGGACGTTCAGCAATGACCAACTGAATTCTTCAGAAACAAGGTATTTGAGCTATGAATTATCATGTCAATCTTGAAGGGAGCTCTAGAAAGGTGCAACAGCACTCACAAAATTGTTTAAGCTGCAATAATCCTGAAAACCCAACCTTAATTTAGTCAACTAGCTGTCGAGAGGATAACCCAATTTACCTTTTTGTTTTTGACCACTCTAATACTGGTTTCTATAGCAAACATGAAGTTACAACCTCCCTTCGGAAAGGGTACAAACAACTCCAATCCCTGAAAGAAACAACATAAAACATATCAAAAAAAACTTCCAAAATCAGCCAACGAAAACCATTAACTGCAACCCAAACATGAAAATCTTCATAAACCTTAGAATACTAAATTCCAATAGAATCAGTGTGCCTCCAAAGTGAAACACTGAAAACACCTAACCAGCAAAGATAGATTTTTCACCATTGAAACCAAAGGATGTTAAGGATTTTCGTCCTCAATCAATGTTGGAAAAACTTCTCTGTTTATTCCATCAACATCTTGTCATGTGTGCAAAGTGCAAACTTCCATAGCGAAAAAACCGAGACAAAAATCCTTTATATAGAGTTAGAGGGAATTAGGGCAATTTAGATTTCAAATAATTTATTTTCCCTTCATAAAGGCCCTTTAACATTTTCAAAATAACATAAGTCCCATTTTCTTCCTTTTCCCTAAGCGTCCAACTTGGGACATTACTGAATATTAAACTGTTATTTAAAAACTTCAGTGCAAAAACTATTGCAAACCACTTTGCGGAAAGCATTGCCAGGGCATTGAAATTGAAACAAGACATACCAAGAAGCAACAAATGCTGTAGAATGATGTTCGGTCCCAAAATGGGAACTTACTAAAAATAAAATTGTTCTCTAATAAGTGTGGAGAACAACCTAGAAGACCCAAAATGTTACAAAGAGCATCACCGCAAACTTGAAAGCCAATATAATTGCAAACCACCACTGTATGCAGAGAAAAACCTAAACTAAACTCTCCAAGAATGCTAGAACTTTCTCAAAAACCTTGAAAATTGGCCAAGACTCATAATATTATGGGATAAAAATGGGGATTACAGATGAAATTTAATTAAGTGACACAGTCAACAAAAATAGAGTATTAAAAGGTGCATTGGCCAATACAAAATGAGGTCAAAACCAAATATATCTTATTTTGAAATCACCCAACTTGAATTCACACTATAATTTCATAGCAAACAAAAATTTGGAAACCACTAAAATTTGAAACATCACAAATCAACCAAACCAATTGAAATGGGAAATCTTTTGTGACTGCAAAATCTTTTGCAACCTTATAGCTCACTCACGAACCCTAGAAGGAAATACTCACATGAATGGTAGGGTATTTATCCTCAAATCTATTTTCCAAAATTGGATGTTCTCCCTCCTAATTTGCCCTAGAATCACAATTGCAACAAATTAGGGTTAGGGTTACATCTTACCAAAAAAATCTCAATAGTACAATCTCATATTTGGATTCTGTAATGACAACATGAAAGAAACATATGCAATATACATGTACATTATTGTACTTGGGGACATCATTCCCAAGTCCCTAGTTGTACTGCCCGTTAGCCACTAGTCAACCACAAATCGCCGCATGAGGCTCAACCTCCCGAGGGATGATTAGAGGCCTAGCTCCACTATATTTTGATATTTGTACTTGTTTTATATCATGCTACTCTATTTAGTATGTTACTTCTTAATAGTCTTATACATCTTTTCATAACTAGCATTTAAGTACCATATGTATTGTATATTATATATACATCACCTCCTACTACCCCTTGTCATCGTCCCCCCACCATCCTCAAATTTTGGCTCCTTTGTCCCCTCCTCCCGAAAACTTGTACCTCCATTCTAGCTTCCACTCATCCCTGATGATAGTGTAACTATGATGTACATCTAGATATCTAATCATTAGGGTTACGTAAACCATATTAGAAACTTAGCTTAGGAACATTTTGGCATAGAGACATGTTGTGTCCTCACGAAGCCATTTCTACACCAAGCCTAAGACAGACATCTATCGTGTCTCTCTTTCACAGTGTCTTGCACCTATTGTCCCCAACCGTATTGTGCCTCCCTATAGACAATTGCCACCTTGTGGAATCAAACGAAGGTTATAAGGAATGACTTGACTTGGTAAGTGTCCTCTTGTCCTAGGCTGCAATGGTCCTACTAGGATGACCTTCCTCACAAGCCCCTCACAACTCTTTTTGTACACCTTAGGCCCTTTCCCTTTCAAAGTGGTTTTAAGCAATATGCATAACTAGTCTCTATTGTCATCTTGTGAATTCGAGTGGAGGTTGTAAGGGGTTACTTGACTTTGTAAGTGCCTTCTTTGTCCTAGGCCACAAAGGTCCTATACTAGGATGGCCTTCTTATGAACCCCTTATCACCTGTCTCTTGCACCTTAGGTCCTTACGAGATGGATTGCAAACAATCAAGAACATCTTATATTCAACTATGAGCATTCATTTAAGCATCATCTATCATTCATATGCACATTCATAAACCACGATTACTTGTAATAAGGAAGGATGTTGAAGATGGTTGATCTAAGGATAATTTCTTAAATATAAATGTTGATCAATCCCTGTGAATCTACCCTAATCCTTTTGTGGCTCTTCATGCTGATTCCTTAGACAATCCACAATGATTATATTTGCTAATGCAAGACACTATTGAATGTATTGATTGTTGGATGATTTGTTCGTGCCTTATACTTTGATCTACCATTTAATGAGTACCTATTGTTGATTGATTACTAATTATTTATACCTTGATTCACAGAACAAGTACCCTTTCAGTTCTTGGAATGAATTCTCCTTTTTACCTTATTGGTGGAAGGGTTGCCACCTTTCACAAGGATTGAGTCATCACTTTTCATTGTTGCCTTTGAGGATAATATATTATTCCCCAAATTGGTCGCCCTTGGATGTCCTCATCAAATGAAACCTTCTCGCTTTATATCTTCCAATGTGGGGGAGTCACACCTCTTCATCATGTTTTCCTCTCTCCAAGAGACATAACACTTCATAATTACAACCTGTTGAAAGAGTCGCGACTATTCAACGTTTCTAACCTTCGAAAAAATCATACCACGGCATAATTATCCCATTTTAAAAGAGTCACAACCCTTTCAAGAGTCACAACCCTTCATAATTACAACCCTTTGAAAGAGTCACTTCCTTATTTTCTTCACATCCCTTTCTTCTTCAATTAATCATTCTTTAATTCCTACAATCTCATGTTTCTTCCTTCCTCCATATCCCCTTTCAAATGAGCTCTCCTCACTTTTATATCTTTTGTTGAGGGAGTCATACTTCTTCATTATGTATCTCTTGACCTTCCATTAGCTTGATTAAGTTGTAATTCTATTAAATTCTATTTATTACTATTTTATTTATTTATTATTTATTATTAAATCTTAGTTCACAAAGGCAATATTACACAAAAGTGTATTCTTTCTCAAGCAAAAAGGTGAACACGTGTTCAATCTCAAGAAAAACGGGGGTTGGCTTCATTAATTGGTAAACTTCTCCAATTCTCAACTCCTTAAATATGATCTTAAGGGAATATATTATTACTTTTCCGTTTTTCCTCCCAAGCTTCAATTTTCAAAATTTTCTAGAAAGTATTTTAATTAACTTTAGTTCTAGACTATAGTAATACATAAGTTGTCTTTTTATGAATACGACAAAGTTAATTTTGGGACAATTTAAGTTAAAGCTTCTCAATATCCTATGGGAAATTAAATAATAAGCAAAAGTTCTCTCAACGACTTGTGCTTGGAAAGTGTACATGTCAATTTGTCTTATGTTAATGTCATTCATGATTATGCAAGTCTTGTGCACATTCCATACAAATGCTATAACCCTTAACATTCTATAAAGCACTAAAAATTTCAATAAATTCAAGTAGTTGCAGCATACATGAAACCCAATTGTCTTTAATTTGTACAAACATGGTTGTAGAAAAATTATATATCAGTTTGTGTTTTCATTATTTATCTTTATATTATCTCTTATGGAGTTGAAATAAATGAGGATGACAAATCATATAAATAAGTTATCCCTTGCTTTTAGTTGTTAGAACTCTTGATGGCTTTAGAACAAGAACACTAATATCATCTATTTCTTCTGGTATTAGTCAAATATCATTTTACAATTATACCATCTTTTTGTGCATCTAGCTTCCCTGTAGAAAACATAGGAATTGAAGACAATTGAACTATAGTGGATAGTTGGAATAAAAAATATTCTCATCTATGTGATGAACAAAATTCATGTTGTGAAGAAAAAGAAAATGTTTAATTCAAATGAAACTTTAGTAAATATTAAATATATAAAGAAAAGAAAAATGATGCGCTAAAGTGTACCCATCCATTTATTCTATTTAAAATTCGTACTTGTGTACGTTCCTCTTCCATTTTCTCATAATTCCGAGCAATGCTTTCTGGAATTGTGGGTTTTGTGACCCTCACACTAATGATCTCAATGCCAGGGGCATAACGTAGACAATCATCCTGAATTGCTTCTTTCATTTTCTCATCAATCTGCATAGATTGTAATACAAGTGTCACAAATGTTCTACTCCAACATTGAATTCTGATTGAAATGCATGGTATTCATATAAAAGGAGTTTTATGTGGAAGGAATTGTATTCAAAGTTAGAACTTGCCTGGTCAAACAAGTCTGTATAGACTTCCTGTAAAGAATGTGCACTGCAAAATTGATTAATTTCATGATGAATTTTGTCATATATCCAAGTCTTGTCATATTTCAAACCATAATTTCTTACTGTGTCATATACATATTCCTTTCGAAGACGGTTCACTACCTGCATAAATTGGAGTGATTTTTTTAAATGGAGAAATAAAGAAATGGGACTAGTTAATAATGATATGAAATTATTACAAAGGGAGAAAATAAGCCAATCGATGCTAATTGAACACCATTTCCTATGTGTTAAGTAAATAGCTGAAAATTTAATTATAAGAACCCAGATTGGGTACTTGTCTATGATACAAAGTTCTGCGTTGATTTCTGCTATGTTATTGGAATAACTGATCTCGGTCACATGGTAGATGCAAAAACCAAATACAATACATTAAAAATTAGATAATTTTGCACACCTCAATCTTCTCAAAGTATATCATTACTCCACCTTTTGTACCACACGGTATGTTTGTTACCTATCCACCAAAACAAAAGAGACTAATATAAGAAATAAAATTCTCAAATTTGAACTTTCAATATCAAACTAGGCTTCAAAGATAATACTTGAAAGTCCTTCAAGAATCTTAAACAATTCATAAACTCTTTTTATTTCATGCCAACCAAACATTTGTACCAAGTCTTTAAGTTTACCACCCTTTTGGATGACAAGTTGAAGATGTTGGGGATTAGGAGAAATTTTCAAAAAGAAAACAATACAAAATGATAATATTGATGTAAATAATAATATTTGTACAAGCATGTTTAGGTATTCTGCTGTCCAACTTATAATCAGTTAACTCCATTCTAAACACATGTACTGGATTACACTTTCAATGTGTATAAATAACATTTTTGCACCTATCAACTGCCTTAAATGTCTGAATTTCTACAATAGTCTATTATGGACTACAATTCCAATATGAGCCTAACAATTATTAGGATACTATACCAATCGTGAGGATACTAGGGCAACACATGCTTCAACAATAAGATGCCATTTGAGGGGCTGAATTCTTTATTAATATGAATTCATCCTTATTTATTTAGTTTCTGCAAAAACAAATCATGAGATTGGATTCTTCGTCAATTTAATTTGATTTCATTTGTTTGGATTAATTAGTGAGGATCTGATTTCCTACAATATTCTATTAAGGACTATAATTCCATAATGAGCCTAATGATTACAAGGATATTGTACCAATCGTGGGGATACTAACACACCACATGCTTCAAGACTAAGATGCCATTTGAGGGGATATAGACTTGAATCTCCATCATGAAAATGCTATTAATTTTCCATTTGAACGCAACCCCTTTGATCAATTTGATTTTATCTTTATGATCATATTTCATTGCAACTATATGTATTGTATAAAAAATGAGACTATAAGAACAATATAGATTGCTTCTTGCTAATCTAAGAGATCAGCCTAGATCATAAGATGAAAGATGTCCTTTAATTAGATATATTTTCATTTCTTGAACTTGCCCGAAGCTTAAGTGTATAATTATTCAAATTTAAGTCATTTAGGTTCTCAAATAGGAGCCTACTGGAGGCTTAGAGGGTACTTGGGAGCATTTATTGTATGGTTTGCACCTATGCTCCACGGAGTTTCTGAGACGGGGATGTTTTAGGGGACGGGGACGAGTTCCCAGTACGGGACAAGTCAAAGCCAAAATTTGGGGGACGGGACCTTAGGGGACGCGACTAAAAACATAGGGGATTTTTTTATATAGAGGGACAAAATTCAAGTATGCATATCATAACATTGATAAACCATTCACCATAGACATTTTAGAAGATCAATACATGGAAAATTATCAAATGACAAATATTAAGTACCTCCATTATAACATATCACATACATACGTAGTAAAATCAAAATGCCTAAAGTCTCCAAGTATTATGCATGAAATCAGAATAGAATAAAGAGAAGTGCAACTAAAATAGTAAGTAGTAAATAGAAATACTAAATGCAATCTTTCCTCACTGCTGTTGCTGCTAGTGCTCTATGCTTTTTTCCCTCTTAGCAAGTACATCATATCTTAAAATGAGTAAAGAGTTAGTGTTTTAGTGTTTTAATGGACAAATATGGTTTGCGCGTTTTTATTATGTCTTTAAGACAACTACGGACCCGCACAAAAGGTGAAATTTACTATTTTGCCTTTACCCGACTAGCTGGAAAAAAGGGGACGGCTAGAAGTTTCGGGGACTGCTAGGGGACGGCTTTACTGCTGGTCGTCCCCAAGTTTCCTGCCCAAATTTTTTTGTCGTTTCAGGGACGTTTCCGAATTTGGCAAAACGGGGACAGCTTTGGGGATGGCAAAAATCCATCCTTGCGTCCCCGTTTTGTCCCTGGGACAAGTACAAGCCAAAAAGCATAGGGGATGCGTCCCCGTGGAACACTAGTTTGCACCATAGATGCAAAACTTTCCAAGTACTAGCCAAACTCATGAGTACTTGCAAGCCAGTTCACCAAGCGAACCACTCACCTAAAAACTTGCGGCAATTTTCTCAAAAAACTCGTGAGTAAATGAAAAATATAGCACTTTTTCCTTGAAACACTCTAGCAAATTCATATAATTTAGTTTTTCTTTCTTGTAGTTGAAGAAACATGATTTTCTTTGGTGATGATCTTCACTCACTTTTCTCATTTTTTGACCCTCTTTTATCATTGGGTTCTTCTCAAATCTAACACCTTGTGCAGGTTATCATTGCTGCCCCTCAAACCCATTAGGATCTCCACTCCCAAACTGCCACTACTTATTGGGATGGTCAACTGATCTACGACTGACCAAATGCTAAGTTCAAAGTATTAAAAAATAAATGGAAGAAAGAATTATATCAATAAAAACACTCACATGACATAGGTTGCAGAAATGGATACAAGGAAATTGTATTTTAACTCAGACACATTTTGAACTCAGCCTGCATTATCCTTCTTTAGATATACATTTTTTTGAATTTTCTAATAGAAAAGCCCACATTCACACTATAAAGCTATCAGTTTTCGTTTTACATACTCAAACCCCAGCTGTCACTTTTTATTTGATAATTAAGCTTTTGAAAGTGCTAACAAATGAAGCCCTTATCAATGGTGACAAAAAAAAAAAAACATCCTCCTGCTACAGGCTTTCCTAACTAAGTTTAGGAACCTCTGACATTGCCAAAGATGCTGATGGAATAACATGTTTTATATTTAGCAATGCCTCCATTCATTATCATAAGGCATTTATCCTCTTCAAGATCTCAACATTGATCCAATGCTTTTGAAACCCTTTTGGATTTGAAAAATAATACAATGGGTTTCACTTAATAGTGATCTTATTTATTTCTCTCTAGTCTATACGTTACTAGAACTACATGTTAAAAACCTTCTTTGATTAAGTGTTGTATTCAATAAATATTGGACTTTCTTATTCAATTCTCCACTCATTGATGGACTTATTCTATGTGGTTAATTATATGTTAAAGTTAAAACTCCCAATATCAAAAATATAACATGATAATTATTCCTCATAGTCATCAATCCATTTGGCTTTAGTTACTTGCAAAAATTTCCTTATATTATTTAAAGAAATCTTTCTTTTGAGCTATGGGATATTCTTTTGTTGGCAATTTGGCAAGGAGGACACATATGTTAGAAAGTAAAGTCCACCAAGATAACTAAGAGGGGGGGGTGAATCAATTATCCAATCATTAAAACGTTTATTTGCCTTATTAATCCTTAACCATGTGAACAATATAACCAGCAACCATAAGAAGATACACATATACAATAACACCAGATATGTTAACTAGGGAAACCCTTGATTAGAGGGAAAACCCCAGTGAAGTTGGTAGCCACAAAATGATGTACCAATATAAAAGTTCCTTGTAAGAGGATGGCCTCTATTAGGAGCCAATGAAATACATTTAGTACATATTAGTCCCTTTAGGAGACTTTGAATCCTTGTTAGGAGATTTCAACCCTATTAGGAGTTGTGGAAAGCAGATGGACCCAAAGTCCAAACAACTTCAGGAGCAAGACCACCGAACTCATTGTACAACTGATTTGTGTATTATTCCTTGCAAAATAATAGAAATGAATAATCTCAAACTCTTCTATCCACCAATCCTCTTTCAGATCTCAATACCAGATCTTCCAACTCGCATCCAATAATCCCTTGGATCACTCACATGCATTTATCAATTTCCCATATCACTTTTACAATTCGTAATCATACTTCATCCATAAGGAAAATAGCCTTCCTTTATACCACATCCTCAAAATAATTCCTTGAGTCGGCATTGAAGCTTTCTCAATTAATTATAATAGGACCTCATCAAGATAATACAATTCATTACGTCTTTTCGCAAATAGAAAATACTGTCCGCTCAGTCTTTACAACTTCTCACAAGTGTGACCTCTGACCTTGTACACTCACTGACATCATCATCAGGCTGTCTATTGTCACTATCTAACTTCGTTCATCACAATTCTGTCCATGTTAAGAGATACAATTCAAACATCAGAAACCACTCATCGGGTACTTTATCTACACACTATCCTCTGTAATTCTTTAATAACTTTCGCACATCTTTGACTCTCTGTACGCACACTTGCTCACTTCATCGGGACACAATGTAGAACATATCCTGAACTGCGCTCAACCTCATCATCAATACACAGTTTGTACGACCTTGTTCTCTGTTTGCTACTCTGTCAGTATGCACAAAAACAACACTATGTTGACATCAATGACAAACATAGTCATGAATACAACATGTCAATCATGCTAACCATCTCTGCAATGCTTAGAATACTCCCCCAAAGGAATACCATCAGCATTCATGCTAACAATCTCCCCATTTGGCATTGATGGCAACATAGATGAAAACATCTAAGGTCCAAGACTACCAAAGCGAACTTTGTTGTTGTTGTTGTTGCTCTCTTCTTTTCAAATTCTCTTCATCAATCAAATTTGAAACTCACAAGAACATGTTTATGTCTGTGCTTCCTCATTCTTAGGATCGGCATCAGTTGTTCACACTCTAACTCACAGGAACAACTCTCCATTCTTATCTATTTTACATGGATGGAAATCAATTGTTCACACTTCTTTCCCATCAATCACTCTCAATAGTACATCTCCCCCATTGTTACACATCTCCCTCATACTATCAAAAGATATCTTTCATGTACACTTTGTCCCCATTAGAGGATGTTTTTCATATACACTACTCCCCCATTGACATCAACGACAAAGGCTTCATTATGTCAATCGACTGCTCCAAGTTTTCAACCAGCTCAAGTGTCCAAAGACATTGTTCTATACCAACTACCAAGAGTCCTTGATGACTCCATTCATCACAGATACTCCCCCATACAAGAAGCATCAACATTCAGTCCAGATAAATAATAGTGCTCCGTACCACTAGACTGATGCACTCTTTGCATCATCTACTCAAAAGTAGGTAGGGGCATAACCTCAAGCATACCTCGTAGGTAATCAAATGTATCCTTAGGCAAAGGCTTCATATAGATATCTACAATCTGCTCTTTTGTACTAATATTCCAATAGGATTTCTTTCTCTACAAATTTCTGTCTCAAAACATGATACTAAATGGATATATGCATAGTCTTAGAATGCAACATAGGATTCTTAGACATACTTACTGTACTTGTCTTATAACAATGTATGATAACAGGTTATGAAATCTCTATTTGAATGTCCTTCAACATTTGCTTCATCCACATAAGCTGATTACAATTTTTGTTGCTGCTACATACTCTGCTTCTATTGTACTTTGTGAGATACAATCTTGTTTCTTGCTCAGTCAAGAAACCAATCTTCCTCCAAAAAAAAATGTTCCACTACTGGTGCTCTTTCTGTCATCCGTATTGCCTGCCCAATCCGCATCAGTATAGGGACACAAAGTAAAATCATTTGATCTGTCATACCACAAGCCCAAATCAGGTGTACCCTTCAAATATCTGAATATTCTCTTTACTGTTGCATAATGTTCTTCTCTAGGATCTGCTTGAAATCTTGCTACTATACCAACTGCATTTGCCTCTAGTGTGAGTCAGATATTGCAAACCTCCAATCATGGATTTGTACTTCTTTTGCTCAACTATAGGTGTCTCATCTTTGCTAGATAACTTGTGACCAATTATCATAGGTGTACCCACATGCTTACAACTTTCCAAGCCAAATTTTTACAACAAGTCTTTTGAATACTTAGTCTGTGGTAGAAAAATACCATCATCATTCTGCACAATCTGTAGACCTAAGAAATATTTCATCTGACCAATCATACCCATCTCAAATTCATTCTTCATCTCATCAACAAATTTGTCACTTGCTTCATCATTACCTCCAAAGTTTATGTCATCCACAAATATCACGATAACAACAATCCATTCTCAATTTCTTTCAAATACAAATTGTTATCTGTCATACCTTTAGCAAATCCCAACTTTGCCAAATACTTGTCCAATCTCGCATACCAAGTTCTAGGTGCTTTCTTTAGACCATAAAATGCTTTCTTCAATCTACATACTATGTCCTTTTCTTCTATCAAAGGAAATCCTTCAGGCTTCTCTATGTAGACTTCTTCAAGTTCTCCATTCAGAAATGTTGACTTTACATCCATCTGATACACTTTGAACTTCTTACTTGCTGCATAAGCCAAGAACATTCTTAAAGCTTCAATTCTGGCAACAGGGGCAAATGTCTCTTCATAATCTATACCTTTTTGCTATGAATATCCTTTGCATACAAATCTTTCTTTATTTCTCACAACCTCACCTTGTTCATTCATCTTGTTTCTGAAAACCCATTTAGTTCCTATAAAATTCTTGTCTTTAGGTTTAGGAACCAATTCCCATGTCTCATTCTTCACAATCTAATCTAGTTCTTCCTTCATTGCTTGAATCCAATGGTTATCCTTGCATGCCTCATTTGCACTTTTTGGTTCAACTTTAGAAATCAAACACAGGTCTTCATGTATTCTGTTTCTTGTCATAACTCCTTTTTCTTTGCTTCCAATAATCTGATTAGTAGGGTGATTCTTTGTCAAATTCCTGTTAGGTGTAGGCATTACTATTTCAACTCTTACTTCTTCTCAGGTTCAGAACTTGGTTCTTCTTTTGGTTCAACAACTTAAACATTATCCTACAAATCATTGTTAATCTCAAAGAAAACTTCAAAATTTTCTGTAAAAGGTTTAGGATTCTCTTCTTCATTCGAATTATAATCCAACATTCTTTCTTTAACTCCAAACTTTTCATCCACTTTTACATTTACGCACTCAATCTATAACAAGTTTAGGATTATCTTCTTCTTCATTAGAACTATAATCCAACATTCTTTCTTTAACTCCAAACTTTTCATCCACTTTTACATTTACGCACTCAATAATAGTCTTAGTTCTTTGATTAAAACATTCGTAAGCTTTTTTTTTCAATGAATAACCAAGGAACATACCTTCATTGGTTCTTGAATCAAACTTACCAATATCATCATCTCTCTTTATGTAACACTTCCAACAATTCTAAAATACTTTACTGTGGGTGCATGTCCAAACCATAATTCGTAAGGAGTCTTGTTTGTACCTTATCTAATCTACACTCTGTTCATTGTGTATACTATTGTGTTTAGTGCTTCTCTCCAAAATGTCTTGGATACATCATTCTCAAACATCATGGCTCTTGTTGCTTCTGTTACAAACCTATTTCTTCTTTCAGAAATCCCATTTTTCTCAAGGGTCTTAGGTGTTGATAGTTGTCTCTTGAGGCCATTTACTTCACAAACAATGTTAAATTCATTCGAGGTAAACTCTCCACCTTTATCTTATCCTAAACATTTTATCTTTACTCCAGATTCATTCTCAACTCTATTCTTGAACAACTTAAACTTTTCAAATGCCTCAAGCTTTTCTTTAAGAAATGCTATCCACATCATCCTAGTAAAATCATCAACAAAAATCATGAAGTACTTTTCACCGTAGAATCCTCTTGTTCTGGTAGGACCACTCAAATCTCTATGAACAATCTCCAATTTTGTTGTGGTAGTGAACTTCTTCCTAGGAAAGGAAACTTTCTTCTACTTAGCCATAACACCACCTTTGCACACAACATTAGTAGGTTTTACAATTTTAGGTAAATCTCTGACAGCAAATGTACTACTAGCCTTCACAATACTATCAAAATTTATATCACAAATCTTCTATGCCATAACCAATTGTTATCCACCTTTACAACCAAACATGTCATCTCTGTAAGGTTCAATTCAAAAACATTATCTTTGGATCTTGTACCAGTGCTAGTCAACTTACCATCCTTATCCTTGATAATGCATGTCTTCTCTGTGAATTGCAACTGATAACCTTTATCAACCAATTGTCCAACACTCAATAGGTTATGCTTTAATCCGTCAACAAAATAGACATCATCAATGTTAGTCTTTCCATCAAGAGTAATAGATCCTATTCCCTTGATATCACAAGCTACATTGTTACCAACTCTGACAATCCCTCCATCATGACTAGTCATATGATGCAAACAACCACTATCTATAATCCAACCAGATTTCTTTTCAACTTGCGAAACTAGGGCTTTCTCTTCTCTGACTTCTTTTCCAGGATTTTCTTCTTTTATAGCTACAAATCCTAATTCATCATCACTTTCGCTATGAACTGGTATGAACCATTGCACCAAAACCTTGAGGTGCTAGTGAAGGCCGCCCACCAAGATCATAATATCCCACCACGCTCCGCAATCTAGACTCTGGGCTGGATGTGCGCCCATATGGTGGGCCCTCCCTTGGCCGTATGAGCCTCACACGAACACTGCAATGCTGACGTTGCCACCCGCTCTGAGACTCGAACCTAGGTGGAGGCTCTAATACCACAAGGTACGAATCATTGCACCAAAACCCCGAGGTGCTAGTGAAGGCCACCCACCAGGATCATAACATGAACTCTTTCTTTGGAATCATCATCTTCATTTGCATACAAACAATCTCTAGGCCTTTTAAACTTCAAATTCTTCTTATACTTTTTCTCTCTTCTAGGACACTTAGAAGCATAATGACCAAATTCATTACAAGTCCAACATTTAAAGATTCTCTTACCGTTTGGTTCTCTCCTTACGAGTAAGGCAATTCCTTCTTCAATTCTTCTATCCTCTTCAGATCTAGATCTACTGCTGCTAGCATAGTCTCCCCTAGTGCTTGCACTTCTTGATAAAGAAGGGTTAACACGTAATGCACTAAAAGTTGTTTCCACTCTAGGAAAATCTCTAGATTGCTTTAAGCTCACTTCTGTTGCTTCAAATCTTCCAAGTAGAGTCTCTCCAATACACTTCTCAATGCAGGGTATCACTAACTGAATCATCTGTATTGTTTGCTTGAATGTTGGAGTCAAAGTTTTCAAGATCTTCCAAATAATTTAATCTTCAGTTTTAGATCCATTGCAAGACTTAATTCCTGCAAAAATTTCTAATATTCTACCATTATAGCTTCTTACAGATTCATCTTCCATCATTTTAGCATCTTGAAACAAACATATCCAATTCTATAATCTGATTCTTTTAGCATGAACATCAACTTCAAATGTAGCTTCTAAGACTTTCCAAATTCCATGAGATGTCTCTAAGGATTTGACCTGACTGTATTCGTTCTCAGAATGAGCTAACAATAATGTTTCTTTGGCAAGCATATTGCACATAAACAGATCTCTTTTGTCTTCACTGCAATCCTCAAGTTTTCTTTCTTCCACAATCTTCTTTCCATTCTTTGTCATCAGCCAATACCTTGGACCCATACATAGAAAATGTGTCTACATCTTTTCCTTCCAACTGTCATAGTTAACTCCATTGAATTTAGGACTTTCTTTCCTAAAGTGACTTGTCATCGATCTGCTTAAGCTATTAAGATTTTCCTTCAAGGACCTGATGCTCTGATACCAATTGTTAGAAAGTAAAGTCCACCAAGATAACTGAAGGGTTTTCCCTCTTACAATATAACCAGCAACCATAAGAAGATACACATACACAATAACAACAGATATGTTAACTGGGGAAACCCTTGATCAGAGGGAAAACCCTAGTGGGGATGGTACCCACAAAAAGATGTACTAATATAAAAGTTCCTTGTAAGAGGATGGACTCTGTTAGGAGCCAAAGAAATACATTCACTATATATCAGTCCCTGTTAGGAGACTTTGAGTCCCTGTTAGGAAATTCCAACCCTGTTGGGAGTTGTGGAAGGTAGATGGACCCATCGTCCAAACAACTTCAAGGGCAAGACCACCGAACTCACTATCCAACTAATCTCAATATTATTTCTTGCACAATAATAGAAATGAATCATCTCAAACTCCTTTGTCTTCTTGACTGGACCAATCCTCTCTCAAATCTCAATACCAAATCTTCCAACTCGCATCCAATAATCCATTGGATCGCTCACACGCATTTATCAATTTTGCATATCACTCGTAGAATTCGCACTACATACTTCATCCATAAGGAAAATAACCTTCCTTTATACCACATCCTCAATATAATTCCTTGAATCAGCCTTGAGACTCTCTCAATTAATTATAATAGCACCTCATTGAGATAATACAATTCATTACATCTTTTCGCAAATACAAAATATTGTCAGCTCACAGTCTTTACAACTTCTCACACGTGCGACCTCTAACCTTGCACACTCACTGACGTCATCATCAAGTTGTCTACTATCACTATCTAACTTTGCTCATCACAATTCTATCCCTATTAAGAGATACAATTCAAACGTCAAAAATCACTCATCAAGTACTCTTTCTGCACACTACCCTTTGTAATTCTTTAATAACTTTCACATGTCTTCAACTCTGTACGCGCACTTGTCCACTTCATTAGGAAACAATGTAGAACATATCCTCAAGTACACTTAGCCTCATCATCAATACACACTCCGTATGACCTCGTTCTCTGTCTGCTACTCTGTCAGTCTTCACAGAAACAATACTATGTTGACATCAATGACAAATACAGTGATGAAGGCAACATGTCAATCATGCTAACCATCTCTCCAATGCTTAGGATACTCCCCCAAAGGAATACCATCAGCATTCATGCTAACAATATAAGGATGATATAGAGTTGTCATTTATGGAAACATACACCTACTATGAAGAGGGAAAAACTTATTATGGAGTTTTGGATACTTGGACTTGGAAAATTGTCTAAATGAGATTCAACAAAATAGTGATTTTCTTTAGTGCGGTTTATTGGAAGCACTTGAGGCTATGCATGGTTAAGTGAAGCTAGTACAAGATGCATTGAGCACGTGGTTAAATGCACTCAAGAAGATTCTCTTTACGGACAAAGTTATGGACATCTTTCCAAGTACAAGTCATGACAGGCAAAACAGAGCAGATGAGATTAAAGGCATTTTGGTTAAGGGATTGTTTTCGTTTACCAAAACAATGACTTAACAAGGTAGGGATGGCATTTAACCCTCACTTAGCAAAAAATTATTTCAAGTTTTGGGAAACGTGGAAAGTATTGAAGGTCGACTGATTAAGCAGTCTGGTATAAAAGAAGACACTTTTTGTTTGTAATAAGTGTGGCATTGTAATATAATGTTATAATGTTTTGATGCGCACTTTGTATGACCAGTATTGATGCGAAATTGATGATAGTATAGTATAGTATTAATGTATGATCAATTTTGGAGACAAAGCTACAAGGATAGATCAAATATTGAAGATATCAGCACTATGTAAAAGATTTTTGTATCTACACCTTTTGTATACAGATTGTTCTATTGTATATGCATGTTTGCATAGTGGGCTCAGCTTGCATCTTTTGTATTGTAATACCAACTCTCAACAAGGTTGAGGTTTCTAACAAAGCCTAGTCCTCTAACAAGGACAAATACGCTATACGGATGTTATAGACTCCTAACAAGGTCAATATCTTTTACAAGATACTTTTGATTAGTGGATCATTTTGTGGGTACCATCCCCACCAGGGTTTTGCCTTGGCCAGGGTTTCACTAGTTAACAAATAATGTTGTTATGAGTTGTATTGTGTTATGGTTATATTTACTTTTTAGTTTGATCATATATCAAGTTTAGAGATTGTTAATGATATCCATAGTTGGGCAAAAGTTTGTGGAACACTAATTCACCCTCCCCACCCCTCAGAATTCACTATTTCTAACAATTGGTATCAGAGTATAGTTACTCAAAGGAGGCCTAACAACTTGAGTAAGATCTCTATGGATATGGATCAGTTACACGAGAATCTTGAAGAAGCTCTTGACGAACTTGATACAATTACAAAGGAAATAAACAAAACAAAGATCAAACTTAGAGATGCACAAGATTTCATTCAAAAGTTGAAAGAACAGATTGAATCAACTAAATCCAAGAAGAAAGTATCACATGACCAAATCAAGGATAGTGATGCAGTTTCCAATCTTAAGGAGAATGAGATTCTAAAGCATGAACTTGAGATCACCAATCTTAAGATGAGTATGATGGAAGATGAAAAGGAAAGTCAATCAGTTTTCAGATCCGAGAATGCATATCTGAAATCTCAACTTGTTGGGTGGATATTTTGCAACCAACAGTTTTGTGGAAATCCAGTCACAAAATAGGTAGACCAATCACAGCGTGTGAGACAAAGCCTCTCCTACATTAAAGGGAAGGCTCCCCCTTCTCACCGTTCCTTGGATCAATTAAAGATAAGCAAGAAGTTGAGAGATTTGTGATGTTACCAATATTCTTTCCTCTTAACTTTAGGAAAGAATCCACTTACCCACAGAGTGACTAATGGGCAAGATGAAATCTCTAACTAACGTTTTATCTAGTAGCTGGAAATGATGATACCGATAAACCAACACCAACTCAAAGGTTGATTGAAAGCGTATCAGTTTGGCTCTAAGTCTTGTTTGTCTAATTTATAAGAAAAATCACTACCATTGGGCCGCAAAGACTTCTAGAAGTAGATGATATCTATTCTTTAAAAAAAACCTCTACCATTGGGGCGTAAAGACTTCCAAAAATAGGGAAATTCTAACTACTTTTTGTGAATTTGAGATGGTAACACAAGCTATAGTCAAAGCTTCTAGTCTATGTATTAGCACAACCGCTCCCAATCAAAACTTCGACTGCAAATGCTTCTTAACTCACTATGCTCTATTATTGAACACACAATAATAACATAAATCAAAGACAATAGGCACAAATTACAATCAAAGCTTCTAATTTGCTCTATCACAATTGCTTCCAGTCAAAGCTTTGAATCCAATTGCTTATTTTATTGACTTTTCTCCCAAATTCATACTGCACAATCAAAGTTATGCTTGCACAATTTTGGCAAAGCTTTCTTGAATACAACAAAAGATGATTTTACAATGAGAGGAGCACTCCTTATATAGGCAAAGGAGTTGAGAAAAAGACGGAGGAAAAAGTGGGAGCAACTCAACCAACTTTAACCCGATCTAACTAACAAGAGAAATTATTGAATTACATGTCATTACACATGTAAGTCGTATTACATGTAATTACGCATTTTCATGTAATACATCCTCTTCAATTGCAGAAGAAAGACAGAGAGAATTGAAATAATCCTAAGGATTGTTTTGAAGGGCCTTGTACTTGGCAACGTAATCCCGGATGATAACAGGACTAGGAGTTCTTATATTTCATGCCACTGCATTCACCTTGATAATCATGGTGCTACGTCTTTTGATAGCCTCTGACTCTCTTTAATGAATTGTCTGTTGTCATTTGATATCTTGATGTGATCAAGCTTTTGCTCGTTCAAGCTGTCATAAATTCTCCTTTGTAGAGTGGCACATTCTGGAGTCTCCAACACTTTGAAAACCTTCTCGATGGTGTCTAGATGCAAACTCGGAACAACTTTTCGACAAACATCCGCAACTTCATTTTTTTTTTGAAACAAAGTGCTTGGCGCATTCTCACACGAACTCAAGTTCTCGGACAACTATTGGGAAAATGGGGATCAAATGAATTACTACTTCTTGAGAATCAAAAACATGCCTTTTTGACGAGATATCTCTGTTTTTTTGAAGAATTTTTTACATATCTTGAAGAGTGTGTCACAACATGAAGATGATAACATCTTCCAATGCGATTGAGTCCTTCAAAACTTTGGAATTTGAGTTATAATGACGAATCCATGATGGGTGGGTATTCAAAGTATAGATTACATACTTATGGAACATATATGATAGCTGGAAATGAACCGGAAAGCATATGTATTTGGATGGAAAGGGGCCAAAGTCAGACTTGGAAAGATGGATTGCATGTGGGCAATGATGGGCTTTCATGTGTATGGCCAAGAATGCAAGTTAGGATGCATATGAATGTGTGCCAAAGACAACTTTGATATTTAAAGAGTGACCTACTACTAAAGTTGGATACTTCAGATGTAATCGCATGTAAAGTGATTTCCATGCAATCATGACTTGATGCAAACATGTAATTAGGTTCATAGGATGAGATTATATGTAAGTGGGTTTGGAAAATAGGTTTCTATGTAAATGCATATGAAGGATGGAATTACATGTAAATGCAGATGGAAGATGAGATTAGATGTAATTGTGGATGGAGAAAGAGATTACATGCAATCGCATGTGGGGAATGAGATGCAATGTGCCTTGGCATGTAATGGTGAATATGGAATATGTGAAGTGAAACGTGCTCAAGTTCTTGGGAAAGGACTTGCAATTTTTTCCAAATGAAGAAAAATGAAAAAGAAAACAAACACAAAAGAAACATGTACCTTTGGTATTAGACTCAAACATCTCAACAAGTTACTTCAAAATGCAAACTCAAATTTGGAATTTGGGAGAAAACCAAAAGTATGAAAATGAGACTTTTCATCATTTTCGAATAGAAAATGCACTTTTCATGGCATCTATATCAACAAGTGTGCAACATCAAGCTAAAACATGCATCAAAAGAGAAAGATAAGCATGAATGAATTAGCAAAATGGAAAATGTCCACTTACTTGAAGATTAATGTGCGAAGAATGAAGGGGAAGAAGTTCCTACTTCGAAAAATTCTCAAAACAAACTTGGACCTCTTGAACCTTGCAATGGTGAATTCGAAAAGAGCATTCAATATGAAGCATTTTTGGATAGGAATGCCAAAACATGCACTACAATCCCTCAAAACACCCAACGTTTTAAATAAATGCAAGTTCTTGGGACGTTTTTGGTCAAAAACATTTTTCTAATCTGCCCCAAATGAATCATTTTTTGTAAATGAAGGTCAAAACGTGATTCCAATAACAATAATATGGATCAAAGACCCCAAATCAATTCCTCCATGAGCCAAAATGTGATCAGCAACACCATGAAAATGGACATTTTTGGTCAAAAACATGACTACAAATCACCATAAAATGAAGCGACTTTGGTATGAATTCAAACGTCTAGGGCATGATAATGCCAAGAAATGCAAAAACGCCTTTCCTTTTAGGATTTTCAAGCCATATTATGACCAAAACATGTTCTTGGAGGGCATGCACATGGAGTTTTGCCTTCAATCTTCAAAATTGGGTTTCATGAAGACATATGCATGCATTAGAAGACAAATCGCACCTTTTGGGTAAGATTGCATGTTTTAAAAATATGGATAAGAATCTCCCAATTCAAATCGCACCTTTTGGATGCATATGCATATATTAAAATTTGGTCTCACCTTTTGGGGGTCATTGCATGTTTTAATAACACTCAAGTATGCATGTCTCACCCTGTGGTAGTCATTGCATATTTTAAAACACATGTAATGACATGTTTTGTGTTTTAAAATTGTCTTTTCATTCAAAATCCCACCTTTTGGATGCAAATACATATTTTGATGCAAATGTGCTTGTAGACATGTTAGCACAACTTATGTAATGAATTAAACACATGTCAATTTTAATTTTTGAACAAATATTATTCAAATGGGTCATAAATAATATTTACACTATATAAATAAATATATAATATGCAAATATTATTTTAAAAGTAATATGTACTAAGATTTTTTGAATTAAAACTCAAAAATTAAATCAAACTATATAGTTAATATAGTCACTTAAGTGAAAAATTAAAAAGCAACTCAACTTAAAAATATAACATAAAGTGTTCTATAGTTACTTTAAGTGAAAAATTAAAATGATAAAGTAAATCAAAAAGTTAACATAAAGTGAATTTATGTTATATTTTTCAAAAAGTGAATGTCAACTTCAAAATATAACATGATATTTTAATTTGTGCAGTTGCACCTGGAAGCCCACTTTTTGGGCACTAAAATGGTTATATCTTTTGATTGCCAACTCTGATTAAGCCCTAAAATAGATCAAATCAAAGGGAAAACTGAAAGCAATAACTTGAGCAAAACCAAAGGACCAAAAGCCAACAAACACACACTCAAAAACGAGAAAATGGATGTTTAAGGCTTCAAAAATCAATCATAGGCTCAAAAAAAAAAAAATTTGACGAAAGCCTTCAGTAAAAGGATTCATTATATCAATTATAAATGATTGATTGATCAATACTAATAAATTAAATAATGAATTAAACTCAAAGAAATGTGAAACTAAGTTGAAAAGTTTTGTAGTGTTACCTACATTTTGTGGTGACAAAATGCTAGACAACACAACTTACCAAGGTGACATCTGAGCTTGAGACGACAAAGTTACACTATATAGAACTTAAGAAGTACAACACTATTGTTAAAGGAGAACTTACAAAAATAAAGCAACATCTTGAGAAGTTATATTCAAGCATTTAAAAGCTTGATGGGCATATTATGGCACAAACACCTGTTATGACAAGACAGGGATTGGATATGTCGAAGGTGAAACATCTAAAGGATCTGAAGTTACTGAGGAACCAAATCTAGTGAACCAACAACCTGAACAACAAGAAGATCTAAACAAAGAAGTACCTAATCAACCTGAACAACCTGGAGAAATAAGGAAACAATTTAATAGAAGATGCTTTGCATATAATCATTTTGAACACATGAAGAAGGGTTGTACAAGTATACTAAACCTTTTTTTGGTTATTGTTATAATTGCTTTGCTTATTGACAAAAGTCTAATGAATGTAGGCAATCTAAATACAATAATATTAATGAAATGTATGAAAATACCAACCCTACAGCTAGTAGACCATTGGAAGCAACAAATGTCATAAGAAATGGAGTTGTGTTTTAAGTGCAACAATTTTGGACATATTGCTAGGGATTGCAAATTACAAACTAATCAATTTGGACCTAGTTATGGAAACAATGTGATAACTATCAAATTTGCAACAATTTGGGACATACAGCTAGATTTTGTAAAATAAACAACATGAGATCACATAATATGAACTTTAGAAGTAATACAAACAACAATGTAAGAAGGAATCCAAACAAGATGAAAGGAAGAAAGAAAAAGTGAAAGAACAAGTAGAAAACTTCAATGAAACATTTGTTTAAGAAAAGACACCTACAAGGTATGGGTAGAGAAGATGAATGATACACTTGATAAAAGGTTGAAATCAGTAGTAGTAGTTGAGAAACCCTTATCAACTTAAGCAATCAATTCATTGGAGAAATAGGGGATAGTACAACTAGAAATTCATCAAACCTTGCAATGGTAACAAAAAGTTTTGTGCAATTGGGAGAGCCTTGGAAATGATTTTTAGAAGCCTAAATTTTTTGACATATGTTGGAAGGAAAATCACAAAGCCAGAAAAGAAAGTGACACCACCTAAGAAGATGAGAGGGCAGATCATGCCACCATCAGTTGAACCATCAACCAAACCACAGATTCAGCCACAACAACCAGAAAGTGGTGAAGGGCAAAGAAAAAGTTGGAAACCAAAGATTGGTAGAATGAATCAGATGATAATTAAGGATGAAAACCTTACACAGCTGAACAAGTATTATGACTTGTATGATCCCTTGCAGAATAGACAGCTAGAAAATGCAGTCATAAGATATATGATATATTTTAAACAACTCTTTGTAAATATTCATGGAAACATACCAGAGGAGCTATACAATAGATTGAAAAGAAAATAAGAGAGCAAGCAATTAGAAAGCTTTGTGATATTCAAAGTGATGATGAAATAGAAGTAATCTTGAAGAAGATTGAACCACTATTGAGAAATAAGAAGAGATCTATATTGATAATGGGAGGAGAGTATGAGCTAGTAATTAAGGAAACTGAATTGGCAGTTATTCAGGCTATGAAACAGACACCCACTACACCAGCAGCAACAGAAGAAGAAGAAGAAAAAGAGCCTCAAGACAATACGGTAATGGATATTGAGGATGCACCTAATGTGCAAGATGACAACATGATGATAGGGGGAGCTACAATTACCATTGAAACTAGTGAAGATCCCTTTTCTAGCAATATAGAAGACCCCTTGGCAAGTCAGCAAGAGTATGAAGTTGGCAATTGGTCACGGGTAATATAGTGGATTACCCTAGTTTTGATGAAGAAGACAATAAAGCAAGTCAACAAGACTACTGTTTTGTGCGGACAAGAAGCATCTATAGAGCTATCTTTGAGACCTAGTATTGTGAGTGCAGAGTTTGATTATACAGCAAATTGACCAAACATAGTGGATAAAGCCACATCCAGCACTATTCGATTGAAGAAGGTAGAAAGAGAAGAAGAGAAGAAAGAAGAGAAAAAGATGGAGAAAGAGAAAGAAAAGAATGATCTGATGGATACCCAGCCATCACAGCCACTAGAACTAAAAAGGCCAACAATTAAGGAGAGGCAGATAGCAATAGTGCAAACACCAACTAAAGCATCAGATCCATCAGCAAGTACTTCAAGGTCACCTCTTGAAGCACTTATCACAGGATTGCCACAAGATGTTACAAAGATGTCTGAGGGACGAGTGGATATTAATAAACATCTTCAAGTAACAAAATTTTCAATTGGAAAGATAGCAGAAGAATCTGGTAAATGAGTAAGAGTGCATTGAGCACACTAGAGAAAATGACTGAGAAAATGCTGAATACCATTAAGATTCAAATCAATGAGCTTGACATAAAAAGAGAGCAGAAAAGATAATGGAAGATTTTGATAAGAAGTTCTTTACATTAGTTGAGATTACAGCCATAAAGGCCCAAACTACACATGAAGCAAATCTATTCAGCACAGTCTGCAACAATATCACCAATGATCTATCAGTTCTTGATACTTGTATCAAGGAGCTAAGGAGATGCCTGCAAGAAGGAAAGGATTTATATGGAAAATGTGCACTATCATTTGCATACACTCAAGGCATTTAGAAGGAGATAAAGGACAAGGAGGTAGAATTGAGAAGCATTATGGATAAACTAAAAGATCCAAATGCACAGATCACTTACTTGGAATCAAGGATCAGCAATGCTCATGATGAGCTAAAGCTACTTAAATTACAGAAGGAAAGAGCAATGAAGAATTTTTCACTGTTAAGGGAACATCTTACTCTGAAGATTGATCATGTACAGAGGCGGCTCAACAAATGCATGAATATAAGAGTCTTATGGAAGACTAATAGATTTTGATCTCAATGTAGTTGAGTTAGTATCATATGGCTTATGTTCATTGATTAGTATATCTGGGGCAGTAAAGGATATATGGGAGGAGTTCACCAGCTTAAAACAGAATTTTGGAGAGTGCATGGCACTCATTAATAATCAGCAAGCTTGAAGAAGAGGAGGTAACAATTTTTTTGACATGTATATAAGTTTTGACTCACCTTTTTCATTGATGTCAAAGGGGGAGAGTATTGAGGGAAATTGTTGTAAGGAGTTATAAGTAGGATAAAGTATAGTTAAGGAAGAATACAGAATGAATATAAGATGGTATACATTTTGAAAAGGATCCACAGTTTTGCAATTTTCACAAGGCCACAATTTTTAAGTTTTTGTAACTTAGCCAATTTTCCCATATGTTGCCATCAATGCCAAAGGGGGAGATTTTTGGCAATTTGGCTAGGAGGGCATATAAAGATGATATAGAGTTGTCATTTATGGAAAAATACACCTACTATGAAGAGGGAAAAAATTATTATGGAGTTTTGGATACTTGGACTTAGAAAATTATCTAAGTGATATTCAGCAAAACAGTGAACAGTCGAGGTATTTTCTTTAGCATGGTTTACTAGAAGTTCCTAAGGCTATGCACGGTTAAGTGAAGCTAGCACAAGATGCATTAAGCACATGTTAAATGCGCTCAAGAAGATTTGTTGTACGGACAGAGTTGTGGACAGCTTTCCAGGTACAAGTCGTGACAGGCAAAACATAGCAGATGACACAGTAAAGGCATTTTTGGTTGAGGGATTGTTTTGGTTCACCAAAACAATGACTTAACAAGGTAGGGACGGCATCCTAGATGTTAACCCCTTCACTTAGCAAAAAGTTATTTCAAGTTTTGGGAAAAGTGCAAGGTATTGAAGGCTGACTGGTTAAGCTGTTTGGTATAAAAGAAAACACTTTTTATTTGTAATAAGTGTGGCATTGTAATGTAATGTTGTAATGTTTTGATGTGCACTTTGTATGATCACTATTGATGCAAAATTGATGATTATACAATACAATACAAATGTATGATCAGTTTTGGAGACAGAGCTACAACGACAGATCAAATATTGAAGATATCAGCACTGTGTAAAAGGTCTTTGTATCTACACCTTTTGTATACAAAGTGTACTATTGTATATGTATGTTTGGAAGGTCGGCTTAGCTTGCAACTTTGTATTGTAACACCAATTGCTAACAGGTTTGAGGCTTCTAATGTAGCCTAGTCCTCTAACAAGGACAGATGCACTATACGAATGTAATAGACTCCTAACAAGACCAATATCTTTCACAAGATACTTTTGATTAGTGGATCATTTTGTGGGTACCATGCCCACCAGGTTTTCCCTTGGCCAAGGTTTCCCTAGTTAACAAATAACAGTGTTATGAGCTACATTGTGTGATGGTTTTATTTACTTTTCAGTTTGATCATATATGCAAGTTTAAATATTGTTAATGATATCCATAGTTAGGCAAAAGTTTGTGGAACGCTGATTCATCTGACCCGCCCCCTCTTTGTATTCCTTATCTCTAACATCTTCCTCGTGCCTCAACCATTACAGGGAAGTTTTAAATATTAAAGAAGCACATAATATGTTCTCATTTGAATCAGAATGATAAGGTTTTATTTTGTGTTCAGTTATCTAAATCTTTTCCTGAAACCCGGGTCTTCAATTTAAAAGATTAAAAAATTTAATGTCAATTTGTTGGATTGAGAAGACCAAAATCTTGTTTATTTTGAAAAAAAATATGGCCATTTCCCAGAAATTTCTCTGAGTGTGTTATAAGATTCAATCCTTCTACTTAGAAGTTCTTTCTTAGTAGTAGGTGTAAAAAATTATGACTTCGTACATTTAATATGCTAGTTTTATTCCTATGCATTTTGAAGACTATTGTTCTTGTTGGATTTGATAAGGTTTATTTCTATCCTTCTATAAATACGTATTTTTCTTACCGTTTCGACAAAAAAGTCAATTCAGCTAAATATTTGCTAAATTCTGTGCCATATGGAACCTCTATCTCCATCCCCTATCATCTCTTCTGTAGATTCTGGATTTGAAGAGGTGGTTGCCACCTCAACTGTTAAAAATCTGACTTGGATGGTGAAACCATTTTAGAAATGGTTCTCATGCCTCCACTCTAGAACCAACATTTTATAATTTATAATTGAGTTTACCAGTATCTTCAGCCTATTAGATAATCAAGACAATGATGAGGAACCAGAATAATCACAACTGCTCAAGTGTTTAAATGAATTAATTTCCACGACAAAAGCGTTGAGAGGATTATAAGTGCCTATGTAACTATAGTATTATTACACAAAATGACAAAAATGATGTAGACTTCTGCTGAGAAAAATGTCATCATTTATCCATAGCTGTATTGTTTTAGTAATAAATCATTACTAAGGTTCATTATAAAAAAATTAGAATCGATTCTTCTTCATTGAATTTAAAAAAGAAAATCCGAGAAATTAGACAACTAATATTTTTATTGAAGTCTTTTGACAATCTCAGAATGGGATTTTCTTTTTTCAATTCATCCTGAATATTTTTATTGCCCTTAATAATGATAGTTGAGAAAATTATTTTACCTTATCTGTTTGAATGGTCACTTGAATTGGTTCATACCGAGTCAAAGAAGGCATCTTAAGATGGAAACCTGAACCGATATAGAAACAAATTAGATAGTGAAATAAAATCTCTTTCTAGAAATTCATAGCTATAATATATACCCGGAGAACTGATTGTTTTCAGCAGAGCACCACCCCGCCAATAGGTGCCAACATGTCCTTCAGGTACTTCATGCACAATATCAAGATTGATACCAACTACTGATAAAGGAATAGATAGCTGCAAATATCAAACCATGTATACCAAATTAGATTATTGATGAGGGGTCAACTTGGAAAGTATTAGAACATAAAGTAGATTATGAACTGAAACTTATACCATGTATAAGGAGAACAATATCATTTTTGAATTTTGATTCGTCTAACGTTTACACTTACCATTCCTCCCTCTTACTTAAAAAGTTTAAGGATGCTTATGTATTAAGCGAATCACCTAGCATTGTAATTATTACCAAAAATATATGATGAGTAAATCACGCAATGACTATTAATCTATGTCATCTTGGGGCAAATTGGACAATGCATGAGTCACAACACAGAAATTTCATGTCTCTTGTTAAGCATTAAAATAAACAGGAGTCCCTGGAGCCTATTTCTTCATTTTCCATGGGCTAAGGTATAGACTTATGAAATGATCAATCATAATCTTATAGTTGTATCCAGAAACTTTACTTTAAAAGGGAAAATTACAATATTATTATCTTAAAGTGGCAATCTAACTGGGACATCATAAGGCCTTAATGCAATATTTTATCAAGAGGTGCTTTTGAACACATTTGGAGGAATTTCGGAAGGAAAAAAGAAAACTCCAATTAAAGGGACCCAAAAGGAATTTACAAAAGGATATGAACTGCTCAAAAAGAGCATCCATTGCTTATGGAAATCATTTTTTTTTTCAAAGCTTGAGTGCTTGTATTCATCTCTCACCCAAGAACAAAAACCCTTATAGTGTAGGATTTGGAACATGAAAGCTCTCTTAGTTTTAATTTTGGATTAGAGGGAAAAAAAAACTTGTAGTATTGGAATTTGGAAGAAGCAAGCCCTCTTCATTTTCATTTTGGATTAGACGACAAACCCCTTATCCTTTTAAGGCAGTTTCATTCAAGATCCATTTGTACTTAAAGTCCACAATTTATTTCTAGTTTCAGGTTTTTCTATAGTGACACTATGCCCTGTCACTGTAAGAAGAATTATAACAGTAGTTTGTATGAAAAATTATCATATTTATTTTAGTAATTTCTATCAATGATTATTGCTTGTGTTTATATGTCTATTCTACCCTGAGCATTGCTACTACAGTTCTCTGAGTGTAATGTTGAATTAAAAATGAAAAAAGGTTTAATGCAACTATTTACATTAGTATTTAGCTAACAACTTAATATCAATCTGTTATTTTGTGAGTGAGTTGCCCATTGCACTATTAAAATTTAACATTAGCTTTTATGCAAGAAGTTTGATCATTTGATATTAGTATTTACATGATGGATAGTATTACGATATTGCCTTGGTGTTAGAAAGAAAATACAAAAAACTTTAGAGTTTATATAAATATTAAAAAGGGACACTTCAATGGTATCAAAGCTTTAATATCTCTATCTTGTAGGGTTAGATCTAACACTTTTTTTTTGCAGCCATTTGAAAAAGAAATTGGATTTTATTAGAGGGAATGGATGAGGTTGTAGGATCCAGAAGAAGAAATAGAAATGGGGGAAAGAAAAATGAACGTTCAAATAGATTTAATGTCATTGTATGTATGAGCCAAAGCTAGTAGCAAATGAAAAATCTAAATATTCCAAGGCCAACTCAAACCCCAATCAGTGAAGGAAGTACTAGTGCAGACAATAGAACTATTGTGGGTTCCACATCTAGGTCCTTCTAGATTAAACTCTTCCAAAGAGAAGATCGACTGGAAAAAGAGAAAAATCAAAATGAAATAATTTTGCAGCCAATTTTGACAAATATAGACCATAGAGCTCTTAGACCTAAATTTAAAATAAGAAAATCTTTCTCACCAAATTCTACAACTTGAAGATGAATAGTGGACAAAAAAAATGAAAGAAGGTCCGATGTAAACCAGCCTCAGAAAGATCTATAGCACAAATTGGGTAAGTTAATCATCCCTACTTCTGGTGGTCTAAATAAATTTGCAACTAGTGCTTGGATTTAGAAGTTAGATACATATTTTCCACTAGACCTTATGTATAAGAAACAAGTTATAAATTTGGAAGGAATAGCACACAAGTGGTGGAACCATGGATTAGTTGCCATAGGGCACAAGTTAATGGCATTTATGATGGTTCCAACCATAGGTTAATTCACACTTTTGACAGAAACGCTTCGAAAAATCATTTTGGGGAGTTGGCTCAATCGAGCTAGTATAACATTGTGGACAATCATGTGGCAATGTTTGAGGTTAGTAGTGATAGTTCTAGATATCTCTTACATAAATCTTACTTTTTATGGAGGGTTTGAACAAACCATCTTTGCAAAATACATCAAGAGATCTCTTACCTTAGAAAAGTTAGTACCCAATAGTAGATTGAACCAAAAGACACCACCTTTGGGGAATCAAGCGAAATCATTCCAAAAGGGATTCTTTCATTAGAAGGTTGTTCCACAAAGAACAAGAAGAAGAAACCAATAATGAGCTCAACAAGGAGAAATTATTGATCTTGCAATTTGCAAAGAGCCATGGGAACCTCGTTACAAATATCTTGGCTAAGGATAGATATTTTACATATAGATGATATGAGATGCATTATATATAGAGGATCCTATGATAGAAATTGTAGAGGAAAAACCAAAACCTAAGATAAAAGAAGAAGAAAATACAAGAGGCATCCTCCCATACTTTTTGGTGCTCTCGAATTTCACCCTTCCAAACTTTTTCAACTTTTGCAAGAGTAGAAAATTATGATGTTTATTGATAATGGGTCAATCCACAAATTTTTTAAATGATGATCACCCAAATGATGTTGTCTATTATTGCAAGGCAAATCATGTTGAGTTCTTCCCTAGATCATGCTTCATCCTAAGATCACAAATTACAACATTTCAAAAAGGCTAAAGCATTACAATTTCCTTGACTTAGTCCTTTGTATTCCGCGTAGTATGTAACTATCTCATCACATAGTTGATGTTGAAATGGCTCTTCATCAAATAGTTATTTCTCTTCTCTTTGTAGGAGTTTTCTCTAGAAGTATTGGAAGGAGATTGATTCACACCATAATATTGGCTAAAGAATTTCCCACCTCATTACTTGTCCAAATTTTGCAATGTTCATGCTATATTTGCCAAATATCTTCCCATATTTTTCTGATCTTGAATGGTAATTCCAATCGCTAAGTATATTTCATCTCTCATGTCATTGTCTCCGATGGCTCTGCCTCTATTTCTAGTGTGTTGGTCTTTCTTCTTTGATAATACTTGAATTTCCTTTCATTGGCTCGCGTGCACTAAAATTTTAGTTTTGCATACAATATGGCAAGATCTAAGCTCTTATACAACTATAATATGCACCGGGGACACAAGGACAGATTTTTGGTGTCCTCTTTTCGTTCCCTTTTTGTGCAAAATCCAAAACGACATTTTTGCTGAGAAAAGGGACTTGGGGACAAATTTGGGTATTGGGGCAGCCCGGTTGTCCTCGGTACCCAATTTTGTCCCCTATTTGCCAGCTTGAAAAAAACGTCTACCAATCTTTAAAAGTGCAATATTTTAATTTTTTTACTATGGGCAGGCCTATTACGAGGTAATTGGTAAATACTTGCTTGTTAATAACAAAGACCGAAAGGTCAATTTATACAAAAGAATGAGACGATGTTTCCTTAGGAAACGATCGTAAAGAATAGAAACATTCTATTCCAGAGAAAGCAAAAAACGAAAGCAAACTAAAGCTAAAGATATTTACAAGATAACCATTAACTAATAATAGATGTCTTATCTATTATTGTAATACCCTCCCTTAATGGTTAATCTATCTAACACACCAAGCTGTCCTTGGAATTTGACAAACTTATCAGGACCAAGAGGCTTGGTGAGAATGTCTGCAGTCTGATCTGTGGTAGGAACATACTGCAGATCTATAGTCCCGTCTTCAACCAGCTGTCGTATGTAATGACAATGAACATCCACATGCTTGGTTCGTTCATGGAAGACTAGATTCCGTGCTAACTTGATAATGCCTTCGTTATCAACAAACAGAGTAGTCGGTCCTGCTGGTGACATTTGCATATCCCCAAGCATCCGACGAAGCCAGACAGCTTCACATCCTGCCTTAACAGTCCCTCTGTATTCAGCCTCTGTAGAAGAGAGAGAAACTGCCTGCTGCTTCTTGCTGGTCCATGTGACTACACCGGATCCCAAACTGAACACATATCCAGATGTTGACTTTTTATCATCAACAGAGCCTGCCCAATCTGAATCTGTGAACCCACTAAGTTTAGGATTAGAACTCCGAGAATACAAAAGTCCCTAATCAGAAGTGCCCTTCACATAACGAAGCACACGCTTTGCTGCCATCCAATGATCAGCCTTAGGAGCTGTCATAAAGCGTGAAATATAGCTGACTGCGAAGCTGATATCAGGCCTAGTAGCAGATAGGTAGATGAGGCTGCCTACTAGTTGCCTATACGTAGTATCATCAACGGAAGGAGAATCAGACTTGGCTGATAACTTGAGACCTTTCTCCATAGGTGTAGATGCAGGTTTGCAATCCTGCATTCGGAATTTGTCTAACAAGGCCCTGGCATATTTGGACTGAGAGATGAATATACCAGAAGACTGTTGCCAAACTTCAACACCTAAGCAATAATGCATGAGCCCAAGGTCAGTCATATCAAAAGACTGGCATAAGTGTTGTTTGATTCCCTGAATCAAAGATGTCGAACTGCCAGTGATGATCAGATCATCCACATAGATAATCAGAAGGATGATGTCACTGTCAGTAGTCTTGATGTACAGATTTGAGTCTGAAAAACTCCTCTTGAAGCCTTGATCACTGAGGTACGTATCAATCTTGATGTACCATGCCCGAGGGGCCTGCTTCAAACCATAGAGAGCTTTTACCAATCTGAGAACCTGATGGTCTTTACCAGCAACCTTGAAACTAGGAGGCTGCGTCATGTAGACCTCTTCATGGAGATCACCATTCAGGAAAGCACTCTATACGTCCATCTGATGGACCTTCCAGCCAAACTGTGCTGCCATGGCTAGGACTAATCTGATGGTGCTCATCTTTGCAGTAGGAGCAAAGGCCTCCTCATAATCAATGCCTTGACGCTGAGAAAAGCCCTTTGCCACTAAACGAGCTTTGTACTTATCCAAAGTACCATCTGATTTGTATTTGATTTTGTAGACCCATTTGCAGCTAATGGGTTTCTTCCCTGGGGGAAGATCAGAAAGGACCCAAGTGTTGTTCTTCAACAGGCTCTAGTGTTCAGATTGCATGGCCTGTTCCCACTCTGGAATTCCTTTAGCCTCGGAATATGTTTGAGGTTCAAACACACTGTGAATGTTGGCCATAAGAGCAAAGTTAACAGAATCTATAGTTTTACTCTTTTTTCGAGCAGTTCTCCCATCAATGAGCTCATCATCATGAAGATCAGAAAGTGTCTTAGCCCACCACTTAGGCCGGAGAGGAGAATGACCAACAGTAGTACTAGGAGATGCTTGATCAGCAGGATCCTCATCAGAAGAATCTAGATCAAACTCAGGTGAAGCATCTTCAAAACGAGGTGATCCTGCAGGAGAAGTCGGAGGTGTCTGTACAGGTATCACTAGCATGACTGGAGTTGTAGGAGCTACTGGAGCCCTCCCATCAGGTGGACCTAATGGAAGCCGAACTCCCAAATCATGAACCTGCATAGGCTGGTTTGCTGGATCAGGAACAAGAGAAACAGGCATGAATGGTCCTCGCTGCTCATCAAAGACTACATCGTGGCTGTATATGAGACAAGATGTCTCAACATCAATAAGGCGGTAGGCTTTGTGAAGACTGCTATATCCAGCAAGCATCAGTTTCTGACTCTTGGCATCAAACTTGGTGCGTGAAGCATCAGGGATCCAAACAAAAGCAACAGAGCCAAAAACCTTCAGGTGACTGATTCTGGGCTTGCGACCTGACCAAGCCTCTTTCGGAGTTTTACCTTTGACTGCCACTGTGGGTGACCGGTTCAACAGATAAACTGCAGTGTTAACTGCTTCTGCCCAAAAACGCTTCGGAACATGTTTGTGTTCGAGCATGGCACGAGCCATCTCGGTGATTGTCCTGTTCCGATGTTCAACTACACTCTTCTGTTGTGGCGTGTGGGGTGTGGTGAACTGGCGTTGGATGCCATGTGTATCCAAGAAGCTGGAGAAAACATTAGAACAAAATTCCCCTCCATTGTCTGATCTAAGAGTAATAATAGATTTCCCAGACTCTTTTTCAACTAAGGGTTTAAACTTCTGAAATACAGTAAATGCATCGGATTTCTTTTTAAGGAAATACACCCACATTGTTCTACTGAAATCATCTACAAACAACAGAAAATACCTGTACCCAAGAACAAAAGGAGTGGCCATAGGGCCGCAGATATCCGCATGAACAAGCTGAAGTACTTGAGAAGCTCGCCAAGAATCGCCACTGGGGAAAGGTGTGCGATGTTGCTTCCCAGCCTGACATGCGTCACATACTCCAAGGTGTTGGGTTTGAATCTCTGGCAAACCAAGTACAAGCTCATCCTGAGCAAGTTGTGAGAGATAATGCACATTTAAGTGCCCATATCTCTGATGCCAAAGTGTGCTGATGGAAGATCGCCGAGCAGCCATAGCTAAGTCCTGAGAATCACCAGGATCAGTAAGTCTGAAAAGACCATGATCCTCAAGACCAACTGTAACAGTAGACTTAGTCGCCCGATCAGTGATGGTGCACTAATGTGAACTGAAGGTGACTGCCAAGTGTGGAGAATGTCGCAGCAACTGACTGACCGAGAGGAGATTTAGTTCCATCCTTGGAACGTAGTACACATCAAGGAATATGAGCTTCCTCCCAACAGACTGAATTTGAATGTTGCCTTTACCAACAACCGTGTACTCTTCTCCACCACCAAAGATAACAGAATCTGAATAAGGCTGGTAGTCAGTAAACCAGTCTCTGCGGTGAGTGAAATGTCGAGAGGCACCTGAATCAATGTACCAGACAGATGACTGCACATGATCTGCGGGTCTTTTAGCCATGAAGGCGTAAAAGGCAGATTCCGCTTGCTCAGTGTGCTCTGCACTGTTCGCTTTGGGTTGCGAACCTGATTGCTTAGACTGGGCAGCTAAGCGTTTCTGACATGCAACCTTCATGTGACCATACTTGTGGCAATAGTTGCATTGAATGTTCTTCTTTTTGGTACCATCGGATGCTGGAGCAGAAGACTTCTGCTGAGATGGTTTCTGAAACTTGCCCTTATCCTTCTGAAAGGATTTCGCAGCAAAGGCTTGCTCAGTGGAGGTGGAACTGGAGCTGCTACCGAACTGTTGTTTCCACCGATCTTGCTGAAGTAGCAGGGTGCAGAGATCAGTGAACTTTAGATCAACACCTATAGATGTGATGTTGAGAGTCTCGATAAAATGCTCATAGGAATTTGGTAAACTCCGAAGAGTGATTACCACAATATCCTCTTCCTCCATCTTGCAACCGATGGCAAGTAACTGATCACGGATTTCCTGAATCCTATTCAGGTGTGCCTGGAGCGAGGTGCGCTCATCCATGACAATAGAAAACAGAGTGTTTTTCAGAAAGAAGGCTCTGCTCTTGTCGGAAGTCTCATGAAGACCTTTTAGATGTGTCCAGATTTTGGCAGCTGTCTTGCCGGATGGAATCTGAGAAAGCTGGTCATCAGCTACGGAGAGTTTGAGAAGCATTACTGCCTCTCAATTGTTCAGATCCCATGTATCTTGATCAGGACCCGGAGAAGTCGGACGCTGCTTAACACCCAGAACAAGTTGATCGGTGTTTCGATATTCGAAGATTGCGATGATGCACTGCTTCCAAGTTCCATAATTGCGACCATTGAATTTGGAATTATGCTCGAGCAGAATATTTGTCAGAGATGCCATGGCACGTTTTTCAATGAAAAACTATGAAAATCTGTGAAGGCACGTTCTTCGAGGCAAAAATACGGAAGACCCAAAAGAATCAGAGAATGACCCAGAAGAGAGCTCAAAAAACCTAGAAGGAATCTGCTTTCGTTTTCTGGATCTGCTGGCTCGAAAATCGAGGCACAAAAAACGAGGCACCCAAAAAAAACGGACGACAACCCAGTTGAGCTCTCGAAAAACCCACCAAGAATTTGCAAACAAAATATTTTTTCGACCCTAAAAATTAGGATTCCGAGCAAAATAGCAGTCGGCGGCCAAAAAGGTCAAAAACAGCAAAAATGGTGTTTTGCAGGGCAAAAAATGGCCGATTTGGATAAATGAACACCCGAAAAAGGAAGATATGCTGGCAAAGAGGGTCGTGAATGCTTTAGCAGTGATCTTCAGCATTCGAAATAGTCGTTTTCTGCAGGCGTTTTGCGGGTCCAAAAAATTGCGTCATTTTCTGCATATATTTGTTCAGATTTGCGCTGCCATGTGACGCGATTGCATGAGGAGACAAGGTCGCCAATGGAGGAAGGATGCTTGCAGGCCGCAAATCTAAAAAAAAAAAACACCAGGAAAAGAAATCCGCGATTTCAAAAAAACGCCCAGAAAAATATCCGTAGGTTTGCTAGAAAAAATCCTTTAAAAAAATCTCAGACAAAAAACTATTCTGAAAATCTCAGGGTTTTTAGATTAGGAAGCAAGGTTCACATAATAGTTTCGAAAATTGGCTCTGATAATTTCAGAAAAGAAATTATAATTTTCGAAAAAATTAAGAAAGATACTCTAATACCATATTACGAGGTAATTGGTAAATACTTGCTTGTTAATAACAAAGACCGAAAGGTCAATTTATACAAAAGAATGAGACGATGTTTCCTTAGGAAACGATCGTAAAGAATAGAAACATTCTATTCCAGAGAAAGCAAACTAAAGCTAAAGATATTTACAAGATAACCATTAACTAATAATAGACGTCTTATCTATTATTGTAATAAGGCCTACATAGGCTCTGATATCAAATAAAAAATACTAAATCCTATTTTGGATGCTAAAAAGCCTAACTCTCTTTTATTTCTTCATTTCATTTATTCTTGGCAAGAAGAAGAAGAAATAGGAAGAGCAACAAAGCTTTCTTTTTTGAGCTGCAAGAGGAGGGTTTGGCATAAAATCTTCTTCATTCTAGGCATCTCTTTCTTGTTTTTCATTTCATTTAAGTTTTACATTTGTTTTGTATTGTGCAACATACAAAGAGGGCATTCTGAGTGTGTTGTCCTTTATTTTGTAACCACAAAAATGTAGACAACACTACGAAACTTTGACATTATATTTTCCAAATTCTATAAGTTAACTCACTATGATTTGCAAAGATTGGTCAATTAATCTTTTCCAATTCATATTGTGGGTTCTTTTAGTGAAGGTTCTCATCAATTTAGCTTTGTTTTTAAAGCTTGATTAGAATTATCAAATCTAGTAGTGGATGCTTAAATTTTTGAGGCCTTCAAAGTCCCTTTTTGTGTTTTAGTGTGTTTGTTTGGATTGTTTTGGTCCTTTTGTTTCCATCAATCTCTTGCTTTCAATCACATGCTCATTCGAGCTATCTTAGGACTTAATCATGGTTGTTAGTCAAAAGATATTAAGGTTTAAGTGTAGGTGTAATCGGACTTTAGAATCCCGATTGCATATTTGAAACTTTAAATCTTTTATTTTGTTGTTATGTTGTACTTTTTGAGTTGCCCTTTTTGATCTTTTAAGTTATAACTTAAGTCACTTAAGTTATAAAGTGCACTTTTCAACTTATTTACACATTACACATGCACTTTAAGTTATAACTCGAATCACTTAAGTGAAAAGTGCACTTTTTCAACCCATTTACATATTACACATGAACTTTCATATGCAATGTGTAGTAGACCCTAAAAGTGTGATTTCACTTAAGTTAATCAATTAAACACGTGCAAAATAGAAATCAAGTGAAAAGAATGAGTTATACAAGTCATTTACATATACAATTAAGTGAATATGCATATGCACTTGAGAAGTGCAATTTGCTACCCATTTAAAATATGCAAATGCACTTGAAAAGTGTGATTTGGCTTGTTTTGCTCCCATTTCAAGTGCAAATCGCGCTTATTGAGGCCAAATGCATATTACATCAAACATTCCTTCCATATGCAATATGCATTTCACTTTGAAAATCACATTTGGCCAAAAAAACTTGTTTTCTTCAAAATTACTTGGTTGGGCATTGTTTCTCATTATAAATACATATGGAATCAAACTTTTAAAGTGCAATTGCATATGTACTTTAAACTCAAAGGCAATGTTCCTTATTTTGCAATATGCATTGCACTTTGAAAACCATGATTTGCCTCTTTACTTGCATATTTCATGCAAGATGCAATTTGTAGCCTTCAAAAGAGTGATCTGCACTTGGGTGTTCTTTTCTAATGTAGAAATGGCTCCTAAAACCGCGATTGCGCATGATTATCAAATCGAATATGCAATGGATGCCAAAAAGTGTAATTGACTTCCTTTTTGCATAAGTTTGCCAAGATGCAATGTATAAGCTTCCTCAAAAAGTGTGATTTACCAAACACCAACATGTAAAGAGCCCCAAAAACTGTGATTTGCATTTGAGCCTACTTGCATTATTTTTAAATATGCAAATGCTTTCATAAAGTGCAATCCGCACTTGGCATAAAGAATGAAATGTGTAAATCACTCCCAAAACCATGGTTTACATAAAGGTCAATATGCAAAGTGCAATGACCTTCCAAAAGTGCAATCTGCACTTGAACTTTGCATATACAAATCATTTAAATATGCAAAATATTCCAAAAAGTGAGATCTGCACTTAGGCATTCCATTCTGATGTGCAAAGGCTCTTGAAAAGTGCAATTTAGGGCTGAATGTGAGACATTTAAAAATTTTGCTCACCATATGCAAATGCATTTGAAAAACTCGATTTGGAGAAGAATGTTTCATTCCAACTTCTTCTTTGCTCCAAGTTTTGCTCTTTTCTCTCCAAGTAAGTGTAAAACTTTTCTTTTTGTTTGCATTACTTGATCTTGTTGCATATTTGATGCATTCTTTTGCTCTTTTCTTTTCATTTGTTCATTTGCAGCCCTAGATTTTTGTTCTTAACACAAATAAATTCAAATTCTTGTTCTTTGTAATGCAAAAAGGTTCTTCCTCTCAAAAACGAAATTGCTTGCAAGATTGAAGTATTTGAAAGTCTCTATTTTGTGTCAAATCAAGAGGTACGTTCTTATTTTCTTTTCTTTGTTTTGTAAATATGTTTGTTTGCTTTTGCTTGTTTTTGGTGTTTTTAGAGAGCAAGTTTGTGAAGAAAATGATGAAAGTTGTCTCAGAGAATGCAAGTTTCCATTCACTTTCCAGCCTTCATCCTCATTCCGTTTCCAAATTTGCCCAACTTCATATTTCCCAAATATATAATCAGACTTTTAAAACCTGATTACACATTTACATAAGTTAAAAACAGTGAGTTTTCACCACAGATAAATGCATTTCTAAATCCCGACTTTGGGAAGACTCATAAACACAAAGCCTTCTATCCATATGCTCCCAAGCTACATTTACTTGCATTATTAGCCACTCAAGACAAAAACCCACATTTTGTCCATATGCAGTCCACTTCGGAAACCCCGATTTTGATCATTTTAGCTCAAAAAAGGAGTTGTCTATGTCATTTCTAGTCTATCTAAGTGTTCAAAAAGTATATAAATCATAGTTAGAACACTTATCCTCCATAGATCTATCATTGTTGTTCAAATTTTGAAGCCCTAATGGATTCAATTCCATTGGAAGATGTTTTCACCCTTTGGAATTATCATGTTATATAGAAAACTCTTTGAGTCACGATATGTCCGAAGAATCTTCACTTTCAAAGGGTAAAGGTAAGATGAAGTATTGATATAACAAAGAATTGGCTCGTGCTACTCCATCTCAAGTTTCATCCTCATATGATGGAATTAGAGATACAGAGATTGGTCATGTTGATATGGTGGATTTTCTACAAAGAATCGAGACATCTTGTCAAGAGGATATGCTTTGAATCAAGAGAAGCAATATTCATTTGGTCTCCACTTTTCCAATGGCTGCTCTAGAACCTAAGTTCTTGTGGGAATGTGCCAAGCATTTTGATAAAAAAACCAAATCAGTCAAGGATACTGATGGGAAAGTCATTCTAAGTTTACACCCAGATATCATTAAGAAAGTATTCAAAATGCTAGAAAGTACGGAATGTGTGAACTTGTCAAAGGAAAATTCGCAGCAAATGTGGAATGAGAGTAAACTTGATTACATCAAGTTTCCAATGAAAATCGGTTGATCAACAAGAGAATCGATGTCTCCAGATGGTCAAAGGTGATGCACGGAACTATTTTTTGTCAAGATGTCAATGATCAGAGTACTCTACTCAGATCCATGGCCTAAAGTAGTCCAATCATTTTGAACTATGGATGTACAAATTCATCTACCAGATTCTAGAAAGAAAAGAACACATCTATTGGGGAGACATCATTAGCATAGCAATATGCAAGCAACTGATTCATGTGAAGAGTTTTCTCTCTTTCAACATGAATTCCTACCGTGCCTCATTGCTACAACTATGGGGATTTTTCCCGAACTCTCTACCAAGGGAGATAGGGCCTTAGTTTCGATTTGGAACTACTAGAAACAACTAACCCATACTAAAAGCATATATCATTATAGAAGAGTGCAAGATGCCTTCTATGGACATTTTAAATGTCGCTTTGATAAGGAATTGGCAAAGAAAAGAGTATCGGATGAGGAATGGAAGAAAGTCAATCAGTATGGGTGCTTGTTCCTACGATTCCCAACTTCCACATACATGAGGTTTGGATGCTTTGAAGGTGAACCTTAAACTCTACCAAGGTATCCTACTGATAGGGTCATCCTCATGGAATAGGCCAAACAACTCATGATCGTGCAAGCATACCAAACTACTCAATATAGCCCAGGATTTGGGATCTCCTATCAAAATCCTTTGCAAATTGGTAAGTATGCAATAACCACGGTTCCCAAGGCCAAGTGCATAGAGAATGAACTTCAGCTGATCACACTAGAGAAGCTCAAATCTCAAGCTGATTTTGACCATAGGGTGTTACATCCCAATTTTTGACCTAGCTTGAAATATAGCCGTTGACATTCGCATGAAATCAGTTGGTAGTTTAATTTGATATAATCTGGCGAAATGGTAAGATAGTTGGTCGTTATGATTTCAAGTAAAGATGACATGTTAGTTGATCGTTAATTGCAAATTCATGGAATTAAGATGAAAGGTTAATTGTTATGATTATTTAAGATTAAATAATTTATAATTTAATCAAGTAGGAATTCCTTGTAGGGAGCATGTTGAAGGGGTGGAAGCATTGTCAGAAAAGAATTTGGCAGGGCATCACCATCACTGGGCAGACAGATAAAAGACCCAGCGATCTGAAAGAGAATTACATCTGCGGGATTCGCATGAGTTATTTAGTAATTTAATTAAAATAATCGAGTTTAAATATAAAACGTATCTTAAAGGATTTTAATTTATCTTTTGTTATATTATTTTTAATAAATATTTAAGTGTGTGCTTTTAAATATGAAATGATTTGGCATTATTATAATTTAATAATTAATAAAGTAATGTTGCCTATAAGACTTTAATAATGTTCGAATTATAATAACATTTCAATTATTATAATTCCCGAATTATAACTTTCCAACTCTTTGCTTTTCGATTTAATATTCCTTTTTAATGATAATACTTGGCGGGGAGATTGATTTAATTGTTTGATAATTTGAATTGTATAATTATCTTTTTTTTCAAACTTTATTTCCCTTTTAAAAGTTTTGATTTGAGAGGAATTTGTATAGTTTCTTGTAACGGTGAGAAGCATTAGAGTCGGGCACTGTATTATTAATTTACTAGACTCCCATAATGGTAGGGAGGAAAATGGGATCCTTTTTCCTTCAGCCTTTCAAACACGTTACCGCCAGACCAAGATAATGTAACTCAGAGATTAAATTCATGTTCATCGAATTTCCTTATTATGCTGCGGGTAACAGTTCAGGAATGGAATGTGTATTCAGGCGCAGGATTTTCAAATCATTTGAAGAAGACACTTCGCAGAGCCAGGCCTACACTTATAGAATCCCTGGGTGGGAGAATGACATGCCGTCACTTGCCTATTTGCCTTCAATTCGTGGACGTCCATGTTGAGACCAAAGCAAAGGTATATTTTACTTTTTCATTTACCAGATTAGTATAATTGACTCGGGTTTGGATTTTTGTTCAATTGAGCTTTACTGTGAATGAGCGAGGTCAGCAATCGCCATGTTCAATTCGTTACACGATGCATGGATTGTGGGGTTTCCACCATTATTTATGTTATCAGGAATTTCTCTTTCTTTTCTCAAAAACTAAGTTAGCAGTTCAATTAGAATGTTGTGGGGTTTTATGATAATATTTGAGATTCCTTTGTTTGAATGAGGTCATAAATCTTACAGTGCTTGGGATTGGGCTTCACCATTGTCAAATTGGTCTCACGTTGTTTGGATTGGGTTTCACCAGTTTATACTTATGTTTTTTCTGATGATCAATATGATTAGGAACTATTTTTTTTATCTCAATCAAATAATTTCTATACCTTGTTGATCTATCTTTTATACTGAAGGTCAAGCCAGGTCTGAGCTCTGTATTTATATTATTTATTTTCAATTATCTTTGATAGAGTTAATACTGTCGTGGGATCAGAATTTTGGACGAAATATAATAAGACAAGATCCTTAGCCATAGCTTTACAAGAATTCGTTATCATACTACTTGTATATTACCAAAAATCATGAGAAGGTCTTTGTTATACAGAGGATGTAAAACTGTATTAAATTCCGGGAACCACAGATCCTGTTCATCATATTATATTGCTTCCCATATTCTGAATTAAGAGTGTTGTAGTTATCTTTATATGGAAAAGTTAAATATCTTTGATTTTCTTTTTAAAGATTCAAGACAATTAAAAAATGCATTAGCTCAAGTATGAAGAAGGTTGTCAAGAATGCTGACATTTTGAGATCTCTTAAAAACTTAATCATAGAATATGAAATGATGGATAAATAAATGAAGGAGCCATCTGCTCTGAGAATCCCTAATACCTAGGACTTACTCGGCTATGAAGTCAAGTAGATGGGTGATGAATCCTCAATATTATGAACCAGTATAAGTTATGACATTCCAATAATTACCATGAATACTGAATTTATTTAATAGCACATGCATATTCCTGTTATGATGATCTCCTACTGCCAAGTTGTATGGTGTGTTATATATATATCATGATGCCCAGTGAATGGTAAGATGTTCCCTAAAAATTCCGGGTAGGGAGGGCCTTTCTCGTTAGAGATCGTGTGGGGATACATATTGTGGTCCGAGGTTGGGTGGAAAAGCCCCTGGCAATGTTTCACCTCTTTAAAGATGTCAGATATGCGTCAAACAGAGATAAGCCATGTATTGCCATTTTTGTTTATGAGAAGGTAAGATTAAATTGAGGTATTTCATTGTTATCATCATTTTACTTCATATAACTAAATATTGAATATAAGTAATTATCTAATCTTGAAAAATTGTCACAGAAAACAATCGGAAGGAAAAGAAAATCCGAAGGCCTAATTGATTGCGTGACAGTTGGAACCTCAATTGATATGGTGGTATTGGAAGCCCTAACTGAATCCGTGGTATTGAAAACCCTACTTGAATTCATGGTTACGAAAGCCCTAAATTGAA